>CM062804.1:1528702339-1528881945 GCA_031772625.1 Pinus tabuliformis | reverse complement strand
TCATTTCAAAAGCATACACATCTATGTCATATTACCGCGAGTTGGTGATCGTGTTACCAAAAAAGGGACCTTTTCTTTTGACAAAATTTCCATATTAATTCTCATTGACCTTCAGATGATTGACGGAAATTGATTCGATTTACCGACGGGACATGTTTCGCCCGAAAATATTTCCATAGTATCCTCATAATTTGTCATTGAAACTATCATCGGAAGACAAGAAAATCATCGCAAGGCCTGTGCAATAGGAAGACTACAATGTCATCGCAAATTTAAAAAGAAAAATATTGTAAACCAAAATTTTTGCTCAATTGGAATGATTACATTAGAAAACAAAAACTTCTATAAATTTGAATGATTATATTTCTACTTAAATTAACTTGGAAATTTGTTCAAGTATGTACGTACACCTTGTTTGTGCCCTATGTCCATATTCTTACACCGGTAATGTACATTACTACTTTTACATCAGATGATATGATCAATATCAAACATAGTACTTAATATTAACAAAACATGATTTAAATCATTGTGCAATTGCTTGGCATTCAGTTGATCATAAAATTGTAATGGTCATATTGTTAATGACCACTATTACAGTCCTTTGGATTAGGATGTAATTCCATAATAGTGGGTTAGAAAGTTAATGGGTTGTGTCACACCATAATTGAAAGTGACGACTAACAAACGAATTTTGAATTGTACTATTTACTTTTCCAAGGATAATTATAGTCTTGCCACAATCTACTTATCATCCAATTTCAATTAAAAAACCAGATGTTACTCTAAAAAGAACATGAAGTAGACCATATATTGTTAGGCCACATTGTGGAATTCATCCCATTACAAAGCTATTACAATTACCTCATATACTTCTCAAGTCCACTAATAGTATAATGTTTTTGATTTTTTTCTCGTCAAGAAGAAAACAAATGAGGCATAAAAAGAGTTTCAGGCCTCGTTTTCAATGTTATGAAGAGCCAAAACAAATGTTATGGAGATCCAAATCAATAAGAAATTTAATAAATCCCAGTGACCATGCAATAAACCAAAGAGGATAAAGAAATAGGCCAATTCCAATTCTTCGATTAAAATAATAATGGATAGACATAGAATCAACTCATATACTCATATCACCAAGTTTCAAAAGTATCATTAACAATAAATTTTAAAGATGACTTGCAGCTAAAAACACTTATACCACAAGCCTTGTAATTGGACCACAAAGTCAAATAAAGTAAGAGAATGCATGTTCTATTCCAAGCGACTGTAACGGAAAAACATAATCTGGATGACTTTGTGTTATTAAAACATACATCCATTGGAATTTATAAATAAAATTAAATTATAGTGCTAGAATTCACAAAGAAAATCGACTAGGAGGAGCTCTCAAGTTCTTGTTCTGTCACAATAACTACAATATAATAAGTTAAACTAGAGAATTTGCATACCAATTTTGGAAAGTCTAAGAATCTAGTTGACTATATAAACCATGTTATGATCAACATACAATTGCAGGAAATAGAAAACTAAATAAAATAAAATAAAAGTTATATTTCTAAAATTGCATGGTCAAGTCATAAAAACACTATGATCGGTCATGTATCAAGTACATTTAGATCGTTAAAATTTAAATTTCTTCTCTTCTGAAGCTACCCCACCAAAAATGACAATCGATGTCCTCATATACAAAATTTAAATAACTGTATTGGCAATTGCCTTTAAACTTCCAAATTAATTAAATAAAAATAAACTAGATTATCCATGGGACACATTTTTCCTTTTTTCGTATCTTTTGGTAACTTTAGGAGTATTCAATTGGGTTGATGATCTATATTTGAATCTATAGTATTATCACGCTTTTCTTCCTCATATTAGGAAAAATAGTTCGACCTTCAGTATCTAAGACTTCAATCTATTCACTTGTGGACTACAATAGAGGAATAGTGGCTGGAATTTGCAATGCCAAAGAGAGAATGTTAGGCCATTCGAGTCCCTTTTTCAACTTGATGAATTTATCCCATTAGATATTAGAAAATTAAGGATTTTTTTAGTTTGGCATTGATAACAACAAGTTTCAATTTGATCTGATATCTCGTATTCAGAATTTGTTGAACCATTTTATCCAGAAGAGTTAAGATATTGAATTCCCCGAGATAAGAATCCAAGATAGTCTCAATAGAAAATTTCCCTTCTTCATTATATAAAAAAGTCTTGAGATCATGCCTTAATTTGTTTAATGCTATGTGGAATGGTTTTTCCCAAGCATCCAACTTTTTTAGTCCAAATATAAGGGAACCCGAACCTTTGAATATAATTCCATTCAATTTTAAACTTTTCGATGCTTTCCATAGCCTTGGAAATTTGATCATTTGTTTCTTGAAGAAGTTGTTTATTTTATTTGAATGTCATGAGTGTTATGATTCTTTCCTCTCTGTAAAAACAAAATCAACAATCCCAAATCTTGATTTCTTATAGAGTCAAAAAAATCTAGAATGACATTAAAATCCTTAAATCATTATTCAATGAGAGGAGTTATTTTCTTGATCTCAATATACAAGTCAAGAATTATATTCTTCTCATAGTCAACCATAATATTGACATATGGCTTTAATAACAATATCTTTTCATTGGTGGTGGCTATCTCCAAGAGGGACATGTAGCTGTGACCATTTAACTCTTCTTTTTCGAATTAAAGTGAGTGGTAGGGTTTTTGGTATATGGTTTTAAAGTGATTTATGATGTTCTTCCTACCCTTTGTACTGGCCTCACGCTTGCAACCATGGGTTATCACACTTGCCGAGGGTATTTGGAATTCATTCTTTCGTTGATATGGTTGGTTTGGCTGTATGGTGCCTTGTGCTTTCACTTGGTTCTTACGATGGTTGGAAAGTGTCGTGCCTTGCTTGTCCCGTATGGTGGTTTCTTGTGCTTCGCTTGTTCCTTGTGGTGGTTGGTTGGTGTCGTGCCTCTGCTCGCTCTCTCTGGTGATTCACTTCTCTGGTTTTTGGAGGGTTTCAGGTCATTTTCCACCTGCAAGTCTATTTGTCTTTGTCATTTGGCTCATACTTCATTTCTGCTCGTGGTTTGTGGCTTTGATGTTGGGTCTGGTGATGATTCGGCTCTGCAATCATAGGTTCTCACCTTGCTACTGCATAGGACAACTTAGCGAACTCGCTCTTAGGTAATCCTCTCGTTTCGGTTGCAATTTCACCTTTCTTTTTTGAGGCTCTAATGTTCTGGCTCATTGGTGAGGAGGTAAAATGTTTTCATGGCATTTCTGTTGGGAGAAACCCTCTGTTGCAGGTCTCAGCTCTCTTCCTCCGTCATGAAAATGGACCTCCTCTAGGTAATTCCTCACTCCTCTCTCAGTTTGTTGTTCACTATGCCTTGATGTCGTGGCCCTACCTAATTACTGCCCTATTCTGTGGTGGTGTGTAGGTCCTTCCAGGGGAACGCTGCTCCATGGCTTCGTCCTTGGGATTGTTCGCAGGCTCAGGGAAAACCTAGGTAAGGCCTTTCCGTGGCTGCAACTTTCTCTTGCTTGCTCTGTTGCTTGTTCTGTCTGTAGTTACTCTGTTGCTTGTTCTGTCTGGAATCGGTTATAACCCTTGGGGTTTCGGTTCCTCCGTGTATGTGTGTGGTCTCTAGGGTTTGGAACCCTCCACAATTTCTAGGGTTATATATTTTTTAGAGTGAACTGTTAAATGGAAAATGAAATGAAATGTACATGAATGCTTGAATGCTGAATATAAAAGTACCTGGTTTTTTCTTTGTTGAGGAAAAGGAAAAATGATTTGTATATGCTGGTTTACCTTTGTCTGGTTCCCAATTTGAGATGTTTTCTATTACAAGATTCTTGTCGATGCTATTCAGATTCTTTAACGAATTGTTTCACTGTCTTGCTTTCATTACAATGCCTGAAACAATTATGCACATGGAAAAAAAACTATCCTTCTTCCTTAATGACAGATTCTAGAATTGTTTTCTTTTATAGAGGTTCAAAACAATTGTAAATTACAAATTCAGAGCCCTCTCTTATCTCTGGATGGAAGCCCCTTCACGATCTCTCGTTTTTCTTTTTCAATGCATTATTAGTAGTGTCTTTACAGTTGAGGAACTATTCCTCAATTACTTTTCAGTTGTTTAACAATTTCTTTAAACAAGTCCCTAACTAATCCTATCTTGATCTGCTTTCCTAATTTTAAAGAACAATGGCTGAGTCAGCTTTGATTTTAAATGAAACAAAAAAAAAATAGAACAGATACTCAAAATGTTTTTCTCTCTGTCAAGAAAAATAAAATAAAATAAAATAAAAACATTTCCCAGATGTCACCTTTTCACTCAGATGCTTCTGCATCAGGCTCTCGAGGTAAATTAAATTCATGGCTCCTGTGCATGAGCTCTTCAGTAGAGTACCTGATGCTTTGAATCTAGACAACATCTAAACAAGAGTTGTCTTCAATAAGATGACCCTTCCACTTGACTAGGTACCGCAAATATTCTTTCCTTCGAGTTCGTGTGGACACCTGGGTGTCTAGGATTTGTTCGATCTCTTAAGGATTTGCTGGGGGCATTTGTTTAGTCCATGAATCATTCTCATTCTGGGTGTCTCGTGTTCATCTTTTCGAACTGTCTTCTTCATTTTTCGAAATGTAGGGGTACAGATCTTCCACATTGAAAATGGGTGAAATTCCAATACCTAGGGGTAACTGCAATTCATAAGCGTTCGCAAAAAACTTCTGAAGAATCCTGCAAGGCCCAATTTTTTTCCATTTCAACTTGTTGTATTCGCCTTTAGGAAACCTCTCATTGCATAGGTGTGCTAATACCAGGTCTCCTACATTGAATTGTACCTCCCTCCTTTTCAAATATGCTTTTTTCTTGTATCTTTGGTTGTTGTCTTGCAATTTTATTTTCACCTGTTCATGGACATCGTTGATTGCCTTTGCAAAATCTTCACCATTGACACTCCTGCGCTCCAACTGACCCAAACCCCGTAACTCATGTACTCCACGTTGATGCATTCCATATAGGATCTAGAAAGGACTACTACCCGTGTTTCGGTTGGGCGAATCGTTATAAGCAAATTCTACTTGTGCAAGCACATGATCCCAATGTCGAGAATTTTCTCCAACCAAACTCCTTAAGAGATTTCCTAGACTTCAGTTCACCACTTCGGTTTGGCCATTGGTCTGCGGATGATAAGCTGAGCTGAAGTTTAGTTTGGTGTCTAATTTTTTCCATAAGGTCCGCCAAAAATGTCTTGTAAACTTAACGTCTCAATATAAAATAATATACTTTGGCAAGCCATGTAATCTGACTATCTCTATGAAGAACAAATGTGCACATGTGTGGCATCACTGGTTTTCCTGCATGGAATGAAATGTGTCATTTTGGTGAAACGATCCACCCCCACCATGATGGAATCGAATCCCCATTGTGTCTTCGGCAGACCTAAGACAAAGTCTAAACTGACTGATCCCATGGTCTGTTCGGAATAGGTAAGGGCATATACAACCCTATGTTCTGGATGTGTCCCTTTGCAAGCTGACACACTTTGCATCTAGTCACAAACCTCTGTACATCTCTACACATCTTCGGCCCATAGTAAAAGTGGTTCAACTAATCCAAGGTCTTGTCTATGCCAAAATGCCCATCTAAACCTCCATTATGCTTTTCCTGGATTAAATTCTCTCTCATAGAACATTCCAGTATACACAACTGCCCTCCTTTGAACAACAACCCTTCCTGCATATTGTAGTCCAACCATGAACTGTTATCTCTCAACAATGGATTTTGGCAAGCTTCATAGGCTTCCTTAAAATCTACATCTACCTCATACAAGTCTTTAAGATGTTCGAATCCTAATACTTGTATCGTACTTTCTTGTAGGATCAAATTCCTCTTGCTTAATGCATCTACTACTTTGTTGGCTTGACCGCTAATGTGTTTCAACACAAACGTAAAACTCTGCAGGTACTTCACCCACTTCTCATGTTTATGGTGTAGCTTATGCTACTGCATAATATATTGTAACGTAGAATTTTATGAAAATAAGACAAATTCATTGGCCAACGAATAATGTCTCCAATGATTTATTGCTTGAACCACTGCATAAAATTCGCTGTCATAAGATGTGTACTTTTTCCTACTTTCATTTAGTTTCTCACTGAAATAGGCTACTGGCTTGTCCTCTTGGTTGAGTACTACACGAATGGTTGTTCCACTAGCATCACAACGAACGTGAAAAAGTTTGTTAAAGTCTGGTAATCACAAAATTGATTTTTCAGTAATTTTTCTTTAGAGTAGCTAAGAACTCTTTTCTACCATTTCTGTCCAATGGAAAGACTGATTTTCCTTCTTAATGGTGTCCACCATGGGTGCACAAATCCCACTTCAATTTTTAATAAATTTCTGATAAAAACTTGCCAATCCATGAAAACTCCGTACCTCAAACAAGTTTTTGGGAGATGTCCAGATAACTATGGCTGCAACCTTTTCCTGATCCACTATTAGTTCATTCTCAGAAATCACAAATCCCAAATAAATTAACTCTTTCTTAAGAAAAGAACATTTCTTCAAATTTATCAGTAATTTATTTTGCTGCAATTTTTCCAATACATAACTCACGTGTCAAAAATGTTCTTCCTTCATCTCGCTGAATATAAGTATATCATCCAGATATACAATCACAAATTTACCAATGAATTCCTTCAACATCTCGTTCATCAACCGCATGAACATGTTGGGGGCATTGCTCAATCCAAATGGCATAACCAGCCATTCGTATAATCCTTCATTACTCTTGAAAGTTGTCTTCCACTCGTCACCTTCTCGAATTCTGATTTGGTGGTAGCCACCTTTCAGGTGTATATTTGAAAAGTATGCTTCTCCACTCAAACAATCCATCATATCATCCATCCGAGGTAAAGGAAACCTGTACATGATAGTGATCTTGTTGATGGCCCAAGAATCAGTGCACATTCGCCAATCACCTCCTTTCTTGGGAGTTAAAATAGTTGGAACTGCACAAGGGCTTAAATTCTCCCGAATCAGTCCTTTGTCCAACAACTCCTGCACCTACTTCTGGATTTCTTTATTATCCTTTGAATTCATCTGGTGAGCAGCCTTTCTTGGAAAACTGGCTCCTGGAATAAAATCAATATGGTGACTAATGATCTGCATTAGTGGTAATTTGTCGAGTAGATCATCTACCACAATATCACTAAATTCTTGCAGCATGTTCTATATCTCTTTAGGTAAGTCAGTGACTTTAGTATGGATCAATACTGGTTTTTGTGTTCGCACAACTGCATAGTTTACCTCATCATCCTCCATCTCTCGCAGAAACTCTTTTCCGCCTAACAGTAACACTTTTGTCCCACTGGTTTCTGCAACATCCTTTTCCTTCATGGGCACTAGCGTATGCTGTTGGGTTGTGTTATATTCTTTGCACGACTAGCCCATGTAGTTAACCGGGGGGTTGGGAGGTGGGGGAGAGCCCCCCTTCGTTGCGCCAATTGTGTAGCGGAGGGGCCGGGGGGCACAGGGGATTTGTGGCGTATCCGTAACCCCACTTTATGGTGTCTTGGGCAGCGCCCCAGGAAATTTTGGTTTTGGACCGTATGTTAGGTTGGGAGGACCCACCAATGGTTTTGTGCATGATTTTCACACATGTTTTTGGACGCGATGGTTTTCGGTCCATGGTATTGGATGCTTTGGCATGTATAAATATATATTATAACATTGAAAGGAACATAATGAAAAATCAAGATGGTAGTCCTGGTTTTGGGATCCAGGGGAAAATCTTTGTGTTGCTGTGTTTTATGTGTTATGCTCTCGCATTGTTTATTTTCTGCGTTTTAGAATTCGTATGCAGGTAATTTCTATATGGGGTTAAAACCTACATTTGGTATCAGAGCAGTTTTGGCTTCGAAGAGACGCCTTTGTTGCTGACGGGTTTCGCTCGGGCCTGTGGTAGACCCTGTTCAGTGGGAGATCTAGGATATCGATTCTAGTGGTGAAAGAAGATGGCGAGCAGTGGAAAGATAGAGATCAAGAAATTTGAAGGTCAGAGTTTTGAGTTGAGGAAACTCAAGATGGAGGATCTGTTGCTCGATAAAGATCAGTGGATCGCTATAGATTCGGGTACTAAACCAACAAGAGTGTTCGATGAAGAATGGAAGAAGTTGGATCAGAAGGCAAAGAGCACAATATGATTGAGTGTATCAAATTTAGTATTGTTGAATGTATGAGGGGAAGCTACGACGAAGGCTTTGTGGGATAAGTTAGGGACTTTGTACCAATCTAAGTCTCTGATAAATAAACTGTTCCTGCGGAAAAAGTTGTATAACCTCAGGATGCAAGATGGAGACTCGATGACAGAGCATATGAACGCATTTAATACTTTGGTAAGTCAGTTAGCATCTGTTGATATTAAAATTTCACATGAAGATAAGTGCATCATTTTGTTGTGTTCTCTACCAGATTCGTGGGATGGTCTGCTAATTGCAATAGGTAGCAATGCAACTGCCTTTCACTTTGATGAAATAGTCTCATCTTTGCTGATGGAGGAGATAAGACAGAAAAATATGGAGAGCCAGAATGGTGATGCCTTGTCTGTATGAGGATGGTCCCAGAAAAAAAACAAATATAAGTCATCGAGTGGGAGATCTAAATCTCTAGGAAAACCTGTAAAGGTTGTGTGCTGGAAATGTAGAAAGGAAGGGTACTACAAAAGGGACTGTAAATCTAAAGCTCCTGATAAAGGAAATGGATCTGATGATGCTCCTTCTGCAGAGATGAAAACCACCTCAGATGAAGGTGGGGATGTGTACTTGGCTTCTTCAAGTACACATGTAGATCATGAGGCATGGTTTATTAACTTAGGTGCATCCTTTCACTTCACTCCCCATAGAGAGTGGTTCTACGAGTATGAGAAATATGATGGTGGTGATGTCTTCTTAGGGGACGATAGGAAGGCTATAATCATTGATCGCGGAAAAGTAAAGTTGAAGTTGCCAAGTGGAAGGGTTAGAACACTTCTAGGTGTTCTGCATATTCCTGCATTGGCCAGAAATCTGATTTCTGTAAGCAAGCTAGATGAAGCAGGTGTAAAAACAGTGTTCGAGAAGGATACCTGCAAAATGGTTCGGGGAGCACTGGTATTGATGCAAGGAGTTCGAATTGGAACTTTGTACAAGCTACAAGGTAGCACTATTGTTGATGGGTGCAACGGTTCTGTGGTTCTTGAAAGTGGAGCAAAAAATCTAGTGGTCTCTTGATCAGGAGCTCAAGACCAAGTGTCGAAAAATGCTCAAATTTGAAAGTGCTCAGATTGGGTTGGAACTTGAATGACTAGATAGGTCTCATCTTCTTGATTCCAGCACCGTGAACGGTTCGAAAAATGGTCTCCGTATGCAGAAGTTATGCCAAATTGAAAATTGCCCAATAACCTTTAATTTTGAATTTTTTATAAAAAAATTTAAAATAGAATATTCTAGAGAATATTCCTTACAATATTCTAGAGAATACTCCTTAAAATATTCAAGGGAATATTTTGTTTTGGGCATCCAATCAAAGGGTGCCATGTGGCAAGCCCAGAGGCCGCCACATGGCCCCATTGTGGCAACGGTTTTGGGCATATAAAAGTATTATGTTAGAGTGGGGGCTCGAACCCACGACCTCCCGTATACAACTGCAATGTCTTACCAATAGACCAGGTGGGAGGGACTTAACGGGATCGCCGGCAAAGTTATTGTTAACATTTGTAAATGGTTATGGTGGGCCCAAAAAGGGGGCCAGCCCCCGCTCCACAAGACGTGGCCCAAAACCTGGGGCCAACAACTGACCGACGGATAAAACTCAATGGCTAGCATGGTGTGGTCACAAGGCACGGCGGGACTCACAGTCACACTAATTGTTAACAACGAGTTACGGCATGAAATCTGAGGCAAATCACAAGTCCGCCAAATATGGTGACATGCACAAATTTTTCTGACAGTTAACCGGTAGTCCAGTTAGTGGCAGTTTCGGTGGTGGCGCCAATTTTGGCTGACCTACCAACTTTGGCAGGCCTAACTAGGCCTCCACTAAAGTTAGCTGGAGTTAATTAAGGGCCAAACACGAAGTGGAGTAAATGAGCCATAACTTTGGCTAGGAAAGGCCTTTTGATATGATTTTTTAATTTATTTTGGGTCTCTTCGACCTTCTGGGGCCATTGGCACAAGTCTGAAGTCTAACAGAGGTCATCTTTAGAGGTTTAAGCTACAAAGAGGATGAAGGAGGCATCAGGGCCTTGAAGGAAAAGGCTGTGTATTGGACTATGTTTCTCTGTTTAAGGTAAATGAACAGGCATTCTTAGCTATTTCATACCTTTTGAATCCGTTTAGTTGGTATCAGAGCACTTGGTTTGCTTGATTGACATCAAAATAGCTTGATTGTATAGCTTGAAAGGTGCTTAAAGCAATGTAGAAGATTGACTTCTTTACTATTTTGCAAACTGCGTGTTGTTTGAGTTTGCTGAAGTTTGGGGATAGCTACTGATTAGCTAAGTCTTGGAGAAGACAAAAAGGAATAGAAGATATTTTCCTTACCCCCAAGGACCTCAAAACCACTCCAATATTTTCACTTGAGTTGGTTTGCTGATTGGCTACTTGAACAAGATTTTCACTTGATTTGTGTGTTGTTGGCTCCTTGAGTATGTGATGGCTGTAAAGACATTTAGGTGAAAAATATTTTTCATTTGTTTTGAAAAGCTTTAAGAACATTATTGAAGTTAATTTGTTCATTGAAATCATAATGACAACTTCTACAAATGAAGTTTCCTCCTTCACAAGGTTCTTTGATGAGGATATGAAGCGTGAATTCCTTATATTGAAGGATATGGTGCGGATCCTGTTTGAGGATAGAAGAAAAAGAACCGAGCTTTGTGGGAAATTGTTGGCCATGAAGCAGGAGAAGGAAGAAATTCTTCAAAGATTGCATGATATGGATTTGCAGCTTCATCAAGCCCAAGAGGCTTTGACCAGGAACATGCGTGCGAAAGAGGTAATCCATTCTGATTTGTCTTCAATTTCCTATTTAGAAAGATGTGTTGGATCTTTCGAAAAGCATACAAGGGGAGTAGGATCCAAGTTAATGATTAAGATGGGTTATGAAGGCAAAGGATTAGGAAATCATGCACAAGGCATGATTGAACCTCTTTCTGTTGAGGAATGACCCAAGAATCTTGGACTTGGTTATGTGCAATCTAACGGCGAAGATTCAAAAGCCATGAAGGCACGTGAGGCTAATTCAAAGAGAAATTTTGTTCTAAGTTCCTTGAAGAAAATATGTCAAATTTGTTTCAAAGATGATTGCCATTGCTTTAAGCCTTTGTTGCAACAAGAAGATGGTAGACATGCAACGTATGGCAAGCATGCAATTTTAGGCAGTTTTCAAGACAAGAACGATGATGTTAATCTGCAATTGAAAACTGGAGCCTCTATTAGTTCATCTCCTCATGGAGGCAAAAAGGAACAATATGCAAATCAGCACAAGAGGTATAAATCTTCTCATGATCAATTTGATTGTGTTTTTGCAAGGCATGAAAATTTTACATGCTTTAATGGAAGAAAGATTTCTTGTACATATTGTGGTCAATTTAACGATCATGTTTCGAGATGATGGATGAGGAAGAAAGCACACAAGAAACATATGAAACAAAGACTACCTTCAAAGAAGGTGCATAAGATTTGCACTTTTTTCCAAAAGAAGGGACATGTTGTCTCTCATTGTTGGACTTCACATCCAACTTGTTGTCCCACACACATGCAGTAAGAGGACAAGGAGATTGGCAAAGGTGGAAACATGGATTCCATTATTGATGTGGAAAGGGAAGTTTCACATCAGGAAAAGTTGCAGCAGAAAAAATCGCCATGGAAGTGGCTTGGTGAGAAGTGGATGGACTTCTTGACACAATAAGACGTACTCCTTTTATACATATGTAAATTTCAGATGTATGCATGTATTCTATGTTGTAATATCTTGTTTGTTTTGAGCCACCTTAGATCATTGATCAAGGCAGCGTTGTTCAGTTTCATTCTGTAATTTTCTCGCCAAAAAATTTCTGTGTGAGTGTAAGAAAGACAGTTGTGGACAGGAGGACAAGCACATTCAGGAAGGGAAATGTCAATTTCTTTCCATTTGTGGTTCAAAGTCATTTGCCATGCAAAGCAAATGTTTGAAGGGCTGAAGAGAAGAGGATGTTCATTCTCTCATTTTCTGTACTACAGTTCAGTTCAGCATTTCAGTAAGCTTTTGGGGACCAAAAGCCTCTCATTTGGGAGGTTTGATTAGGATCTCAAGACCAAGTGTCGAAAAATACTCAAATTTGAAAGTGCTTAGATTGATTTGGAACCTGAATGACTGGATAGGTCTCGTATTTCTGATTTTGGCACCATGAATGGTTCAAAAAATGGTCTCCATATGCAGAAGTTATGCCAAATTGAAAATCGCCCAATAACCTTTAATTTTGTTTTTGTTTTTATAAAAAAAATTAAAATAAAATATTCTAGAGAATATTCCTTAGAATATTCTAGGGAATATTCCATTTTAGGCATCCAATCAAAGAGTGCCATGTGGCAAGCCCGAGGCTGCCACGTCACCCCAAGGTGGCAACAGTTTTGGCCATATAAAATTATTATGGCGGAGTGGGGGGTTGAACCCATGACCTCCTGTATACAACTAGAACGACTTACCAATAGACCAAGCGGGTGGGACTTAATAGGATCACCGACAAAGTTATTGTTAACATTTGCAAATGGTTATGGCGGGCCCAAAGAGGGGGCCAATTCCTTCTCCACAAGACCGTGGCTTGAAACCTAGGGCCAAAAACTAACCAGTGAATAAAACTCAACAGCTAGCATGGTGTGGTCACAAGGCATGGCGGGATTCACGGTCACACTCACTGTTAACAACCAGTTACGACACGAAATCTGAGGCAAACCGCTAGTCCACCAAATATGGTCACATGCACGGATTTTTCTGACTGTTAACCAGCGGTTCAGTTATTGGAAGTTTCGGCGGTGGCGCCAATTTTGGCGGCCCCGACAACTTTGGCGGGCCTAAATGGGCCTCCACTAAAGTTAGCTAGAGTTAATTAAGGGCCAGACAGCCAGTGGAATAAATGAGCCATAACATTGGCTAGTAAAAGCATTTTGATACGATTTTATTTATTTATTTTGGGTCTCTTCGACCTTCTGGAGCCATTGGCATAGGTTTCACAGCCAACAAAGTTTGTTTGCAAGAGTTTTTGCTTCAGGAAATTTCTAGGAGCCACTGCGGCCTGTTCAGTGTTGGAGCTGCATTGGGTTGTGTGCAACCATTGAGGGTGAAACGAGAGTCTACCTAGACCAATTTGGGCCTTCTGAAGCCATTGGAATAGTCCAGAGAAGCTGAAGAAGCCATTTTCAAGGATATTTTCATCCAGGGAGAATTTGGAGGTCAGGGCCACCAGGGGTTGGAGGTTGTTGCAGGAGCTACCAGTATTCATTCTCAGCAAAAAACAATCGTTCTTGAATGTAATGAACCTTATAAATCCAATGAAGGTGTTTTCAAAAGAATTTGGAGACTTCTAAAGGCCGATATGCTAAAGGGAAGTTTCAGGCAGCCTAGAGCCAACCATGAAGGAAGGCCTAGATTGGGGATGCAGTGCTCATTTTGAGCAAATGAACAGTCATTTGTTGATGTCATATATGTGTTGGAGACATTAGAAGAGGTTTCAGAGACATTTGAAGCATTTTGAAGGAGTTTGTGCCATTAAGAAGCTCAGGGAAGCTTAGTGCACCTATTGAAGGAATCAAGTCCAAGGGAGCCTAGATCTGCCTGCACAAAGAGGAAAACCATGGTCGGGATGTATATGGTTTTTCTAAGCCCATAGGTTCAGTTACTAACCTTCTGGATTTGAGTGTGGAACTTGTAAAAGAATTCAAGCCATAATCCCAAAGAGCCAAGTCTAGTTGACTACAGCTCACAGGAGACGTAGCCCACGAGATCGGAGTGAACTCCTTTCAATTTTCCGTTTTGTGTGATGTTTAATTGTTGCCTTATATTTCTGATATATGTGTCTAATATCAGCTGAAACAAATCAAGTTAAAACACATAAACAGAAGAAAACACAAACACCTCTTTCAGGCTAAAATTATGCATAACATCAAGTTCAAGCAAGGTCTTTTTTTAATTAAATCTGAGTGTTTACTTCTATTATTTCTTTAGGTAGATCCTGTAGAGGGCTAGGTAGCTTCTGGATCTCATCTTCTCTTTAGAGGTGTCATATCTAGTAAATGCCCCTACAGTCTATCTCTGTATTAGAAATAAGAAGTTCTCACATTTTCAGATTTAAACATGGAATATTTTTGCACTCATTTACATAAATGAAAATGGATACCTTACACCCTTTTTCAAGTACATTCCATTTTTAGATCATCTCTGGAGAGAAGACCATGCTATGGCATCAAAGGCTTGGAAATATAGGAGAGAAGGGCCTTCAAATACTTCATGGTAAAGGTATGGTAGAAGGTATGAGTAATAGCTCTCTATATTTTGATTTATGTGAAAATTGTGTATATGGGAAGCAGAATCGGGTGAGTTTCCCCTCTGGTGATAAGAGGGCGAAACAAATATTAGAGCTTGTGCACAGCGATGTGTTTGGACCTGTGAAGGTTCCATCACTGGGTAAGTCTGTGTACTATGTATCATTTATAGATGACTTCTCAAGGAATACATGGATATATTTCATTAAGAAGAAATTTGAAGTCTTTGACAGGTTTAAAGAATTTAAGGCTCTGGTAGAAAACCAGACAAAGAAGAAGATAAAGGTACTGAAGACAGATAACGGTGGAGAGTTTTGCAGTAAGGAATTTGAAGAATTCTGTAAGAAGTGTGGTATAGCATGGCATAAGACTACTCCATATACACCTCAGCAAAATGGAGTTGCAGAAAGAATGAACAAGATGTTGATGGAAAGGGCAAGAAGCATGCTTAGTGGTGTCGGGTTAGGACAGGAATTCTAGGCAGAGGTAATGGAGATAGGATGTTACCTGGCCAATATATCACCTTCATCAGCATTAGAGGATAAGACTTAATAAGAGGTATGGACTGGTAAGAAACACTCTCTTTCACATCTGAGGGTATTTAGATGTGATGCATATGTACATGTTCCAAAGGAGAAATGAACCAAGTTGGATATTAAATCTAAAAAGTGCATCTTTATAGGGTATAAGGATGGTTTAAAGGGTTATAAGCTTTGGAACCCAGCAATAAGGAAGGTTGTGTACAGCTGAGATGTGGTGTTCAGAGAGGTGAAAGATGTTATTAAACATGAAGTCCAACCAAAGAAACCTGAGAAGATAGAGTTTGAACTAAAGGACGAAGAATCAGACTCTACAGCACAGGAGGAATTAGAAGATGAAGAGCCACAAACTCCAGGTGTGAGAAGATCAGTTCGAGAAAGAAGGCAACCAGAAAGGTATAGTCCATCTGCTTTCTGTTCAATTTTTGCTTTATCTATTACTGACGATGCTCCTAGAACTGTGAAGGAAGCAGTGGATTCAGAGGATGGAAAACTCTAGAAAGAGGCCATGGTTGATGAAATGGCATCTTTGCACAAAAATGAGGCTTGGGATCTGGTGGAGTTGTCGGTAGGAAGGAAACCCATTGGCAGAAAATGGGTGTTCAAGAAGAAGACAAATGCAGAAGGAAAGGTGGAGAAATACAAAGCTCGGTTGGTAGCAAAAGGTTACTTCCAGGTGTCGGGAATTAATTTTGATGATATTTTTTCTCATGCTGCCAAGGTAACTTCTATTAGGTTACTTTTATCTATTGCTGCTGCTTTTGATTTTGAGGTAGAACAGATGAATGTGAAGACAACGTTTCTTCATGGGGATCTGGAAAATGAGATATACATGAAGCAACCTGAAGGCTCTGTGGTAAAGGATAAGAAAGAACTAGTATGCAAGTTAAAGAAGTCTCTGTATGGGTTAAAACAGTCACCAAGGATGTGGTATCAGAAATTTGATACATTTATATGGGGACTTGGCTCCACGAGAAGCAAAGCAGATCATTGTGTGTATTTTAAATTAATTGTTGATTGTGTTATTTATCTGGTCTTGTATGTGGATGATATGTTTCTGGTTGGAAATGAAAAGGAAATTATCCAGGATTTGAAGACCCAATTGTCCTCCAAATTCGACATGAAAGATCTTGGTGTTGCAAGCTATATTTTGGGCATGGAAACTAAAAGAGATTAGGCAAAGAGGAAGCTCTGGTTAAACTAGAGGAAGCATGTCAAGACAATACTGCAGAGGTTTAATATGCAGGATAGTAAATCGGTGAAGTTTCTTATTCATGTAGGTGTGAGGTTATCTGCTAATAGTGTCCCAAGACACAAGAAGAGGAAGAGGACATGTCCCATGTTCCATATTCAAGTGTTGTTGGTAGCCTAATGTATGCAATGGTCTGTACTAGACCAGTCATTGCACATGCAGTGGGAGTATTGAGAAGGTCTATGTCAAAACTGGGGAAGGAGCATTGGACATTAGTGAAATAGATTTTCAGGTATTTACGTGGCACTAGTGATTATGGTTTGTGCTACTAAGGAAGATCACGATTGGATAGAATGTTGGATATTCATGGCTTTGTTGATGCAGACTGGGCTGGAGATCTGGATCAAAGAAGATCTACAAGTGGGTATGTGTTTAACCTATTTGGAGGTGCAGTCAGTTGGATGAGTAAGAAACAATCTATAGTGGCACTATCAACTATAGAGGCAGAATATGTGGCAGCCACTCATGCAAGCAAGGAAGCAGTATGGTTGCAGAGATTTTGTTCAAGTTATGGGGTTAGTATAGGGAGATGTAGGGATAAACTGTGATAGCCAAAGTGCAATTTTATTGGCAAAGAACCCCGCATATATCATTCAAAGACAAAGCACATTGATGTTCAGTATCACTTTGTGAGGGATATGATAGAAGACAAAAAGGTGTTGTTGGTAAAGGTTGACACTTTGAAGAATACTGCAGATGCATTGACAAAATTTGTGAGTTCTGAGAAGTTCTCTTGATATAGAGAGACAATGGGCATTTCAGGGCTGGAAAAATGACTAAGCTCTCTTGTGGCCCCTTGTGGAAAGAAAACAACAAGTGGGAGAATGTTGGGTTGTGTTATATTCTTTCCATTACTATCCCACGTAGTTAATCGGGGGGTTAGAGGGGGAGCAGAGCCCCCCTTTGTTGCACCGATTGTGTAGCAGGGGGGGGGGAGCACAGGGCATTTGAGGTGTACCCGTAACCCCACTTTATGGAAATTTTGGTTTTGGACCCTATGTTAGGTTGGGCGGACCCATCTATGGTTTTGTGCATGATTTTAGCACATGTTTTTGGACGCGACGGTTTTCGGTCCATGGTATTGGATGCTTTGGCATGTATAAATATGTATTATAACATTGAAAGGAACATAATGAAAAATCAAGCTGGTAGTCCCAGTTTTGGGATCCAGGGGAAAATCTCTGTGTTTATGTGTTTTATGTGTTATGCTCTTGCATTTTTTATTTTCTGCGTTTAGAAATCATATGCAGGTAATTTCTATATGGGGTTAAAACCTACATATGCTTTATCCCATCTTTAACAAACTTGTAATAATTTGTTTCCCCATCATGGACGAACTTCCTATCATACTTCCATGGTCTGCCCAGCAAAATATGGCACACATTCATAGGCATGATATCGCAAGTCACCTTGTCCTTGTACTTGCCAATATGAAACTCTACTTCGCACTACTCATCGACTGGCAGTTGGTGACCTTTTTGCAACCAAGACACCCTATATGGAGTTGGGTGCTTCAACTTCTTCAAACCTAATTTCCCCACCATTTCAGTAGCTACCAGATTATCAGTATTTCCACTGTCTATGATTAATTTGTAGCATTTCCCATGTGACTTGAACACAATCCGAAACAATTCTTTCCTCTGTGTCTAATCAGCTACTTCCTTAGATAGTTTTAATAATACTTTGTTCAACACCAAGGCTTCCTCGGTTTTTGGCATATTTTCCACCTCCTGTGGTGGTGCCTCCGCTTATTCGGGTTGAGCAACACATGCTCCCCTGATCCAAGTGGATGTTGGTGGCCACCCACCTATCCCACTTGGACCCCCACAACTGTCTCTTTCAGTCTTTTCAGTTTCCTAAATTGCAGCATAGTTTACTATTTTTAGCAGTTTTTGGGGTCGTGAACTTCCGGAGCCGTTTTGAGGCCCTAGACGACGTTTTTTTGGGAATCTGGAGCAACATGGGTCCATGTTGCCTCCCAAAGTGGTAGTACTCGGATAGATATTTCTAACGAGCTATCGTACGCATCAAACGGAGATCGTATGCCAAAGTTACAACCCCGGGAAATTTATGTACCAATTTACCCAAACGGGGCCCACAATTTGGCGTTTCATCTTCTAGGGTTAGGTTTTGGGATGTGAAGGGTTTTCCATTGTTTCTCAACAATAAATAGGTCTTCGAGCCTCATTGTAACACAGTTCAGAACAGTTCAGAGGCATGTAGCCACCACATCTCTTCTCAGAGATAAGCTACCATCGCCCTAGCTGGTTTATTTCCATTTCTGTTTGTAAGAATATTTCAATATTTTACATTAATGAAATGAAGTATTATTTCCGCTGCATCTTTGTGTATATGGTTATCTCTGTGTTTTATTGCGTTCCTATCTAAATTCGGATTAGTGGTATCAGAGCGGTCTGTTTTTTCTCTGTTTTTCTTTGCATGTCCCAACGAGGTCGGGATATAAGGAGTTAGGGCTTGAACTGGTCGAACCTTTGCAAGACCAACCTCGCAAATCCCGACAGCCTCCCATGGCGGATGAGAAGAAAGACGAGGGGGCAGGAGATCCTATCAAAATCTTGCTCGAAGAAGCGCTCGAGCGGCAAAGGAACGCGATTATGGATAGCTTTGCGCAGATCCTTCAACGGCTACCCAGAGGCGATGCATCGGCTTCCAACAACGACTCTGGAAATGACACGTCGTTTAAGGTACAAGTTAATTTTGAAATCCCCATCTTCAAGGGTCAAATAGACGCAGATGCCATAGATAAATGGTTAAATATGCTAGATGGGTATTTTTCTGTTCATGAATTTTCAAGTCGGGAAAAGATTGTTTTTGCTCTTCTCAAAGCAGCCCCCCACGTCAAGGACTGGTGGGAAACCTACTGCAAGCAGAAGGATGAAAGTACAGGCTCACAATTTTCAGCCGCAACCACTTGGAATGACTTTCGGAATGCCATCAAGGAGCAGTACTACCCTGTCGGAAGCTATGAGGACAAATACATCAAATGGACCACACTGTGGCAGGGATGAGACCAAGATGTGCCGGAGTTCACAAACATTTTTCATACCCTTCACACACAGTTGGGTATCAAAGATTCTGAGCTGCATCTGGTACTCAAATACCGCGACTGCCTACGCAGATACATCCAGGAAGAGATGGGGTTCTTGAACATCTCCTCACTCGGCACATCATACCGATACGCTGTCAAAATCGAGCAAAAGTTAAAACAGAAGAAGCGAGACTTTGGATCTGCAAATCCGAAGCCTAAAGGACAAAGCCAAGGCGAGGTGACTCAAGACAACCCGTCAAAGCCGCAAGAAAAGAACAACACCACGAAGCCGAAGAAGGACACAGGAAAGTGGTGTGAGTTCCACAAGAGTCCCACTCATAACACAAGTGAGTGTCGGACCAAGCAGTCGCTGGTGGCCGAGTTGAAGGCTTCCGAATCAGATGCATGTTCCGACCCTGAGCCAGAACCCAACAAGGGGAATGGCAAAGGGAAGCAGATCATTGATGCGGATCCCAGCGCCACTGTTGCCACTGCCAAGATCCAGAAAGATGAGCCCGAAAATCCAGAGGAAGGGGAGCGTCTTTTCCACTCACAGATGTGGGTGAAGGGTTTGACGCTATAATTCATTGTCGATAGTGGCAACCAAAAGAACCTCGTTTCAGCAGAGGTCGTGAAGCGGTTGGGCCTACCCACTACACCACACCCACAACCATACAGTATCGGGTGGCTTCATGAAGGACGCGATCTCAAAGTTTGCCAGCAGTGCCACCTTCCCTACAGCATCAAGCCCTTCACACACGAGGTATTGTGTGATGTTACACCTCTGGATGTTTGTGATGTATTATTAGGCCAACCATACTTGTGGAGGCGACATGCTGTGTATGAGTCAAGGCCTCTTGCTGTCATTATTTCTTTAAATAATCCATTATATAGGATACCGGAGGTAGCCCCACCTACTGCCACATCTTTGATCACTGCTAAGAAAGGCAGCAAGCTCATCTCCTAGACCAGGAAATTTATCTGTCTGGTTCACTCCCAAAGTAAGGGGAAGATCGTTGCTACATCCATGACCCCTGCAAAGGGTTCCTCCATGCAGTAGCAGCAGCAAAGGGATACGGTCATGACAGAACACAGGAACAACTTCTCCTCACCCACAGAGATACCACACAAGTTTCAGGTGGGCAACAAAGTCTGGTTGCATCTGCAGAGAGAATGCCTTACCAGAACCCATCAGAAGCTTACACCACTTCGACATGGTCCTTACAATAGTACCAAGGCTGTGGGGAACAATGCTTTGGAGAACATCATTCCTCCATTCCTTTTCCTGCACCAAGTGTTCAATATGGACCATCGTCGACCATGCTTCCCACCATTACTCGACACATCACAAATTGCACGACAAGTTCAACAGATGGAACTCAACGCAATGGGGACCATTGCTTCCTAAGGGGGGAGGAATGATCCAAGTGGATGTTGGTGGCTACCCACCTATCCCATTTGGACCCCCACAACTGTCTCTTTTAGTCTTTTCAGTTTCCTAAATTGTAGCACAATTTACTATTTTTAGCAATTTTTCGGGTCTTGAACTTCCGGAGCCGTTTTGAGGCCCTAAACGACGTTTTTTTGGGAATCTAGGGCAACATGGGTCCATTTATTGATGATGCCTCCCAAAGTCGTAGTACTCGGATAGATCTTTCTAACGCACTATCATACGCGTCAAACGAAGATCGTATGCCAAAGTTACGACCCCGGGAAATTGATGTACCAATTTACCCAAACGGGGCCCACAATTTGGCGTTTCATCTTCTAGGGTTAGGTTTTGGGATGTGAAGGGTTTTCCATTGTTTCTCAACAATAAATAGGCCTTCGAGCCTCATTGTAACACAATTCAGAGGCATGTAGCCGCCACATCTCTTTTGAGAGATAAGCTACCATTGCCCTAGCTGGTTTATTTCCATTTCTGTTTGTAAGCATATTTCAGTATTTTACATTAATGAAATGAAGTATTATTTCCGCTGCATCTTTGTGTATATGGTTATCTCTGTTTTTTATTGTGTTCCTGTCTAAATCTGGATCATCCCCTCTGCCCAGTTTGTTCATTTTCAGGACATTCAAAGGACCTGTGTCCCCACTTGTGACACTTGTAACACTGATAGGCATTTCCTCTACCTCTGCCATTACCTCTTCCTCGCTGGTATGACCTTCCTCCTCTGGTGTTACCTTCCCTTTCAGTCTGTCCCGAAGTCTTCGAACTACTGCCCTCTTCATTGCTGTTGGCAGTCCTACCTTTGCCAAAGGTATGTCCTCGACCTCTGCCAGAACCACATCCTCTTCTCGCATTCTGTTTCCTAGCAATATTTTCCCCGCCTTCAAAGCACTTTGATAAGCTTCCTCTATGGTCTTAGAGGAAAGAATACTAATTTCGTTTAGGATATCCATCCGTAGACCATTTACAAACATCGCTATTTTCTGAGGGGTATCTTCAACATAACAAACTCTGAGGTTTACTTTATAAAATTCTTCAGTGTATTCTTTCAGGGTCATAATTCTCTACCTCAGGTTTTGTACTTGTCTATAAAAGGCAATTTGATAATCTTTAGGCAGAAATTTGCTCTTCATTCTAGAAATCATCCTATCCCATTTTTTAATCAATGGTTTGTTCAATCTCCTCCTTTCTTCCTGTACAGTGTCCCACCATAGTGCTACATGTACCTTCAACTTGGTGATAGAAAAACTGATCCTCTTGTCTTCGTTGATTTCTTCATATTCAAAATATTTATCTAGTTCACTTATCGAGTCTAATAATGCCTCTGTGGACAAACTTCCATCATAATTAGAGAGCTCCGTTCTTGACTTGCTGCTAGCCAACAAAACTGACCTCAATAATTTAATCTCTGGTCCTTCATCATCTGACCCATCCGTCGTGGTTGTGTTTTCCTCCTCATTGTCATCCCCACCTTTTGGATCTCTACGCCTTCCTACTTCCACTGCTGCCAAACGTGCAGTTAAAATCCTAATTTCTTCTCGTAACTATTCATCTGCTACTCTCTAGATGGCTCTTCCTCAACCCCTTCTTCCTACCTCCATCTTTATTGATAGAAAGGTACAATCTGCTTTGATACCAAAAATTGGTGGTGATACCAAGGAGGGACACATAACTGGTACCGTTTAACTCTTCGTTTTCGAATTAAAGTTAGTGGCATGGTTTTTGCTATATGGTTTTAGTGCGATTTATGGTGTTCTTCCCTCCCTTTGTAATGGCCTTGGGTTTGCAACCATGGGTTATCACACTTGCCGAGGGTATTTGGAATTCATTCTTTTGTTGCTATGTTTTGGTTTGGCTCTATGGGTGCACGATGCTTTTGTCTAGTTCTTACAATGGTTGGTAAGTGTCATGCCTTGCTTGTCCTCTATGGTGGTTTGTTGTGCTTCGCTTGTTCCCTGTGGTGGTTGGTTGGTGTCGTGCCTCTCCTCGCTCTGTGTGGTGATTCACTTCTCTAGTTTTGGAGGGTTTCAGGTCATTTTCCACCTGCAAGTCTATTTGTCTTTGTCATTTGGCTCATACTTTGTTTCTGCTATGTTTTGTGGTGGTTTGTGGGTTTGATGTTGGGTCTCGTCATTATTCGGCTCTGAAATCACAAGTTCTCGCCTTCTTGCTGCACACCATGACTCAACGAACTCGCTGTGAGGTAATCCTCTTGTTGCGGTTGCAATTTCACCTTTTATTTTTGAGGCTCTAACATTCTTGCTCCTTGGTGAGGAGGTAGAATGCTTTCATGGCATTTCTATTGGCAGAAACCCTTTGTTGCGTGTCTCGGCTCTCTTCCTCCATCGCGGAAATAGACCTCCTCTAGGTAATTCCTCACTCCTCTCTCTATTTGTTGTTCATTGTGCTTTGAAGTCGTGGCCCTACCTAACTACTTCCCTGTTCCATGGTGGTGTGCAGGTCCTTCGAGGGGAACGGTGCTCCATGGCTTCCTCCTTGGGACTATTCACGAGGGGAAAACATGGGTAGGGTCTTTCCGTGGCTGCAACTTTCTCTTGCTTTCTCTCTTGCTTGTTCTGTCTTTAGTTGCTATGTTGCTTGTTCTGTCTCTAATCAAGTATAACCCTTGGGGTTTTGGTTCCTCCGTGTATGTGTGTGGTCTAAGAGGTGTTCATGCCCTTGCTCTTTGATTAGTGTTTAGCGTATGAACTCTAATGTTTTTGGTTTGCATGGCTTTGGAACCCTCCACGATTTTCGGGGTTATAGATATTGTACAGTGAACTGTTAAATGGAAAATGAAATGAAATGTACAGGAATGCTTGAATGTTGAACCTCGTTTTTTTGTTGAGGAAAAGGAAAATGATTTGTATATGCTGGTTTACCTTTGTCTCGTTCCTGGTTTGAGATGCTTTATGTTACAAGATTCTTGTCAATGTTATTAGGATTCTTTAATGAACTGTTTCACTGTCTTGCTTTCATGCTTTCATTACGATGCCTAAACATTTATGCATAGGGAAAAAAAACTATCATGCTTACTTAATGACATATTCTAGAATTGTTTGATTTTATAGAGGTTCAATTCTGAGCTCTCTCTTCTCTCTGGATGGCAGCCCCTTCAAGAGCTCTGGTTTTTCTTTTTCAATGCATTATTAGCATTTTCTTTACAGTTGAGGAACTGTTCCTAATTTACTTTTCAGTTGTCTAACAGTTTCTTTAAACAAGTCCCTAACTAATCCTATATTGATCTGATGAGCGTTGATTTTAAATGAAACAAAAAAAATAGAACACAAACTCAAAATATTTTTCTCTATGTCTAGCAAAATAAAATAAAATAAAATAAACATTTCCCAGCTGTGGCCTTTTCACTAGAATGCTCCTGCATCAATTGATCATGTCCCCAATTTTATCTTTAACCTCCATCAAATATTCTTTTGCCAAAGTAAATTCCACCTATGAAAGGATTTAAGTTCTTCATTTTTTTCCTACTAACATAGCTTGTAATTCTTCAATGACCTTATTTTTGGCCTCAAGCTAATTATCTGAACCTAGCTTCAACTATTATTTCTCCAATCTTTTATCATCTACTGTTTTTCTAATCCTTCCACTTTTGCTTGAAGAATCTTAACTTTTTTCGGGATATATATTTCCATTAAGAATATTCTTATATCTTTCTATTTCACTTTAATGTTCCTTTTCTTTGTCCTTCAATTCATTAGCCCATTTACCAAATTTTATTTCTAATTCTTTGTATTTGGATTCACTGACGTTTAAGGACTTCTCCAAATCTTGCAGGCGCTTATCTTGTTCTTCCTTTTTCTGAAAATATTCTACCATATTAGTTGTATTATATTCTTTATTCTTCATGCTCATTTTTAAATTCTTGATTTCCTTATCCTTCAATAATAATAGTTTTTTAGTCTTTGCACCATCCTTTAACAAACTAGACTGTTCGATTATTTTTTCCTCCAGCTATTTAATCTAATTGACCCTTTTCTTCACAACAACTAATGCATAATTGAGTTGCGCTTAAACCTTAGTAATGATGGTTTCATAATTCTTGTTATTGGAAGTAAATTCCAACAATCTCTTAGCTCCCACTTCACGTGTTTGTCTTTGCTAATCAACTATGTGTATACCATTTACCCTAAATAAATTGATATCAATTGAATTGGATATGGATCCAAGTAACTGAGCATTTAAATAAGATCCCGGTTGTAGGACAGTTAAATTAAACATGTTCCTGTCAAAATATGTTTTCAATAAGAATTTAGGTCTTAACCGTGAGATAAATTCTTCAGAAATAAAAATTAATTCCTTGCCTCTATATTTTATAAATTTCTTTGTAGTCACATCGTTATCTACTGATAAAACACTCTCTCTAAAATCCTTGGGTTTATTTTCTTCCCAAGGTATGTTTAATTTGGTTCAAAATTTCATCATTTTCCTATTAAAACATAACCCCTTCCTTATAATTTTCAACATCACTTCTTATAGCCTTCACTGACAATGGTGGTTCTTTTGCACTGATCTCCACTGCCTTCCTTTTAAATGAGTTAATTTTAGAATTACTGGTTACAATATTTGTGCCTTCTTGAGTAATATTTTCCTTGTTTTTCTTTATCCATCCTTGATCTTTATCTAGATTGATATCATTCATAGAAGTACAATCATCTTTATCTAGACTGATATCATTCATAGAAGTACAATCATGATTAGCTAATTTTTCAATTTCAGGTTTTGCATCATGTACATATGCAGGTAGGTTAACTGACTTTCTTGCATGTGATATAATTTGGAAGGGATCAAAATGCCAAGATACATATATTTCCAAACCAAATGCAAATAATTCCTTTTTTATGATTCCCAATGCATTCTTATGTCTACTTATTATAGGACCAATAAAAAAAGGAATTACAAACAAATCCTTCTTATTCTTTGACACAAAATGTAATTCATGTAAATGTATTCATATTCTAGCTAGTTCTAAAGCACATAACTGAGTAGGTATGAACTTAGGCAAATGATAGGGCTCACCCTCAAAACCACAAGCACAAATGACCATATAATCAGGCATTACGAACCAGCTAGTTCGAAAGCACATAACTGAGTAGGTATGAACTTAGGCAAATGATACGGCTCCCCTCAAAACCACAAGCACAAATGACCATATAATCAGGCATTACGAACCATTGGTTGATAATGTTTTCTTGAGTCAAAAACAAAATTATTTTGTATTTCATTAGTATTCTATCACGAACCTTTTACAATAACTTAATGTGTAAATAGAAATAAAAACAATTTATAAACTTGACATAGTTGTCTATAACTCTGGTCTGGTTCCAATAGTCTATTTGTTTCTCTTTCCTTGATTAATCCTTATATGTTTCTATCAACTTAGAAGAAAAAACTAGCTAGGATAATTAAATAAAACCAATGCACTAAGTAGGTAAAATGTCTGAAGATATAGAATTGAGATGTTGCATTCAAATCAACATAAATATTCCTGGCTAAGTAACTATGGAAATTAAAAGAAATTACACTCAGATTCATAAGTATTTCTATCATGAACATGAAAATTGTTAGTATTTCTATGATGAACATGAAAACTGGTTTATCAAGCTTAAGTCATCTGAGTAACCTTGAACAACATCCGAGAGTGAAGGTAAGGTCTGGTGTAACGGTTTTAATGATTGAATTGGGATAGGTATGAGAGCTGGTAAATTCATTAATATGTTTTACTAAAATCCTGAAAAATTTAAATTTTTGTTCCTCTGCCCAAACCTAAAATCTTTCCATTTAATATTTGTTTGAGAAAATTTTACCAGAGGTAGGAAAATTGAGAATTTTAGCTAGATATTTTTGCAAGATTTCAAGAAAGACTTTGCGGGTTTTAGGGTAAATAATTTTCCCATAATCATGGTGAAAACTATTAATAAGAGGCATAATGGATTCTTGGTCAAAATAAACAACTAGTAGGGTAGCTCAAAGAATTCTGGTTTTAACCAAACATTCAAAAACCTCATCTTTAATTCTAGTTTCTAGCTCCCTCCTAAGAGTATATGTCAGTGTTAACTATCGCAGTATCTTTGATATGGGACAAAGGGTCGATAAAAATGTCTGTCGAATTTTGGGTCATTTATTGAGCTCAAACTAAACAAGTGTGAACAATTGCAGACTATTCAGACTAGAATACAAGTACTTACTTATTGCTAGAATGTTTCAATCGCTTCTTGTCGCGAAGGAATAACATGCAACGAGGTCTGAAACAAAGATCCTATGGAGGCGGGTGGTGTGAATTTGGGAAATTTCATTCTTGAATAGTGTTTAAACCAAACACAATTTGAAATTAAACTGAAAAGCACATCACCCACTAGCCATTAATACAAATTTAGTGAGAACTAATGTATCTAGTGGCTGAAAAGGCAGCAACGGTACTATGCTTCCGGGATGATGAAGCCGCATACATTCACACGCTTGTAATAAGTCAAAACAATGTTCTGCTGTTGGATCGAGTAGATACACACTATTTGATCATTTTCAGGTGATGGAAGGTATGTTATCAAGAGTGGAAATCCACACCCAAAAGGTTATGAATGGTTAAATCAGACGAATATCAATTATCTAATCGTGTTGTGAAGCAAGAGGTGTCTAAACAATCATGCAAGTCACTACTCAAAAGGGCCATGGACTGTCAGATCAGATGAAGATCCATAGCTGATGGGGTTTCAGGTGGTAAGGTAATGTTTAAGAAGTGAACACGTTCCAACCCAAAATCTCTTCAGCCGTTGGATTTAGGTTGTGTTAGCCGTTGATTGTTTTTAGGTGACATTTAATGAAGTGTTGAACATCGAGCATGTTCACCTGAAAAGTGAATTTAACCATCATTGAATTTATTCAAATAAATTAATTTATTCCCTTTTAGAGATTATATGTGAAGGTTTCTGGTTTAAAAAAATATTCGACAATAAAGATGTAACGTTACTTCACCTGAAAAGTGAATTTAACCATCATTGAATTTATTCAAATAAATTAATTTATTCCCTTTTAGAGATTATATGTGAAGGTTTCTGGTTTAAAAAAATATTCGACAATAAAGATGTAACGTTACTTCAGAACTCAAACCGTGGACATGAAAAACGAAGGGCATGTTTATAGAAACGAGGAAATCGACAAAGTGTTGACATAGCTACAACAACTCCTTTTCCATCTAAAATCAACACTAGAAAGTTAGAATCGAACAAAATATTCAAAATAGAAAAGTGAACTCCCAAGGTGTTTTTAAACAATTTGCAAAGGGTGTTTTAAGGCGTGAACAATCCCAAATGAAGTAAGGAATATCACAAGAATAATAAGAAAATATGAGGAATGATTATCATATGAAGTTCATAATGAAAAGAGTCTGATATTGAGTGAATTTTCTCTAATAACCTCACCTCAAAGTTATTTCACTAAAATTGGACCTTAGGTAAATCCATTCCCATCTTTCTAAATACATTGAGTTCCCAATAAATATGCAAGTAGAGGCGGTGAGAAAATAAACCAGGTATATCTTTGAGTTATAGAGTGAGAGGTTGTAATATGATATTATAAATGATTTTCTTATCTTGCATCCATTTGATGACCACTGATAAATCTCCAAAATCATGATGTTTGGAGATGTTTGTTAATGAGGCTAGTTTAAAAAGAGTAAAGAGAGCTAGTAGTTTAGCTCAGAAATGAGAGTAATAAGAGTTGCTAGGGAAAATAACTATATTATTTCCACAAAAAGAATTATAAACTTGATAATCCTTGTAAAAGGAGTCCCCATACAAAATTATTTTCCACCATGAATTTCCAACCATCCTAGTCTTGGAAACCCATCCTTTGGGTTTATAGAACTAAGCAAGAAAAATTGTATTAATGGAAACCTAGAAATTTTATAGTAGCAGATCTTCAAGATAATGGAGTTCAAATGCCCCACACTATAAGGAAATGGGTAACATGATAGAATTTGAGAGCCCTATTACTGAACCAATTCTAGAGTCCATCTTTGACTTTGTCAAAATGCCATGTTGAATCAAGATCAACCCACTTTATAATATATTTTCAAACTTTTTAATATCTTGAGACAGAGGCAAGTATTTTCTTAGACTAATTTATGATGCAAGGGAAAAATTAGAACAAGCTAAAACAACATTATTTGGGAGATGAGGTTGATGGTCAGTGAAATTCCCTAGTACATGTAGTCTTGCTAGCATGCCTTATGCCTGTAACAAAATTTAATTCTGTTTGTGATTAATATTCCTATTAAGGTAGAAAGAAAGGGCAAGTGAGGGATATACCAATGTGATTTTTTGAAAACTTGCATTTAATATGACATAAGAAAACAACCACAAGCATGAAAGCCATCAAACCACACAAGCAGCTTGAAGCCTTCTCCCATTGCGATATTTGTAAACTTTCAATATGAAAAATGCATCACAAAGACCATTAAAAATAAGGAGGTCCCACAAAGCACACAAGAACTCTAAGTTGTAATAATGTTGAATCTAGAGAGGATCACATCCCATCAACTTGGAAAATTGTACCCAAAGACGACTTTGTATTTAACAAAGCTTTGTATTTTTGTGCCTGTAGTACTCACAATCAATCAATACTAATACAATCCAAAACTAACACAATTGAACAAAATCATTGATATAATCCATTATTTTCAACATAAAATTAAAATGAATGTCATTATAGGTCTTTTATTCTTTCTCAAAACCATGTTGAAATAGTAAAACATCGCCCACAAAAAGGAGGTGGGAGGTAAAATTAAATTCCTATAATATTCCCTTCCCTGCTAATAGAAATAGTGGACTAACTTGTGCCTTCTACTATTACAAGAAAAAGGTAATGTGAAAAAGGGTAGCCTTGAGGAAGTTTTATAAAGGGTTTGAAGAATGGAGAAGCAACCTTATTGCTCAAAATAGAAAAATTAAATGATCTAGAACTAGATGGTATAGCTTGATTAGATTAGAAAATTTAGTTGATGATTTGTTAACTAAAAATGATCCTAACTTTAAAGTATAAAAGCTTGCAACTTTATTTGGAAGTGAAAATGAGAATGGTCCACTTGTTTTATAACCATGTTAAATTTGTGGATGGCAACTTTATGGAATAAGAATACTTGCAATGCACATAAATTGTGTTAAAGGTAGATAAAGAATCAACAAAACAATAAAACAAATTAAGAAAAAATAATATGACTAAATAAAAATTAGAAAGACCCAAGCTCATGAATAAATGAATGCGATCCTATTGGTTTCAAGAATAATTTATTGGAGAAGTCCAATTTGGAGCAAACATTCCTCGATTTGATAGAGAAACAATGAACTCAACATTGAATTTGATGTTCTTCTATTGGAATGAGGATGATTTTCTCCAAGACTATCCAAATCCTATATTATTATCTACTGAACAGGGTCAACCATGTGAAGGTGGAAGCTCTTATGGCCCCTCCCCTCCATATCACTCTCCATTCCCCAATACCCAATTTATCTGCTATAAAAATTTAATAGAAACACATTAATATTCATGCATACACACTAGAAAACCATAAAATTGATAAAGAAACATGTTTGTTGACATTCATCCTCTAGCAACTTCTAAGCAAGTATATTTCATATTCTTCTAACATAAGTACAAAAGGTATGCAATATCTCATTCAAAGTCACATGTCCAAAAAAATTATGCAAGAACTCATTCAAGTATATTAATACACAATCCACGGGGTCTTGGATAGATTGTGATTGAGTGTGCTATCAAGTCACTCCTATATGTTAAGTCACTGGTTCAATTCCCCACCCTATTCAAGTGTTATTCTTGGACATGACCATGATGTAGGCTCACCAATGTTGAACTTACAAAAAAATAAAAAAGTATATTAATACATCAATAAGCCTTTTTATACATAAAATATCTTATACAAAAATCTGTATTATACACTAAATTATAACATTGTACATCATCAATTTGTTTTTCCATTGTACATCATCAAATTTTTTTTTTTGTTCATATTTACGACCTAAACAATTCTTAATTTTTTTCATCAATTTCTACATTTTCATCTTCTCCATGGGGCTATTCTAATGATGATTCTAATTGGCTCTTCTGATGCATTGCACCCCTAGTTATGATGTTTTCATGGAGTCAAGGATGTTGTGGGGGAGTGTTGCCTACAAAAAATATTAAATTTATATGGCAAGTTATTGAATATCATTGAAGTAGTTTTTTAATAATAAAAATACCTTTGCAATGTAATTATTTACATGGTGCACTAGTCGACACCATTGTAATTACTGGCTCATGCTCCTCTTCAGGTTGAGGATCCTCTTCTATGACATGCTCTGCCATTGAAACCACAAAAATTATAAGTGGACAATCATCAATGAATAATTTAAAAAGAAAGAAGTACATACTATATAAGTGCGAAATTATTAAGTATATGATTAATATACAAACCTATTACCATAGTGGGCCTCATCTATCGATGCGATATATTGGGGTTGCACCCCATTGTCATAGGGTTCCTTGGGAGCACTAAAATGTTATGGCTGGTGAACACTATCAAAGGAGTGCTGCTCAATAGTCATGGGAGTACTTATATTTGTTTTACTACCCTACTAATTAAAGAAAAGAAAAACATTAGACCTATGGATAATATCAAACATGATTGTATTTTATAAGTAATGAAAGGTTAATTGTTGGAATTAAGGAATCGCTGAAGGGGTGTGGGGGGGGGGGGCGTGCGGGGGGCAATGAATCAGTAATTTAAGAAACTCTTAATTTCTTTTCATACTATGCTTATAGTTCCTTCTTATGTTCTTTCATATGTGAAAGCATTCATTCATGAAGCAGTAAATCTATAAACTTTTAGAACACATACTCAAACAACAATCTCATGAACAACATACATTTGACATAGTGTTTTCATGTGGAAATCCAGAGGGAAAAAACCACCAATTTGTTGTTTGTTTTATGATGTAATTTAAGCACCAACTTAATTACATATGTTTGTTTGTGAGAACCCACTCACTGGAGGCACCAACCCCCTTTGTTTAGCAAGCACCAACTTTCCAAGAGGCACCAACCTCTTTTGTTTAGAAAGCACCAACTTGCCTAGAGGCACCAACCTCTTTTGTTTAGCAAGCACCAACTTGCCTAGAGGCACCAACCTCTTAAGTGTGCAGGAACCAACCTGTCACTACCACTATTTTACTATTTCATATAATTTTCATACTGAAAACAGAGGCATACAAATTACAAGTAAAATATCAACTTAATGGTTGTCTGTAGATTCAACTTATGCACTCTGCTTTTTGAACACTTGTGGTAGTCTTCCTCTTGTTTCACACTACAACACTTTCTATGTGCTATGCTTTCTCTGCTAAGGGCTCTCCACCGTTTCACCACAACACTACCCTTGCGACACTCTCCTCCAATCCACATCTCACTGGGATCCTTTCTTTACTCAGGGCTTTCCATTGTTTCACCACAACACTACCCTTTCAACACTCTACTCCAATCCACAACTACCTCCTCTGCACTCTCGCAAGTATGCTCCCACACACCATTAGATCAATGGAGGTTCACAATTTTGTTCCTATGCTGCTCTTGGATTGATGTAGTCACTGTCATCATCAATTATTCCCACGCATGTACCCAGGAATGACACACCATTCTTTTGTTGATTTACGCTAACACCAATTCAATCTTTGCATTAAACTCATAAGGATGGGCAACGATCACTTCTCTGTCATACATCTGACTCTCCATGTTGTGTATTAACTCTCAGTCACCCTTACATATTTCATAGAGGTTCCCCATGCTTCTTTATGGTTCACAAAGATCTACTTGTACATTGTCATGGAGTCTCCGTTTTGCATTCAAGACCATAATTGTCGATTCATGCATCTTTAATACACCTCTGTACTGCTGTTCTATCGACGGATTTACATTGCAAAACACTATCGGGATTTTTTTCAAATTGGCACTTTTACTCATAAAATCCATACAAAATAATGAACTGCGATAGTCCTTACCCCTTATGTATATGTCCTTTTTTTTGCGTTTTTCTCCATAGGACTGAGGGCTCATCCTCAACGCGCTAAGGCCTCATAACCCTCGATAGGGACTATATTTTCTTTGTTAACCCTTTACACACGATTTCACATGTGTTTCATGAAACCAACGCTAAATACAAATGGAGGCCCTTTATTGGTGTTTTTATGTTTGTTGCACCGATGCCAACCACCGAGGATCATCGATCACTGATTACTGATAAGTGATAGGCACCTTCTGTTAAGCCTTGGCCATTGGTTCCCTTAAGCCTTTGCGACCACTTGCTATTCCGTATCCCAACAAAATTTGATTGTGGTACATGATCCAACCATTGCAAACCTTCGATTGTTGATTTCCAAAGTGATGTCACTTCATGCCACATGGCATATTCTGACCAGTGACATGTGTCACTCAGATATGACCCATTAGGTCATCCATAAACACCAAAACAACCTTCCACATGTCCCTTCGTACCATCACATCATATTGACACAAGCAGCCACGTGTCCCTTATCAAAACCAATCAGATCTTGCCACTTGTCCTCATCGGAGCTCCTCCGATGTTGCCTTTTGTCCTTATCAAACCCAATTGGATGCCTCCACATGTCCTCCTAGATGAGAGAGAAAGTGGCCCACCAACCCATTTTTTGCAATGAATTCCTTTGTTTTTTCCTTTTTGGTGCTCCCAACGATTTAATAATAGAGGGTCAAATCTTTGGTTTGCAGGAGTTCCGATATGCAGGACCTCCGATTGTGATCACCAATTTTCTTGGATTGCTAATGTGTGATTGGCGATATGACATGCCCTCTGATCTTTGATCTTAGATATGTCGGGACCTTCGATTATCAATATCGCAAGTCGTTAATCAACGAAATGCATACATTGTTGTATTCCACCATTGATCCTCGAATCGTCAATTGTGATTTTCTGGGACCTCTGATATGCAATTCATTGGGATCTCCGATCTCCGATATTCCTCACTGCACAAGGCCTGAATCTTCCTGAACTTTAGCAAGCCATATCTCTCGAACCACAAGACTATTTCTAGAATTCTGCATACCATTGGAAAGATATTCCAGAGCACTTTCCAATGAAAGGAGTCCAATTAGCCATTAGGCCCATATTCTACCTCAAAAGATGGTTCCAAAGTCTCTATCTAGCTGGAATCACAACCACCAAGGCATGAAGCCCCATCATTAGGTTGAGCCTTGTTTGACATCAATGCCAACACTTACACAACCAACCACCTTCATACCATAAAATGTCCAACAATCTCCCCCTTTGGCATTGATGGCAACACTGCAGACTCCCCCTCATCTTGGCATGGTCTTCTCTGATGCCAAATTTATCCCCCTTTGACATCAGTGGCAAAGAAAACTTCACTTGCACTCCCCCTAAACCAATGAAACCTACTCTGCCATGAGTTCCTTCTGCTGAGTAGCTACCACCTCCTACCAAAATGAAGTCATTTGGAGGGTGGAGTCACAACTCCTATCTGCTGCTTAAGATACTCAAATGGTTCTCTTGAAAGTGGCTTGGTAAATATATCTACCAGGTACTCTTTAATGGGCACATATACAAGTTTAATAGTATTAGCTGCAACTTGTTCCCTCAAGAAATGATTGGACTGTTGAGATGTTGATTGCACGAGTGTTGTCACAGATTATGTGAGATTATTGGAATGGGATTAGGCAACTCTACCTATATATCCTTTAAGGTTTGCTTCATCCATTGAATTTGTGTACAACAAGTCACATCAACAATATATTATGCTTTTGTAGTCGATAGAGAGATGAAACCTTGCTTATTTCTAACCCACAATACCAAGAAATCACCCAAAAGGAAAGATTCACCATAAGCACTCATCATATTATCTAGAATTCTAACTGAATATTCATCTATGTAGGCCTTTAGATTGAAGTGTTTACTCTTGGAATACCACAACCCATACTTTGTTGTACCTTGAAGATATTTGAAAATCTTCTTAATAGCCACCACATGACTTTCTCATAGACAAACTTGAGATATTGCCACAATTCCCACTTCTTGCATGATATCTGGCCTTGAAGTTGTCAAATATAGTAAGCTTCCTATCGTCAATCTGTGTTCATTTTGATTTACCTGTGGCGTTGAGTCTTCCTTGCACAATTTATAGTGTATAGTCATGGGTGTGCTCACAGGTTTGCAGTCCTCCATTCCAAATTTCTCCAAAGTTTCCTTGAGGTATTTGGATTGAGATATAAAAAATCCTCATGGGGACTAAGTAATTTGCAGACCCAAGAAGAAGGACAACTCACCAATCATGGACATTTCAAACTCTATTTTCATATAGTTTGCAAACCGATGCCCCAACTGCTCCACATCACTTCCAAATGTGATGTCATCCACATACACAACCACTATTACTAGATGAGAATCTTCAGATTTTACATAGAGATTGTTTTCAACTGAGCCTTTCTTAAAACCTTATTGCTGGAGATAATTATCCAGCCTTTCATACCAGGATCTAGGGGCCTGTTTCAAACCATACAAAGCCTTCTTTAATTTGCATACAAGCCCTTCATCAGAGGAGAGCAGAAAACCTTCAAGCTGCTCAATGTAAACCTCCTCTTCTAAGTCTCCATTGAGAAAGGCACACTTTACATCCACATTAGAGGAAATTTCAACTCAAAAATAGCCACCTAAGAAAAAATAAGAAATTAATAAAATAATGCCATGTAGACAATTTTTTAATATATCATTTTTATTATTTTACTTTGATCAAAATTACCCAAATAAATGTGATGTTTATCAAAATAACAAAATATATAATTTATCTTTAAATTAATTTATTAGCACAAGATTTAATAAAATTTAAATTAAAAAAACAAGTTTTAAATTTAATTTAAACTTAAATTAAATTTAAAGTACCTATCTAAATTTAAAATTTAAAGTAGTTCAACGCCATTAAAATTAAATAACCATATATATTATATTTAAATTAATTTATTAAGACAAGATTTAATAAAATCTAAATTAAAAAATGAATTTAAATTTTAAATTAACCAAAAAAATGCACTTTTTTTCAAAATAATAGTATATATAGTTTATATTTAAATTAATTTGTTTACACAAGATTTAAGGAAATTTAAATTAAAAAAGCTATATTTAAAATTTAAATTAGTTACACGTCATTAAAAATATTATCGATACTATAACTTTTATAGAATAAGATATTAATTTAATTTTTAATATTTAATGTAGTTTTGGGTCACTTGGGGACCACTCACACTTAAGATAGGTAAATTATATTAATAATTTTTTTTTCTAGTGCCTAGTCACCCCTGTATCTCTTTTGAATTTTAAAGGATTTTCATTAGATTACATATTATGACATGGAAATTCAATGTTAACCTTTTAAAATCAAATTTCCTCTAATTCTGATAAACTTTGATGTTCTTGTGAATTGAAAGAGCAATGAAGATTATTATGGCTCCTAGTCGGGCTACTGGTGCAAAGGTTTCTTCAAAGTCTACCCCTTCTATCTTGGTATACCCTTTGCAAACCAATCGAGCTTTGTTCCTGATTACTTGACCTTTTTCATTAAGAATATTCTTGAAAACACACTTGGTTCCAATAACATTTTTCTCATTTGGTCTTGGGACAATCTCCCATGTGTCATTATTTTCAATTTGGTCTAGATCTTCATTCATGGATTTCACTCAGAACTTATCTTCACTTGCTTGATAGAGATTTTTGGGTTCTATTTGTGATAGTAGAGCCAAATTTGTATGATTTATATTTCCCACAAGTCTCCTTCTGGTCTTGACAACCTTTCTTTGATCTCCAAGAATTTGACTCTCAGGGTGTTCCTTTTTCACATACCTGGAAGGCATTTTTGGCCTTGAATATGTGCTTGCTTCCTCATCTTCATTGTCTAAATTTGTTTCATTCATATCTACATCCCTCAACTCTGAACTTTATTCATCATCTGAGTTCGAGTTAATTTCGGAGGGTTCAAGTTGTGAGCCTACTTTACCAACCACTATGTCAATGTAGTCTTCTATTGTCCTTGTTCTCTTGTTGTAGAATATGTACCCTTTTCTTTGAATATAGTATCCTAGTAGTGTTCCTTAATTAGCGCTTGAGTCAAGCTTTCCAAGGTTCTTTTCATTTCTTTTAATGAAGAACTTGCTCCCAAACACCTTGAAGTGTTTAACTGACGCAGGTCTACCCTTCCATAACTCATATGGAGTTTTGTCACTGTCAAGCTTGAGATGAGTTTTTTTTTATAAGTATATTGTTGCCTAAGTTGTTTCTCTTCAGAAGCGGTGAGCCACTCCTGCTTCATCTAACATCACTCTGGCCATTTCCTAGATTGTTAGGTTCTTCCTCTCCACAACTCCATTTTGCTAAGGATTTCTAGCCACTAAGAATTTCCTTCTAATACCTTACTCTTCAAAAAATTATTCAAAGTATTTTGAGGTGAACTCTCCCCCTTTATCTGATCTCAAGCATTTTAAATTCAAAATTTTCTCATTCTCTACCTGAGCCATAAAATTCTTGAAGTGCTCAAATGCTTCTGACTTTTCTTTTAAGAGGAGAATCCAAGTATCCCTCATGTAATCATCAGTGTACTTCAAGGAGTACTTTCTCATTTTGATGTTTTTGTTCTTGTGGGGACACAGATATCTATTTGAATAAGCTCCAGAGTTCTAGAGGATGAGAACTGTTTTGTTTTGAAATGATTCCTAGTCTTCTTTCCAAACAGACATGAATTGCAGATGGTGTTATCAGGCCTTGAAAATATAGGTAATCCTTTTATTGTCCCTATATTTCTTATCCTGATCAAGCTATCGAAATTCATGTGTGTGAGCCTCTTATGCCACAGTCGTGCTTCACTGGTTTTTCTTAGGTAACAACTAACCCTTGAGTCATCGAACACATAAATGTTATTGTGAGTCCTCACTACCTTCCCCACTATTTCTCCATTTCTTATATTCTGGATCTCACAATCTTTAGATTGGAAGGTCACATCATAGTCGTTGTCACACATCTGCCTAACACTTAGCAGATTGCGTTTGACGCCTTCCACATACAACACATTTTGTGCTTCTGTCTTCTGATCAAGACTGACCACTCATTTTCCTTTGATTCTTGTCAGAGCGTTGTTTCAAAAGGTGACATTGACTCCTTTGTATTTTTTTTTTAGTTACAAAAACTTACTCTTGTCTCTAGTCATGTGTTAGGAACAACCACTGTCTACATACCATTTGTTTTCTTTATCATGCACTGATAAGGCAAGCCCACATGAAATGCTCTTTTTTTTCATTTTTTTTCCAACATCTTTTATCGTTTTGTATGTAAGTTTGTTTGTTAGTTTTAGATTTAGAAAAGTATTAAAACCTTCTTCTACACTCACTGGCCTTGTGCTTAAAATTATTACATTTAAAACATTCAACTTCACTTTGTAGGGGAGTGAAGGAATTTCGATTCCTAAAAGAGGAATCTTGTGATTTAGCAATCCAATGTGAATTAAACCTAATATTTTCATCTATTTGAACTTTGAAACTTATACAATTAATAACTTTGTGTTTCAATATATGACACTTGTAGCAGTGACCATAAAATAAGTAGGCATGCCTATTGTCAAAAACTTGTTGGTTCGAAATGCATCGGCCAAAAATTTCTCTTATGTGATTTTTACTAAAATACTTTGCTTAAAACATTATCAAGTTTAGCATAGAAATACATTGGTCGACTTTCTGTTTGACTTGTCCTCCATCGACAGTCTCCTATTTGTCCGACTACTCTTTTGCCTTCATGAAATCTTTCATGATGATTCCTTCTATGACTCTGTGGTTCTTCAACTCCTACAGACTTAAAGTTTGTCTTCTTCTTCCCGATAGAATATTCTTGTTCCTTTGAGTACCCCAGCCCGATCCTGTTTCCTGAGGACCTTTGACAGCTCAGAATCTAATATATTCTTCTAGTCCCTTTTAGAAAATCTCTCACTCAGACCCTTCTCGGTCTTTTCTTTCTCAAGGTCAGTTCTTAGAGAGACCATCTTTGCTTCAAGATACTGGAAGTCTTCTTCCCATTTGTGAATCATATCTTGAAGTACCTCTTAGTTTCATCTTGCTTCCTCCAGATCAACCTTTAAAGACATAAAATCATCTTTGTAGACTTTGAGGTCATTTCCCTTTTGAACTTGAGCAGCTCCTGCTTCAGCCACTTGTTCTCCTCTTCTAGCTTCTCAAGATTTCCTTGTTCTCCTTGCAGCAGAAGAGATAGACTATCCTTGCTCTTGAAATCCTCTTCAAGTTTTTCTTTCTGATATGAAAACTCTTCATTATTTGAGTTATACATTTCTTCTTCTACACGTTGCAGTTGCTCCTTCAAGTGCTTCTTTTTATTCCTTTCATTCTTCAACTCAACAAGGGAACTCATGATTTCTCCCTCAAGGTATACCACTCCTTCCTCTTCTTCCTCTTCAAAGTCCATAAGACCTTATTTCTTGGAGTCTATTTTGAGGGCGATAAGAAGATACTCATTTGATTGATTTTCCGATGAGTCTTGACAGTCTGATTTTGGGTTGGAACTATTATCTTTGGAATAGAACCCTTTCTTCTTGTAGGGTTTCTTCTTCTGAAAGGTATGAGACTTATTTCTAAATTTCAGACCTTCTTCTCTTTTAGCCTTCTCTTTGTAAGGGAATTTGGAAGAGAAATGTCCAACTCTTCCACAGTCGAAACACTTAAAGGGAAACTTCCCTTTATATTTACTAGAGTCATGCTTCTGTTTTCTAGCTAGTTGAGCCAAATATTGATCAGATTCACTGTTAGAGTAGTCTTGATGAACTCTGTGTTCCTTTCCATTATTGGATACTCTGAATGCAACTTCCTTTGGTTCCTATTTCTCCATTCCTACTGTCATCTCATAGGTTGTGAGAGTACCATGTAGCTGATCCATCTTGAGATCCTTTAGGCTGACCATTTCATCTATAGCTGCAATTTTGGCATTAAATCTCATGGGTAGAGATATTAATACCTTTTGAATGATCAACTCTTCCTTGAATTCCTCACCAATTCCTCTAATAATATTAACTACTTCATAAACTCTAAGGAATTACTCAACTATGCTTTCATTATCAGTCATCTTCAAGCTTTCAAACCTCATTCTGAAGGTCTAAAGTTTGGCTTGCTTCACTTTGTCATCTCCTTCATGACACTAGTTAAGCTTCTCCCACATCTCATAAGTAGACTTACAGTGCATAAAATTCACAAGTTCTGATTGACTAAGACTAGAAAGAATGGCATGCTTGGCTTTACCATTTCTTAGATATAGTTTCTTGCCATCTGCATATGTTGGGGGAATATCTGGGACATTGTAATTAACTAGTACTGAGGTCCAAACATCTACCCCCAGGGACCTAAGATATGCCTCCATTATTACTTTCCAAAAGGCATAATTGGTTCCATCAAGGACCAGTACCCTACTCAAGTAAACTTCTTGAATCTCTTTCCTATTCTTAATTACTTAAGGATCTACCTTCCAGTGGTTAAACTTTTACTGAAGGAACTTGGATCTGATACCAATTGTTGGAATTAAGGAATTGCTTGGGGGGGGGGGGTGAATCAGTAATTTAAGAAACTCTTAATTTTATTTTCTTATTGTGCTTATAGTTCCTTCTTATGCTATTTCATATGTGAAAGCATTCATTCATGAAGCAGTAAGTATATCAACTCTCAAAACACATACTCAAACAACAATCTCATGAACAACATACATTTGACACAATGTGTTCATGTGGAAACCCAGAGGACAAAAACCACCAATTTGTTGTTTGTTTTATGATGTAATTTAAGCACCAACTTAATTACATCTATTTTTTTGTGAGCACCCACTCGCTGGAGGCACTAACCCCCTTTGTTTAAGGAGAACCAACTTGCCTAGAGGAACTAACCTCTTAAGTGTGTAGGCACCAACCTGTCACTACCACTGTTTTATTATTTCATATAATTTTCATACTGAAAAAAGAGGCATACAAATTACAAGTAAATGCCAACTTAGTGGTTGGATATTTATTCCACTTCTGCACTTTGCTTTCTGAACACTTGTGGAAATATTCCTCTTGCTGCCATCTACAACACTTGTTCTTCGGTATGCTTTCTTTGCTTCGGGCTCTCCATTGTTTCACCACAACACTACCCTTGCAACACTCTGTGTTGGGTTGTGTTATATTCTTTCCATGACTAACCTATGTAGTGAACGGGGGGGTTAGAGGGGGGGCAAAGCCCCCCCTTCATTGCATCGATTGCGCAGTGGGGGGTTTGAGGGGGGCAGGTGAATTTTTTTTTTGGACCCTATATTAGGTTGGGCGAACCTACCTATGGTTTTCGGTCCATGGTTTTGGACGCGATGGTTTTCGATCCATGGTATTGGATGCTTTGGCATGTATAAATATGTATTGTAACATTGAAATGAAAATAATGATAAATCAAGCTGGTAGTCCTAGTTTTGGGTCCCAAGGGAAAATCTCTGTGTATATGTGTTATGCTCTCGCATTGTTTATGTTCTACGTTTCAGAATTCGAATGCAGATAATTTTTGTCTGAGGTTAAAACCTACATTTGGTATCAGAGTTGTTTTGGCTTCAAGAGGATGCCTTTGTTGCTGAGGGGTTTTTCTCAGGCCTGTGGTAGACCCTGTTTAGTGGGAGATCTGAGAGATCGATTTTGGTGGTGAAAGAAGATGGCGAGTAGTGGAAAGATAGAGATCGGGGAATTTAATGGTCAGAGTTTTGAGTTGTGGAAACTCAAGATGGGGGATCTGTTACTGGATAAAGATCAGTGGATCGCGGTAGATCCGGGTACTAAACCAACGGGAGTTTTCGATGAAGAATGGAAAAAGTTGTATCGGAAGGAAAAGAGCACAATAAGATTGTGTGTCTCAGATTCAGTATTGTTGAATGTATCAGGGGAAGCTACGATGAAGGCTTTGTGGGACAAGTTAGGGACTTTGTACCAGCCTAAGTCTTTGGTGAATAAATTGTTCCTACGAACAAAGATGTATAACCTGAGGATGAAAGTTGGAGACTCGGTGACAGAGCATCTGAATGCATTTAATACTGTGGTAAGTTAGTTAGCATCTGTTGATATTAAAATTTCAGATGAAGATAAGTGCATCAGTTTGTTGTGTTCTTTACTAGATTCGTGGGATAGTCTAGTTATTGCAATAGGTAGCAATGAAACTGCCTTGCAGTTTGATGAAATAGTCTCATCCTTGTTGATGAAGGAGATGAGACGGAAAAATAGGGAGATCTAGAATGGTGATGCCTTGTCTGTATGAAGATGGTCCTAGAATAGAAACAAAAATAAAACATCGAGTGGGAGATCTAAATCTAGAGGGAGATCTAAATCTCCAGGAAAACCTGTAAAGGTGGTGTGCTGGAAATCCGGAAAGGAAGGGCACTACAAAAGGGATTGTAAATCTAAAGCTCTTGATAAAGGAAAGGGATCTGATGATGCTCCTTTTGTAGAGGCAAAAACCACCTCAGATGAAGGTGGGGATGTGAACTTGGCTTCTTCAAGTACATATGTAGATCATGAAGCATGGTTGATTGACCCTGGTGCATCCTTTCACTTCACTCCCCATAGAGGGTGGTTCTGCGAGTATGATAAATCTGATGGTGGTGATATCTTCTTAGGGGATGATACGAAGGCTATAACCATTGGTCATAGAAAATTAAAGTTGAAGTTGCAAGGTGGAAGGGTTAGAACACTTTTGGGTGTACTGCATATTCCTGAATTAGCCAGAAATCTGATTTCTATAAGCAAGCTGGATGATGTAGGTGTAAAAACATTGTTCGAGAAGGATATTGCAAGATTGTTTGGGGAGAACTGGTATTGATGTGGGGAGTTCGGACTGAAACTCTATACAAGTTGCAAGGTAGCACTGTTGTTGATGGGTGCAACAGTTCTGTGGTTCCTAAAAGTGGAGCAAAAAATCTAGTGGTCTCTAGAGAGAAGACCATGTTGTGGCATCAAAGGCTTGGACATATAGGAGAGAACGACCTTCGAATACTTCATGGTAAAGGTATGGTATAAGGTATGAGTAATAGCACTCTAGATTTTTATTTCTGTGAAAATTGTGTATATGGGAAGCAGAATCGGGTGAGTTTCCACTCTGGTGGTAAGAGGGTGAAACAAATATTAGAGCTTGTGCACAGTGATGTGTTTGGACCTGTGAAGGTTCCATCATTGGGTAGGTCTGTGTACTATGTATCATTTATAGATGACTTCTCAAGGAATACATGGATATATTTCCTTAAGAATAAATATGAAGTCTTTGACAGGTTTAAAGAATTTAAGGCTTTGGTAGAAAACCAGACAGAGAAGAAGATAAAGGTGCTGAGGATAGATAACAGTGGAGAGTTTTGTAGTAAGGAATTTTATGAATTTTGTAAGAAGTGTGTTATAGCACGACAAAAGACTACTCCATATACACCTCTATAAAATGGAGTTGCAAAAAGAATGAACAAGACGTTGATGGAAAGGGAAAGAAGCATGCTCAGTGGTGCCGAGTTAGGACATGAATTTTGGGCAGAGGCGGTGGAGACGACATGTTACCTGGTCAACAGATCACCTTCATTAGCATTGGAGGATAAGACTCCACAAGAGGTATGGACTACTAAGAAACCCTCTCTTTCACATATGAGGGTATTTGGATGTGATGCATATGTACATGTTCCAAAGGAGAAATGAACCAAGTTGGATAGTAAATCTGAAAAGTGCATCTTTATTGGGTATAAGGATGGTTTAAAGGGTTATAAGATTTGGAACCCAATAACAAGGAAGGTTGTGTACAGCCAAGATGTGGTGTTCAGAGAGGTGAAAGATGTTAGTAAACATGGAGTCTAACCAAAGGAACCTGAGCAGATAGAGTTTGAACTAAATGAGGAAGAATTAGACTCTATAGCAAAGGAGGAATCAGAGGATGAAAAGCCACAAACTCCGGGTGTACGAAGATTAGCTTGAGAAAGAAGGCAACCAGAAAGGTATAGTCCATCTGCTTTCTGTTCACATTTTGCTTTATCTATTACCAATTATGATCCCATAACTATGAAGGAAGCAGTAGATTCAAAGGATGGAAAACTCTGGAAAGAGGCCATGGTTGATGAAATGGCATCTTTGCACAAAAATGAGGCTTGGGATCTGGTGGAGTTGCCGGTGTTATCTCAAAATCAGATCCTGGAAGGCTGCTAATCAGGTAGACCTTGAGTAACTATTTCAAACCAACTTTTGGTTGAGGTTTAGCCTCCCAACCTGAGAGGGTTCTCTCACAAGATTAGAGATTTGGATAATGAATAAGATGGCTAACTCTATGGATTGAAATCAAATGAAAATGTATAAATGGTTGAAATTCCAATCAACAAGCATCTATTGGGCTATGGAGTCAGAGCATTTTTTAGTACAACAACTGATCAGCTCACATGGAAGTCAGGGCATAAAGAGTTTTAATCTACTAGCAAAACAGAGACATCATATAGGAAACACAGTTTATGAACACATGAAGGAAGTTAGAGCATTATCAATGAATTCTAAGTAACATGTGTTCATACCACTGCAAGTGAGCAAATGAAGAAATCCATGAGGAAATAAAACACATAAAACCCTCTCTGAATCCTGAGTAGTAAAGCCAAAGTTCTGCATTAACATAAAACATACAGTGTTCTGCAATAACATAATATGCACTGTTTTATCTTGAAATTTCCAACCCTTTGTACATCAGCTCTTCTCCTATATATAGAGCTCTTTACATGCTTGGATTCCTTCCTCCATCATGAGGGGAATTCGAATTTGCCATCCTTGACACCTATTGTAACCATAAAACAAAACTTTAAATGCATTTGACAACTAACTAGTAGTCCTAGAGACCTAATACAACTAGGAGTGTAACTCCTTATTATGACTAAAAAAACCTTATCTAAACATTTAAAGCATTCTTTGACACCTAACACTCCATGAAGTCGAATTTGATGGTGCTCATATCCTTCCATCTGGCCCTTGATGACTCATCCCTTTGTTGTTCCTAGAAACTAGGAGGCTGTCCCTTGCTCTGTTCTAGCTGAAAAATAGGTCTTGGGACAGAGCTCATAAATTCTCATTAAAAATGTATTTAGAAAAATTGAAGGAGGCTTTTTTGAACCAATCCATTCTAAACAAAAACTTCTTTTGTTTTTTTGAAACACTACTCCAGCTGCCCAGAATCTGTCTTTGAAAAAGAGGTGTAAAACAGAAGATGAAAAACTGCACCTACAGCCGTTTCGTAGCGCAACGTTGGTCATTAATTTCTCTCATCTCGTAATGGATTTGAGGAAACGGAAGGAGGTTTTTATATTTCAGTCTGTTAGAAATAAAAACCTCTTTCCATTTCCAAAAATAGGCTTTCAGTTGCTTTAGAGACCTCCTGGAAGTTGACTACCTTTTCAAACAGAGAAATATGCCTGTGGAAAACTTGCACCTACAGCAGTTTCGTAGCGCAAGTTTGATCATTCATTTCTCTCAAATAATAATGGATTTGAAGAAAGTGGAAGAGGTTTTTGTACTTTAGTATCTTAAGAATGAAAACCTCTTTTACTTTTCAGAGATGAGTTTTCCATTGCTTGGTAATCCCCTTGGAAGTTGGCTGCTGTTTTCATAACATGAAACTTTGGAGTTCATAAGAGTCTTTCCTTTTTCTTGAAATGGCTTTCTCCACATGTCATGAAGCTTGTTCAAAACTGAATATAATAAACACCATTCTTCAAGGAAAACTTTCAAAATGTAATCTATATCAAAATTTAGGATTACCTTACATGCCTTGCTTGAGCCTTCAAAGAACTCTGATGTATGTTGACCCTGAGTTTGCCAAGTGCTTCATATGCATGAAAGGAGCATGAGAATAACCAAGACCAATTTTCCCTTACCTTACCCTTTTCCTTTGAAATCTTTTCAGTGATAACAGCCGGCTGGAAGAAAACCCATTGGCAGCAAATGGGTGTTCAAGAAGAAGACAAATGTAGAAGGAAAGGTGGAGAAATACAAAGCTCGGTTGGTAGCAAAAGGTTATTCCCAGGTGTTGGGAAATGATTTTGGTGATATTTTTTCTCGTGTTGCCAAGGTAACTTCTATTAGGTTACTTTTATCTGTTGCTGCGGCTTTTGATTTTGAGGTAGAATAGATGGATGTGAAGAGAACATTTCTTCAAGGGGATCTAGAAGAGGAGATCTACATGAAGCAACCTGAAGGCTTTGTGGTGAAGGGTAAGAAAGAACTAGTATGCAAGTTAAAGAAGTCTATGTATGGGTTAAAACAGTCACCAAGGATGTGGTATCATAAATTTGATACATTTATACGTGGACTTGGCTTCACTAGAAGCAAAGCAGATCACTGTGTGTATTTTAAATTAATTGGTGACTATGTTATTTATCTGGTCTTGTATGTGGATGATATGCTACTGATTGGAAATGACAAGGAAATTATCTAAGATTTGAAGACCCAATTGTCCTCCAAATTCGACATGAAAGATCTTGCTGCTGCAAACTATATTTTGGGCATGGAAATTAAAAGAGATCAGGCAAAGAGGAAGCTCTGGTTAAACCAGAGGCAGTATGTCAAGACAATTCTGCAGAGGTTTAATATGCATGATAGTAAACCAGTGAAGGTTCCTATTCTTGTAGGTGTAAAGTTATCTGCTGAATAGTGTCCCAAGACACAAGAAGAGGAAGAGGATATGTCCCGTGTTCCATATGCAAGTGCAGTTGGTAGCCTGATGTATGCAATGTTCTATACTAGACTAGACATTGCACATGCAATGGGAGTATTGAGCAGGATTATCTCAAAACCAGGGAAGGAGCACTCGATAGTAGTGAAACGGGTTTTCAGGTATTTACATGGCACTAGTGATTATGGTTTGTGCTACCAAGGAAGACCAGGATTGGACAGAGTGTTGGATATTCGTGGCTTCGTTGATGTAGACTGGGTTGGAGATCTGGATTAGAGAAGATCTACAAGTGGGTATGTGTTTAACCTATTTGGAGGTGCAATTAGTTGGATGAGTAAGAAACAATCTGCAGTGGCCCTATTAACTACAGAGGCAGAATACATGGCAGCCACCCATGCAAGCAAGGAAGCAGTTTAGTTGTACAGATTGTGTTCAAGTAGGGGGTTAGTACAAGGAGCTATAAGGATAGAATGTGACAGCCAAAGTGCAATTTTCTTGGCAAAGAACCCGACTTACCTTTCAAAGACAAAGCACATTGATGTTCAGTATCACTTTGTGAGGGATATGATAGAAGACAAAAAGGTGTTGCTGGTAAAGGTGGACACTTTGAAGAATATTGCAAATGCATTGAAAAAATATGTGAGCTCTGAGAAGTTCTCCTGGTGTAGAGAAACAATGGACGTTTCAGGGCTGGAAAAATGACTAAGCTCTCCTGTGGCCCCTTGTGGAAAGAAAACAACAAGTGGGAGAATGTTGGGTTGTGTTATATTCTTTCCACGACTAACCTACATAGTGAAGTGGGGGGTTAGAGGGGGGTGGGTAGCCCCCCTCTACGAGATCCAGGGCAGTGCCTAGGGAAAATTTTTTTTGGACCCTATATTAGGTTGGGCCAACCTACCTATGGTTTTCAGTCCATGGTTTTGGACGCGATGGTTTTCGGTCCATGGTATTGAATGCTTCAACAGGTATAAATATGTATTGTAACATTGAAGGAGGGAATGTCTGATGGCGCGCGCACGAGAAGGTCTCGGCTAAGGGTTTCACTGGGATTGACTGCAGCACCGTCGCGGCTAGGGTTTCTACAGGTATTGCCCTCAGCATCACCGTCGCGGTCACTGCTCTGGGACACTCTAGCATCGACTCCACCATTGGTTTCTCCACCCATCGCTTTCGGTTACCGTTCAGGAGACAGTTATGGCCGACAATATGGAGCTAGAGGCGGTGGACTACTCGGAGGAACCTTCACCGGACAAGGTTATATTTGGTAACCCTAGTTTCGCTGCTAGCTCTCAGACCGCACCTTCTACATCAGCGGCTGCACCGGATCTGCCTCAGTACCCGCCCACCGTCTCGCTGCCCGGTCACTGCCCATCTCAGTCTATTGCAGGTACGAACCCTATCGACTCCCCGAATTTTGAGGTACCCCCGCTCTCGCCGGGCTCACTCCATTTTCTGGCTACACACACTCCCCCTTCGCCCTCATTTGATCCGCTCTCCTACCCACTCCTTTCGGCGCCATCACCCATCCCGCCGGTACCCTCTGCTGCAATACCATCATCTTCGGGAGCCCGCCCTTCCGGCTGCTTTGAAACACCTGCCGTTAAAGTCAAGCCCACAAAACCCTCTTCTCTGGAGGGTATTTCAAATCCCTTGGTGGACCACCCGTCGGCACCTCGCACCAGCAAGAAAAAGACCAAGTGCATCAAGGCTACATCTAAGGACATGTTGTGCCCTACAACAACCCCCCATTTCATATCATTCTTATTTACAAAAATTAACATATGGAATGGGTCCCTTTTAAAAATTTTGGCATCAATGCTTGTATGTTCAAAAAAGGCCGGATAATCAAATGAGTTTTCATGTATTTAATCCTTTTTGATATTAATGTTTCAAATAAATAATCTTTTGTTATTGCGATAAAGCGATCGCAAGATTGCATATCGCAATAGCATGAGACATGCATTCAAATGGCATTTTGGTCTCCGCTGATGCGATATCGCTATCGGCGATCGGCAATGTTACATGCACACAAAGTAACGGCACATAACTCATGCCCCGACGCGACGCGATATCGGCGATCGGCTATCGGCGATACCTCATGTGGAACCGTTTTATGTTATAAATCCCGACCCGATGCGATATCTCTATCGGCCGTCGGCAGAATTCCATGCACTTCAGTAAGGCACCCGGTTCCTACCCCCGATGCGATGCGATATCGCAATCGGTAACCCCCAAACCACTTTATATGCACCTAGCTCTGTTTCCATGCGCTAGCCCGATGCGATATCGCTTATCGGCTGTCGGCAGGATCTTTTGGTAATAATTGTGCAGCACTTATTCCCCCGAAAAGATGCGATATCACTATCGGTGATCAGCGTGCTTAAAAGCCATTATTTAAAGCTTTAATTTTATATTCATATCCGGTTGACAAAGCGCGAATCCAAAAATGCCGTTAAATGCAAGGGATAAGGTAATGCGTGTGTATTTAAAAGATTTTGCCCCTTCGATTAACGAACACTAGCGCTTAACCGCCAGAATATCCGTTGCACGCTTAAGGGAGTCATTCACCCGGATAACGGTGTAATCATCACATTTAATGGGTAGCAGGCCTCAAATCACCATTAATGCATCTGCAATATCCTCTCAGCGATTGGATCCGCAGCCACTTTTGAAAATTAATCTTAGCACGCTTCAAATGATATATCTATCCCGCTGTGAAGTGTCATTGTTATTATGTTGTTACGATTTCTCTTGCAATTGTGTAGAATTCGTCTTTTGAGAGAAACCTGAGCATGATGGGGAAAAGATCCAAGAGGACTACGGGCTCTGCTGTTACACCTGTAGCAGGGCAAGCTGCCACAGATAAGAAGAAAGGCCTCATTTCAGACATTACGTGCACTGGTCTTAACAAGACTACATGGCAGGGCACATATAATTTATTAGAAACTGAGCAACCGGAAGTTTCAGTGACAGAGGCTACTGCGGACTCACTCAAAAAGTCCGATGCAACTCTCAAAGAGTTGGCAGATTCCTTTCTTCACAGAATAGCGGCCAGAGAGCAAGTCCTTCCCTACACTGATGTAGTGCGATGGGCAATCGAGGAAATTCCAATCATTGACAGAACGTTCCACACAAGAGACGGACGGATTTTCGGGTCGTTTAAGCCAGAACACCTAAGGCAAATGTATCATTTGCCTGAGCCAAAGAAAATCTACAACAAAGACTTCGTGGAGAAGTTTGCAGCTGAAAATGAAGTACCATCCGAGCCCATTCGGGATTGGAGGCAGAACCCGGCCAAACACAAGCACGAAAGCTCGGGTAAGTACTCTGTTGATTCTTTGGCTTCTCCCTATTGCTATGCGGGAATTATGATGTGTAGGCTATGGGGATTACATGATTCTGCCAATTTTGATATAGAAATGGTTCCCCTGATGGAGGCTACTGTTAATAGTATAATCATGGATTGGGCCACCATTCTTTCTGATAAGTTGACTATAGCTGTTCGGGATTTTAGAGCTAAATCTGTAGTCACCGAAAGGAAAATCCCCCCATTTTATTATAGTGCCTACATTATGGACACATTGTGTTTTAACTCTGAGTTTCCCATCCTCGGTTGGAGATGGACCACCCAAGACCCTTCGCCCATTCATTTGTATCATCAAAAACTGTGGAAATCCTCTTACAAGGACCATTTGCATCAAATTTGCAATGGTTTTATGGTTCCCATTCATTATTCCATTTTTGATCGGCCCATTCCCAAAATCTCCTATCTGGCTTCCTTCGACTTACCTGCTGTCGCAAGTTGGTTTGGAGAGGAGCATTTTACCTATATTAGAGTTTATGGAAGCCAAGCCAAGCCGCATGTTCTCCCTCTATATGTTCCAGACAAACTGTTAGCCCGAGAGATCTCCTACCAAATTATGGCCGAGAGTGTAACCCAAACTCTCAAGAAAGAGAAGAAGAGGGGCTGGCCCCCTTTTCCCTTGAGAATGGGTGTTTTTACTCTGCATAATCTTTAGCATGCAGAAAAGGAGGCTATAAAGATGCAAGCTTTATCCCTGCCCACTATGCCAGCCAGACTCTATGATCCAAGGAAGACTGCTTTCATTGCCCTAGAACAGGCCAAACTGACAAAGATTGACCATCAAGAGGATGAGTTTGATGACCTGTTCGCAGCTCCCGATACAATAAGCCAAACCAAACAGCTTGCCAGGATGAAATACAATGATGAGAATTTAACTGAGTTCAATAAACTTAGAGAGCAGAGGTTGCAAACTCTACCTCTAGATTTATTGTCATTAACCTCAGCGTCCTCCTCAAGTGAGCCTGGTCAGAAACAGACAAGCCAACCTCCTGTTATAACTAAGGAACAAAAGAAACAACAGGAGGAAATGCAAAAGAAGCAGCAGGCAGAGAAGCAGAGGAAGGAGCAAATAGAAAAGCAGCAGAAAGAGCAGAAGGAAAAAGAACAGAGAAAGCAGAAGCAGATGGAGGAACAGCGGAAGAAGGAAGAAGAAGAAAAACAAAAGAAAGAACTGGCAGATAGGCAGAAAAAGGAATTAGCGGATAAGCAAAGAAGAGAGCAAGAAGAGAAACAGAGAAAGGAGTTAGAGGAGCAGCAACGGAAAGAGCTGGAGGAGCAAAAGAAGTTGGAACAAGAAAAGGAGAAGAGTAAATCCCCGACGGAGCAACACAAACAGACCTCCATGGATCCTGAATTGCTTAAACAATGGGATCAATTCGATTCCATTATCAGTGGAAAGGAAGGCTCCAAAGACACCTCTAAGACAAGCGACGCACCAGACACCACTTCTTCTCAGGTTCTAAGTGGAACCAGCGGCCCACCCACTTCAAAGGATGTCGAGGTAATCACCAAAGACCCTTCCGATCAGATTGTGCTCCAGGTGGAAGATATTCCTCCCCTGGACGTTTTCTATAGCCCTAGGCACAAAGCAGTTGTTAAGCGCTCAAGGAAGAGACGAAGGCTTGATCAACCTTCCATCTTTCCTAAGCAAACAATCACGGGGAATGTAGTCTGGAAGGAGGAATTGGACCCCTCCGATGATCTGACAAAGCTGTCGCAATATGCGGGAGCTTATTCTGCAGCAACTATTGATAAAGCATCGGAGGTAAGTCTTTTGTTAAAGACTAAGGACCAGGAGATTTGTGCATTGCAAGCAGAAGTAGCAGAGGCGCGAAACAAGGCAGCACAGTTAGAAGAGCAGTTGCTGACACAACAGCAAGCAAACAATATATTGACCCAGCAACTGCAAACTGAAAAACAGAGGATTGACCAGAGCTCAATCCAGAAGCAGAAAGAATTAACGGAGGCATTGACACAATTGAGAGCGGCAAACGAGCTAATGATGAAGTCAAAGGATGAGCAAATCGCTCAACTGTTAGCACAGCTTGAAGATATCAAAGGCACCAAGAAAGTCGAAGATTTCAGAGCAGAGGCAACTCAAATAAATAATGCATTAATATCTCTGGTTAGACTCCTATGCCGACAACTTACCGAGGTTGAGCCATTATGTGAAGTATCTACAGCAGTATGTCAGCAGATAGAAAAAGCCAGAAATGAGCTAGATCAGGCCAAAGAAACCATAGCCTCATATCTTGATTGGCAAGATACTGATGTGGGGAAAGCAGCGAATTTGCCTAGGATCTATGAGCCATTCAAGGACATACTCTTCACGGAATGGAACACTCAGATGATGAAAGCGGAGAGGGCAGCTTCAAGGTGTAAATTGATTACTAGCAATATTGTTGATTTAGTCAGCAATACACTCTATTTGGCCAACATGATCTCTCAGTGCACACCTGGAAGCATAACCATGGCGAACATGATTGAACAAACAAGTTATCATGAACTGGAGGAAAAGAGAAAGTTAATCGCTGGAGTAAATACTTTAACCTCCGACGCATATTGGCTCTTTCTAATCAAGCCGCACACTCAAAGGTCGGCTCTTAAGTGTTTAACAAATGCTCTCGGATGCCTAATCCCCAACATTCAGGATGCCACATATGATGCCCAGCTCACGTCGCGTCTCAACACTCCACCGGAAGTAGAGCCAATGCTGGCGATATGTCAGCTGAGTGTTAAAGGCAAAGAGCCCACCGAATGAAGCATTGCTGCCGACTGCCAGATCGCCAAAAAAGATGGAAAATATTTATTGATGCCAATTTAATAGCTTTTCAATTTTTTCTTAGATATTTAGATTAGATTAGTATTTATAGACCCTTTCATTGTTTTGGAAAGGGTCGTAAAATTTTGTAATAGACTTAAAGGCTGAAGTTTGCACTACTGTGCTTCAGCCTATATTCTTTTGTGAAACTCGACCGATAGTCCTTAATTTGATAAGAAGGTTGTTTTATGCAATTGCGCACTATTGTCTCTTGTTTGGAATTCTTTCTGGTTTGAAGGAAGGACGGCGACATAGCGATTAATACATCAGATTGTTAAACAGCTTACATGGTACTTTTATCTGCATCTGTTTTCTTTCCTCTTATATGAATTGCTGTGTTATTATTTTTGCTATTGTTGAATACATGTATGCGCTGTAACAGCAAATCTTCATTTCATTCCACTATTGGATGTTTTGTGATATGCCATTTCTTTTAATCATGCATGTAGCAATGATATGAATGACAATGTGTAGTAATTTGCTATTATCGCTCTGCATAACTAATTATGTAGAGCAATCTTAAATGGTTTAAACATCTATGCTTTAGTGTTAGAGTCATCTATATGCCTGCCTTAAAGCATAGATTATCAAACGCTACGCTTTGAAAGATTGATAAGTCCTGAGATTAGATTAGAGTTAATATTTTTCGCCGATAGTTTTAGTTGTTCGCTTATCACCATCATACATCATAAGTTACTCATCCATCCCACTTTTATCCATTATTGGGAAACTGGTCCCATTACCCCCAGTCGGAGCCACTATTCCAAACGGAAAAGGAGTTGTACTAAGGTCCGGACCGGGTGGTTTCCCCTTTGTTGTGGCAGCGATTTTCGAGGCCTCAACAAAATTGGCACTAGAAGGAGGGCATCAACTATGAATGGCACATAAGTCCAAACCTATAAGCCATTCCAAGAGTATATCCCCCTCCGAATCCCCTCGACCTTCTTATTTGCATACTGGTTCGCCGGTATCCAAACAAGGAGAAGGGGAATCAACTACCACTGCTCAAACCCATCATACCACAGAACAATTAGCTCTTGAATCACCTGAAGTCTAGTCTCTAATCCATAAACTTCAGAGCTTCTCGATATCACCACAGAAATCTGAGGTATCAGAAAGCAGTGCGACTTCACAATTTAACCTCACTCACCCTCTCACCAGACTTCAGAGCGAAAAACTTGGTATTGAACCCACTGAGTTTCCTTTACCTAAAAGGAAAAAGGCAAAGAAAATTACTGAAGGATCTGATAGTGAAGAGCTTTCATCCACGTCCTCCATTGTATTTTCTCCTCTGCGAGGTCAACCATCCACTCCCCCATTACAAATTGTCGTTCATCAGGGATCAGAAGCCTCAATATCCCAACCTATCCACTCCTCATCTTTAATCCCTTCCCATACATCTGGAATCCCAACAGTAGTCTCAACCACTGTCGCTATCATAATGGCAGATCCATGGACTAGACTAGGAGCAGTCAACATGCCTGGACCATTGCATGATCTACCCGATGCTCCCGAAAAATGGCTGCCTAAATTCAATCCAGATGACGGGACCCAGGCTGAAGAACACATCAACAACTTTATGTTAGCAGTTAACCTAAAAGGAGTGACAGAACAAGATGTTGTGGTAAGACTCTTCCCTTACACTTTACAAGGATCAGCAGGATCCTGGTATTTTTCATTACCTTCTGGTTCAATTACCAGTTGGAACACATGCCAAGAGCAGTTTCTCACCAAATATGGAGATGACAGGTCCTTAGCTACTTTAATAAACGACCTCTCCAATCTGAGAATAGAGCATAGGGAACCGATAAAGGAGTTTAATGCTAGATTTAATAAACTCCTGAATAAAATCCCTACCGCTTCTAAACCAAGTGAACAAATACGAAGCGAATGGTATATTACAGCCCTACCTGCCAACATAACTATTTTTGTAGACAGGGTTGGGAAACCTACCTTAGCTGAAAACATGAGAGAGGCACTTGCTGTTGAAAAGCGCATCAATTCTTTAGAAAAGAAAGCTGCTTTGGAAGATAGAAAAGTCAAAAAAGTCTCGTTTAAAGAAGATTCCAAGAAGAAAACCCCGAAGGACCCGTATGACATGGAAGGTTTACAAAAGGTCCTTAAAACACTGTCTAACGAAATGGTTGAGATAAAGAAGCAGGTGGCCGAAACTTCAAACAAAAGACCATTTAGAACTTATAAGAAAACTGAATCAAAGCCGCCCAATGTTATATCTAACGCAGATTCAAACCAAGAAGAAGAGGAAGAGGAAACGACTTCACAAACCGATGATGAAGAAGAAGTAGCTGAATGCCACGAAATGTGGGACTTTATACTCCCAAACTCTGATACCGAGAATGAAGAAGAAGCCTTTCCGGTTACTACAAGAAGTAAAAGCACTCCTGAACCCGCCCAGGCAACTTCAAAGAAGAGGAGCGCAGGTGCTACTACAGCAAAGGAAAAAGTTCCCCCAAAGAAGTCACCTGTAGTAGTTCCCCAAAACCAGCCTTCAACTTCTAGTTCTCCTTCAACATCCAAGACACTAGTGGTATCTGATTCAATGGAATATAACATTGTTGATGACATGAAGAAAACTAAGGCAAATATAACCATGTTTGAACTTAGCAAACTAAAGCACCAACAAAAGTTACTTCTTAAAGAATTAAATGCTGTTCCCTCTACTCCCCTTCCCAGTGCAAGAGCTGCCAACGATTCAGGCCAGCCTCCTGCAGGTATGGTTGAAATTACCGATTCAGTTTTAATCAGAGATAAATCAAACTCTCACACTCCACCTTTTCTGCTGAGTTATGAGATTTATAATAGAAACCTGCACAACTGTTTAATTGATTCAGGGGCCTCATCTAATATAATGCCAGCTTCAGTTTGCTCTAAGCTGAACATTGAACCCCAGAAGTCTGCCATTCATATTGTACAGTTGGATAGGACTAAGGTGCAGGTTGTGGGAGAAATTAATTCTGTAACCATCAGGTTGTCAGCCGACCCCAGAATTGTCCAGAGGATTGACATCTTAATTGCCGACATACTTGAATTTTACGGTTTGATTTTAAGCAGAGATTGGTCCGAAAAACTGCATGGGTATATTTCCACAGATTGGTCACATATGTGGCTTCCCTACAAGGGAAAGCCGAATCAGATAAGGATCGATCGGGAGAAGCATATGACCCACACAGTTACTGAATTTGAGCAAGAAAACCAACCTGTGGCATTCAACAACAACATTTTGGGGAACTATTCGCCAGAATCATTCTTTGGCAACTTTGTTGCCCAACCATCTCCTTTTTCAGTCAATCATTTTACATCTCAGGTTGAAAATTTTTTACAAACAGATAAGTCCAGATGTTTTAATGATGCTGAGAATAATGTAGATATTTTTGTTAATACTCCTTTATTTTGGTCTTTATATTTTGATGGCTCTAAGTCCAGCGAAGGCTCAGGAGCAGGTTGCATTTTGGTTAGCCCGCAAGGAGAAAAGACAATGCTGTCTTGTAGGTTAGAATTTGAGTGTACCAACAACACAGCCGAATATGAAGCTTTAGTCCAAGGTTTATATAAAGCGATCGACCTTGAAGTGCGATATCTAAAAGTGTTTGACGATTCGGAAATAATTGTCAAACAGGTGAGAAATGCAATTCACTGTCTTTCAAGTCACCTCAAGCATTATCAATCACTAGTACAGGATCTTACCTCACACTTTTCAGCCTTCAACATTTCTTCCATACCTAGGTCACAAAATTCAGCAGCTGACCTACTAGCCAATGTAGCTTCTAAGCTTCTACCTTCTGAAGACTATAGCCTTGATAGATTTTCTATAGAATTACTTTTTAGGCCTTCAATTCCTGACAATGTCACCAATTGGAGAGTATTTAACCATGACGAAGATATCTTGCAGCTTCTAACTTCAAAAAAATCCTATGACAATCAAGTCATTGAGGAAGATGATCACGATCTGTAGATGAAACAAGTGCCTCAAGAAAATTCAATTCCCAAACCTGTGGTGAAGCTTGAAGACCTTTATGATATCAAAGACAGGTTTAAACCTGTAATTAATGCAAAGCTTCAAAGTTCCACCCTTAAGTTTGAATTAATAAATCTAGGCACTGACGATGCTCCTCAAAACATCAACTTAGGAATAGGACTTTCCCAGGAAGAAAAGGCAGCATTTATTAAACTATTGAGAAAAAACAAACAGGTCTTTGCTTGGAAATATGATGACTTAAAGACATATGATACATCTATTATCCAGCATACCATTCCTATGCTTCCTGATCAGAAACTGATTCAGCAAAAGTTAAGAAAAATACATCCAAATTTGGAGGGCCAGATAAAGTCGGAGCTTAATAAGCTCTTGAAAGCCAAAATTATTTTTCCGGTCCGACATTCAAATTGGGTCTCTAATATGGTGCCAGTCAGAAAGAAAAATGGCGACATTCGAATCTGTATTGATTTCAGGAACCTGAATAAAGCGAGCTTGAAAGATAACTTCCCATTACCTACTATGGAGCAAATCCTCCAATCAGTAGCAGGCTCTGAATTGATTTCCTTTCTTGATGGATTCTCCAGATATAACCAAGTTTTGGTTCATCCTGATGACCAACTTAAAACCACATTCAGAAAAAAATGGGGAACTTATGCATATCAGAAAATGCCTTTTGGACTCATAAATGCGGGAGCGACATTCCAGAGAGCCATGGATATATCCTTCAAAGGGTTGATTAATCGATCAGTAGTCGTCTATCTAGACGATATTACTGTATATTCTAAAAAGAGATATAATCATCTGCATGACTTAAATCAAATCTTTCAGCGATGCAAAAGATATGGTATTTCTCTAAACCCAAAGAAGTCTTTCTTTGCTCTTGACCAAGGAAAACTCTTAGGCTTTATAGTATCCAAAGATGGCATTTATATTGATCCTGATCGGATTAAGGAAATTTCTGAAATCCCTTTCCCACACAATAAAAGATCGATGCAGTCATTTTTGGGTCAGATTAATTTTGTCAAACGATTTGTTCCAGATTTCTCTCAAATTGTATTACCACTTCAGAAAATGATCAAGAAGAATTCAGTCTTCAAGTGGGGATCAGAAGAAAAGCAAGCTTTTGATGTTATCAAGCAATCAATAATCAATGCCCCAGCCTTGAATACTCCCAATTTTTCTAATCATTTTACATTGTATACCATTGCGTCCGATGTATCCTATGCTGCAGTTCTCACGCAGCCAAATGCTCACAACTTGGAAGCACCCATTTCATTTTTTAGCTCAAATCTTCAGGGTGCCGAACTAAATTATTCCGATGTGGAGAAACAAGCCTTTGCTGTGTTCAAAGCAGTCAAACATTACAGGCCCTTTCTTTTGAAAACTCACACGAAAGTTATAGTCCCTTTCCCAGCGGTAAGGCAACTATTAATTCAAAGAGAACTGGGTGAAAGAAGGGCCAATTGGGTCACAGCACTTCAAGAATATGACTTAGAAATAAAGCCAGCAAAGATTGTTAGGGGCCAAGGTTTTTGCAGGATATTGGCAGGAGCATCAAACATTCCTGAATCAAGCGATATGGATCAGACTGAATCAATCAATCAGATAAGTGTCACTGATTCTAAATCTCAATATGCAGATTTAATATTTTATTTAAAGAACGGTTATGCTCCTCCAAATTTATCTTACAAAAATAAAAGGGCCATTAGGTTAAAAGCGAAGAATTTTACTCTCATTGATGATGTGCTTTTTAGACAAAATTATGATTCTATCCTGTTAAGATGTCTTGAGAAACCTGAAGCTCAAAAGGTTTTACAGGAGCTACATGATGGGCCAGCGGGAGGACATTTTGGAGCAGACACAACAGCCCACAAAGTTATTCATGCTGGATATTATTGGCCTACACTGTTTAGAGATGCTCATGAATACATAAGAAAATGCTTCAATTGCCAAACTTCTAGTGGGAGACAACGGAAATCAGCTTTCCCTCTGCAACCTGTCAACATTGAACAGCCATTTGAACAATGGGGATTAGATATCATCGGGGAAATTACTCCTCCATCTTCCAAACAACATAGGTATATCCTCACTGCTACCGATTATTTTACCAAATGGGTAGAGGCTATTCCTTTGAAGGCAGCAAATTCAGAGGCAATCATCAAGTTCATAGACCAATTCGTCATTACCAGGTTTGGTGTCCCAAATGCTCTCGTATTTGATAATGCTTCCTATTTCTCAGGAAATGCTATATATGATTTCGCTATTAAGAGGGGGTTTTAACTGAAATACTCTGCTAATTATTATCCCCAGGGAAATGGTTTAGCAGAATCTACTAATAAGAATCTCATCAAAATTATTAAGCGAACTGTTGAACAGAATCATAGAAACTGGCACAAATCTTTAGTGTTTGCATTATGGGCTAATAGGATTACACAAAAGTCTTCTATAGGTTCCTCCCCATTTAATCTGGTATATGGAAAAGAAGCAGTATTGCCTACGAATCTTGTTTTACCCTCTCTAGCCCTAGTACAGTACATTGAAGAGACTCCTTCTTCCTCTATCCAACTTAGACATGACCAAATTCTCAAATTAGAAGAAGAAAGGGAAAAAGCCAGAATCACTCATGCCAAACATCAACAAATCATCAAAGCATCCTTTGATTTAACCTCGTCCGGTTCCAAACACTTTCAAGTTGGTGACTTAGTTCTCAAATGGGACAAGGCCCATGAAGATAAAGGTAAGCATACCAAATTTCAGAAAATGTGGCTTGGACCATTTCAGATCTGTGAGAAGATAGGCCATTCGACCTTTTTATTGCAAGACTTATCAGGGGCGAGAGATTCTCTCCCTGTTAATGGCCTGATCTTGAAGAAATTCTTCAATTGAGAAGGTAATCCCTTCTCCTCTTTGTAGATTTGTCTAGTTTGTAGGATCAGTAGGAAATAAAATTGTAGAGTATCTCCATTGACCTTTTGCTTGGTTTGAAGAAGCTGTCTCGTAAAATAATATGAATATTTGCTTTTAGATAGTAGAACCCTCAACCAAAAGGAATAATTTCTAGGAAACTAGATATCTGTGTGTTCTGAAATCACAACCTAACGTTTTGGAAACTCTTCTCAAGAGGTAAAAGTTCTGTGAATCATTTTCGGTTTTCAAAACTGGTCTCAAGAGGTTATCCATTTTGAGATAGAAGCTGACCCATTTTCAGTATCTTCAACTCTTCACCTGTCATCCATCCACTCTTAAGGAGAAAATTGTTCACCCCATTCACTAAAGTTTATAGTTACTTAGAGTGTAATTCTAAAATATAAAAGATTAAAGATAAGAGGTCTTATTACAAGCCTGCTTACCATGTTCATAGGAAAGTAGTTTGACTGACATTACCAATACTACCTACCACAACAGGGTAATGGCTTGAAATTTCAAGACAAGAGGTCTCATCACGAGCCAGCTTGTTCAGTTAAATTATTACCAGTGAATGGCATTGTCAACAGCTGGCCACCAAACCAGGACAATGGCTTTTTATCTTATCAATGATAAAGAAGAAAAAACAGATGATAAATAAAATATGGGAACATGTTTTAGATTCATTCTGTTAACTACACTCTTATGTGAATGGAAAAGCGAACAATACTATGGTTAAAAGGTATCCCTGTCGAGACTATAAACGTTTGCTGGCAACAGAGGCTCTACCTATGACAGAGGAGTTAATTATAAAAGCTGATTTGGGAAAGTTTTTGTTTTATCATTATAAACCAATAAAAGGCCTATTTTAAAGACTTAGGATGTATTTATTTTTCTTGAAACCAAAAGGAAAGAAGTTGACAGAATAAGTTCAATTGGTTCAGAACGCGTGAATATCCAGTTAAATTAAAAGTTTTCCCTTCTGATTGAGTTTCTATTTTCAAAAAAGCTTAAGTGTTTGTTTTAATTTTAGAGATAACTGGTTCTTCCAGCGAATCGCCAATTGTTGTGCCCTACAACAACCCCCCATTTCATATCATTCTTATTTACAAAAATTAACATATGGAATGGGTCCCTTTTAAAATTTTTGGCATCAATGCTTGTATGTTCAAAAAAGGCCGGATAATCAAATGAGTTTTCATGTATTTAAGCCTTTTTGATATTAATGTTTCAAATAAATAATCTTTTGTTATTGCGATAAAGCGATCGCAAGATCGCATATCGCAATAGCATGAGACATGCATTCAAATGGCATTTTGGTCTCCGCCGATGCGATATCGCTATCGGCGATCGGCAATGTTACATGCACACCAAGTAACGGCACATAACTCATGCCCCAACGCGACGCGATATCGGCGATCGGCTATCGGCGATACCTCATGTGGAACCATTTTATGTTATAAATCCCGACCCGATGCGATATCTCTATCGGCCGTCGGCAGAATTCCATGCACTTCAGTAAGGCACCCGGTTCCTACCCCCGATGCGATGCGATATCGCAATCGGTAACCCCCAAACCACTTTATATGCACCTAGTTCTGTTTCCATGCGCTAGCCCGATGCGATATCGCTTATTGGCTGTCGGCAGGATCTTTTGGTAATAATTGTGCAGCACTTATTCCCCCGAAGCGATGCGATATCGCTATCGGTGATCACCATGCTTAAAATCCATTATTTAAAGCTTTAATTTTATATTCATATCCGGTTGACAAAGCGCGAATCCCAAAATGCCGTTAAATGCAAGGGATAAGGTAATGCGTGTGTATTTAAAAGATTTTGCCCCTTCGATTAACGAACACCAGCGCTTAACCGCCAGAATATCTGTTGCACGCTTAAGGGAGTCATTCACCCGGATAACGGTGTAATCATCACATTTAATGGGTAGCAGGCCTCAAATCACCATTAATGCATCTGCAATATCCTCTCAGCGATTGGATCTGCAGCCACTTTTGAAAATTAATCTTAGCACGCTTCAAATGATATATCTATCCCGCTGTGAAGTGTCATTGTTATTATGTTGTTACGATTTCTCTTGCAATTGTGTAGAATTCGTCTTTTGAGAGAAGCCTGAGCATGATGGGGAAAAGATCCAAGAGGACTACGGGCTCTGCTGTTACACCTGTAGCAGGGCAAGCTGCCACAGATAAGAAGAAAGGCCTCATTTCAGACACTACGTGCACTGGTCTTAACAAGACTACATGGCAGGGCACATATAATTTATTAGAAACTGAGCAACCGGAAGTTTCAGTGACAGAGGCTACTGCGGACTCACTCAAAAAGTCCGATGCAACTCTCAAAGAGTTGGCCGATTCCTTTCTTCACAGAATAGCGGCCAGAGAGCAAGTCCTTCCCTACACTGATGTAGTGCGATGGGCAATCGAGGAAATTCCAATCATTGACAGAACGTTTTACACAAGAGACAGACGGATTTTCGGGTCGTTTAAGCCAGAACACCTAAGGCAAATGTATCATTTGCCTGAGCCAGAGAAAATCTACAACAAAGACTTCGTGGAGAAGTTTGCAGCTGAAAATGAAGTACCATCCGAGCCCATTTGGGATTGGAGGCAGAACCCGGCCAAACACAAGCACGAAAGCTCGGGTAAGTACTCTATTGATTCTTTGGCTTCTCCCTATTGCTATGCGGGAATTATGATGTGTAGGCTATGGGGATTACATGATTCTGCCAATTTTGATATAGAAATGGTTCCCCTGATGGAGGCTGCTGTTAATAGTATAATCATGGATTGGGCCACCATTCTTTCTGATAAGTTGACTATAGCTGTTCGGGATTTTAGAGCTAAATCTGTAGTCACCGAAAGGAAAATCCCCCCATTTTATTATAGTGCCTACATTATGGACACATTGTGTTTTAACTCTGAGTTTCCCATCCTCGGTTGGAGATGGACCACCCAAGACCCTTCGCCCATTCATTTGTATCATCAGAAACTGTGGAAATCCTCTTACAAGGACCATTTGCATCAAATTTGCAATGGTTTTATGGTTCCCATTCATTATTCCATTTTTGATCGGCCCATTCCCAAAATCTCCTATCTGGCTTCCTTCGACTTACCTGCTGTCGCAAGTTGGTTTGGAGAGGAGCATTTTACCTATATTAGAGTTTATGGAAGCCAAGCCAAGCCGCATGTTCTCCCTCTATATGTTCCAGACAAACTGTTAGCCCGAGAGATCTCCTACCAAATTATGGCCGAGAGTGTAACCCAAACTCTCAAGAAAGAGAAGAAGAGGGGCTGGCCCCCTTTTCCCTTGAGAATGGGTGTTTTTACTCTGCATAATCTTCAGCATGCAGAAAAGGAGGCTATAAAGATGCAAGCTTTATCCCTGCCCACTATGCCAGCCAGACTCTATGATCCAAGGAAGACTACTTTCATTGCCCTAGAACAGGCCAAACTGACAAAGATTGACCATCAAGAGGATGAGTTTGATGACCTGTTCGCAGCTGCCGATACAATAAGCCAAACCAAATAGCTTGCCAGGATGAAATACAATGATGAGAATTTAACTGAGTTCAATAAACTTAGAGAGCAGAGGTTGCAAACTCTGCCTCTAGATTTATTGTCATTAACCTCAGCGTCCTCCTCAAGTGAGCCTGGTCAGAAACAGACAAGCCAAACTCCTGTTATAACTAAGGAACAAAAGAAACAACAGGAGGAAAGGCAAAAGAAGCAGCAGGCAGAGAAGCAGAGGAAGGAGCAAATAGAAAAGAAGCAGAAAGAGCAGAAGGAACAAGAACAGAGAAAGCAGAAGCAGATGGAAGAACAGCGGCAGAAGGAAGAAGAAGAAAAACAAAATAAAGAACTGGCAGATAGGCAGAAAAAGGAATTAGCGGATAAGCAAAGAAGAGAGCAAGAAGAGAAACAGAGAAAGGAGTTAGAGGAGCAGCAACGGAAAGAGCTGGAGGAGCAAAATAAGTTGGAACAAGAAAAGGAGAAGAGTAAATCCCAGACGGAGCAACACAAACAGACCTCCATAGATCCTGAATTGCTTAAACAATGGGATCAATTCGATTCCATTATCAGTGGAAAGGAAGGCTCTAAAGACACAGACACCTCTAAGACAAGCGACGCACCAGACACCACTTCTTCTCAGGTTCTAAGCGGAACCAACGGCCCATCCACTTCAAAGGATGTCGAGGTAATCACCAAAGACCCTTCCGATCAGATTGTGCTCCAGGTGGAAGATATTCCTCCCCTGGACGTTTTCTACAGCCCTAGGCACAAAGCAGTTATTAAGCGCTCAAGGAAGAGACGAAGGCTTGATCAACCTTCCATCTTTCCTGAGCAAACAATCACAGGGAATGTAGTCTGGAAGGAGGAATTGGACCCCTCCGATGATCTGACAAAGCTGTCGCAGTATGCGGGAGCTTATTCTGCAGCAACTATTGATAAAGCATCTGAGGTAAGTCTTTTGTTAAAGACTAAGGACCAGGAGATTTGTGCATTGCAAGCAGAAGTAGCAGAGGCGCGAAACAAGGCAGCACAGTTAGAAGAGCAGTTGCTGACACAACAGCAAGCAAACAATATATTGACCCAGCAACTGCAAACTGAAAAACAGAGGATTGACCAGAGCTCAATCCAGAAGCAGAAAGAATTAACGGAGGCATTGACACAATTGAGAGCGGCAAACGAGCTAATGACGAAGTCAAAGGATGAGCAAATCGCTCAACTGTTAGCACAGCTCGAAGATATCAAAGGCACCAAGAAAGTCGAAGATTTCAGAGCAGAGGCAGCTCAAATAAATAGTGCATTAATATCTCTGGTTAGACTCCTATGCCGACAACTTACCGAGGTTGAGCCATTATGTGAAGTATCTACAGCAGTATGTCAGCAGATAGAAAAAGCCAGAAATGAGCTAGATCAGGCCGAAGAAACCATAGCCTCATATCTTGATTGGCAAGATACTGATGTGGGGAAAGCAGCGAATTTGCCTAGGATCTATGAGCCATTCAAGGACATACTCTTCATGGAATGGAACACTCAGATGATGAAAGCGGAGAGGGCAGCTTCAAGGTGTAAATTGATTACTAGAAATATTGTTGATTTAGTCAACAATACACTCTATTTGGCCAACATGATCTCTCAGTGCACACCTGGAAGCATAACCACGGCGAACATGATTGAACAAACAAGTTATCATGAACTGGAGGAAAAGAGAAAGTTAATCGTTGGAGTAAATACTTTAACCTCCGACGCATATTGGCTCTTTCTAATCAAGCCGCACACTCAAAGGTCGGCTCTTAAGTGTTTAACAGATGCTCTCGGATGCCTAATCCCCGACATTCAGGATGCCACATATGATGCCCAGCTCACGTCGCGTCTCAACACTCCACCGGAAGTAGAGCCAATGCTGGCGATATGTCAGCTGAGTGTTAAAGGCAAAGAGCCCACCGAATGAAGCATTGCTGCCGACTGCCAGATCGCCAAAAAAGATGGAAAATATTTATTGATGCCAATTTAATAGCTTTTCAGTTTTTTCTTAGATATTTAGATTAGATTAGTATTTATAGACCCTTTCATTGTTTTGGAAAGGGTCGTAAAATTTTGTAATAGACTTAAAGGCTGAAGTTTGCACTACTGTGCTTCATCCTATATTCTTTTGTGAAACTCGACCGATAGTCCTTAATTTGATAAGAAGGCTGTTTTATGCAATTGCGCACTATTGTCTCTTGTTTGGAATGCTTTCTGGTTTGAAGGAAGGACTGCGACATAGCGATTAATACATCGGATTGTTAAACAGCTTACATGGTACTTTTATCTGCATCTGTTTTCTTTCCTCTTATATGAATTGCTGTGTTATTATTTTTGCTATTGTTGAATACATGTATGCGCTGTAACAGCAAATCTTCATTTCATTCCACTATTGGATGTTTTGTGATATGCCCTTTCTTTTAATCATGCATGTAGCAATGATATGAATGACAATGTGTAGTAATTCGCTATTATCGCTCTGCATAACTAATTATGCAGAGCAATCTTAAATGGTTTAAACATCTATGCTTTAGTGTTAGAGTCATCTATATGCCTGCCTTAAAGCACAGATTATCAAACGCTACGCTTTGAAAGATTGATAAGTCCCGGGATTAGATTAGAGTTAATATATTTCGCCGATAGTTTTAGTTGTTCGCTTATCACCATCATACATCATAAGTTACTCATCCATCCCACTTTTATCCATTATTGGGAAACTGGTCCCATTACCCCCAGTTGGAGCCACTATTCCAAACGGAAAAGGAGTTGTACTAAGGTCCGGACCGGGTGGTTTCCCCTTTGTTGTGGCAGCGATTTTCGAGGCCTCAACAGGACATCACTATCAGGTTCGACGAATCCATTACTCTGAGCAACCTCATGGACATGGCTAACACAGTATTGGTAGGGCATGTCCAGGGTAGGGCATACTCGGCGAAACGACTCACACAATGGGTGAAGGAAATATGGGGTGGTGTTCTATTCGACCTTCCTGTGGTCCATGTCCTCCCCAGAGGATGGTTTTCCCTTCATTTCTCTAAGGAAAGTCACACAAATCTGGTTCTGGCCAGATACTGGCATATTGAGATGGCCCCGGTCCTCCTCAAAAGATGGAGCCCCCTTTTTGATCCAGAACGCGAACAGATCGGAGCCGGACCGATATGGGTGCGCCTGCCTGGCCTCCCACTGCAGTTTTGGGCTGAAGAAGTCTTCATTAGGATCGGGAATGCTCTGGGTACCTACCTGGATTATGATCGCACATTTGTTGAATCAAGGAACCGAACCCTAGCGCGAATACTGGTTCATTTAGACACCCGTGATGGACTTGAAGAACAGATCACACTACAGTGGGGAAGATGTATCAGGGTGCAGATCCTTGATTATGAAGGAGTCCCCTTCCGTTGTAGGCGATGTCACAAAGTTGGGCACCTCATCAAAGATTGTCCACTCATCAAGAAAGCAGAGGAATCTCCGAGGATTACACCGGCTCCATCCAGAACGACATCTCCTATTACTTCTCGACCTACCTCTTCGGGACTGCCCCCAGCGACAACCTCACCTGCGGTCGATCCTGGACTGCGGCAACCCTCTCCGCCAAGGACCAGGGCTCGCTCGGCAGCTGAAGCTGGTACGGTCTCGGGTACTCCTACACTCCCTATACTTTCTTCTTTTGATGTTATGAATGAATGTGGCTCCACCTTTCAGACCTCCATGGTTCATTGTGCATTAACATCGCCCCCCCTCATTTGCACCACAGAACCTACAACTGCCCCTTCCTCCCCCCTGGCTAGTTCCCCCCAATCGCCCTCGGAACCCTCCCCTCCTCATACATATTTCCTCCGCTCCAGATCTCATGCCAAAGAGCCGCCCATCAGACCTTCGGGCCTGGGCATTGCGGTGCCAGAGGTTGGGACCTTGCCTACCAGGGGTAGAAAATCTCATCTTTCCAAGGCTATTAAGCAAGCAGGGGCAGAGGTTGTATCAGGTCGTCAATCCACCATTGACGGGGTCCTTAGAGCAGGACACACCCCGAGAGGTGTTCCCCCATGAAGTGCCTATCCTTCAATTGCAGAGGATTGGCTAGTTCCTCCAAGAAACTAGCCATGAAGCAGCTCATAGAATCTGATCCTATTGATATTATCATGCTTCAAGAGACCCTCTGTTCTGTAGATCAGATTACTCGAGCCATGCAAGCCATGACTCCTGGCTGGACCTACACTGCCCTCGATGTTGTCGGCCGTTCTGGTGGTCTGGCCATTGGAGTTAACCCACGCTCTATTAAAGTGGAATCGTCTTGGGGGGGATTAGGATATCTGGGGCTTGACATATTCTCTGCTGAACTAGGCATGAACCTCCGCATAGTCAATGTATATGCCCCCTGCAACCAGAGAGAATCGTACTGGCAGAAACTTCTACATCTTACCATTATGAGCGAAGACCGGGTTGTTATCGGAGGAGACCTTAATTTCTCTTTGGGTTTCAGGGAGTCATGGGGATCGGCGGCACAAATTGACTCCATTACTGACTTCATGACCAGTCTACTTGATCAATCAAACTTTGTGGATATCCCCATGCAGAAAATACTTCCCACTTGGAGGAACAGGCGGGTGGGGGACGCTGCACTAGCCCGTAGACTTGACAGATTCCTTATGAAGGATGCTCTTCTTCAGCGACTGCAACATTACAAACAATGGGTTGGCTCGGGAGGATGGTCGGATCACTCACCAATATACCTGGAGATTCAGGGTCCCTTCAAGAAGCCCAAAGCACCTTTCAAATTTAATCATACTTGGCTGAAGGACCCATCATATATCAAGATGATAACTGATTACTGGTCCTCTCACCCTATCAATGGATCAGAATCACTTGCTAAAGGATTCTGCAGAAATCTCTCGGATATTAAGCATCTATCTATTGTCTGGGCAAAGGAGAAACAGGCTCGAGACACCGCTCAACTAACCCATATAGAAGCTGAATTATGCTCTCTTACCGATGAAAGGGGGTTGGGTTTCATCACAGCAGCAGACAAATGCAGGCTGATTGAATTGGAGAATCAAAAAGCTAAGATTCTCAAAGAGAGAGAGGAATCCATAAGATTAAGGAGTAGGGCATTATGGATACAAGCTGGGGATGATAACACGAAGTTCTTCCATAGCTTCGCCAAGGGCAGGAAAGTATCAAATACTATCTGGAAGCTCCCCACACCAGAAGGAGAAATGGCAGACTCTTTCAACAAGCTCGCTCACCTGGGCATCTCCCACTTCAGGGACCTCTACAAGTGTCCCCGTGAAGTTAATCTACCTGATATCATCAATGTGGCAAATCACTTCCCGAGATTTGTTGAGGAAGAGGATGTGGAGGCTCTAAATGATCCGGTTACGACAGGGGAGCTTGAAGGAGTATTGAAGTGGTTCAAAAAAGATAAGAGCCCTGGCCCGGATGGATGGACCATTGAATTTTATTTAGCCTTCTATGATGTTCTGGGGCAGGACCTTCTGAGTGTGGTGGAGGAGAGCAGAACTACGGGATCCATCTACCATGCCATCAATTCTACCTTCATTGCTCTCATTCCTAAAACTGATGCCCCTGAATCCTTTGATGACTACAGGCCTATCTCTTTGTGCAATTGCCTCTACAAAATCATTTCTAAGACTATTGCCAATCGTCTCAGACCAATCCTCTCCAGGTCCATTGCCCCACAACAATTTGCTTTCCTTGAATCTAGACAGATTCATGAGGCCATAGGCCTGGCTCAAGAAGCTATACACTCTATATGGTCCAAGCACCTAAAAGGTATCCTCCTCAAAATTGATCTCTCAAAAGCATTTGACAGGGTCAGCTGGCTCTATATCAAAATGATCCTAATCCACCTGGGATTTCCTCACTCCTACATCTCATGGATCATGGCCTGTATCTCCTCCCCTACTTTCAGTATTCTCATAAATGGATCGGCCTCACCCTTTTTTCATTCCGAAAGGGGCCTGAGACAGGGTTGCCCCCTCTCTCCTCTGCTCTTCTTGCTGGTCATGGAAGGCCTAAGTCGTCTCATAGACTCTGCAAAGAGATCTGGAGATGTTCGGGGCCTTCGCATATCCGATTTATGTTTCCTCACACATCTGCTCTTCGTGGACGATGTACTTATCCTACTTGATGGCAGTGTTCGAGACTCTAGGTCATTTTCAAAGATCCTTCTACTTTTTTCTGCTGCTACGGGTATGCTTCCAAATCAGACAAAATCCTCTATCACTTGCTCCCGCACTTCGGTACAGGAATCCCAGCTAGCTCTTCAGGTATTTCCCTATAATGTTCTCCCCCTGGATAGAGGACTCAAATATTTGGGATTCAGACTAAAACCTACCTGTCAAAGAATTGCTGATTGGGTGTGGTTGGTCGCTAAATTGGAAAAAAGACTCACTGGCTGGAGCTTCAGATACCTATCAAGGGCTGGCAGATTGGTACTCATTAAGTCCGTCTTAGAGGCTACCCCGGTCTTCTGGATGGCACTTGCGTGGATACCGAGGAATATTCTGGGCCGATTGAAACAACTGTGCAATCGATACCTCTGGAATGGAAATCATGACAAAAGAATATTTGCATGGATAAGCTGGAAGAAAATCACCTTGCCCAAAAAATGGGGTGGCTGGGGTCTCAAAGACCTACCCGACTTCGCTATGGCTCTTGCTGCTAAGATGGGTTGGTCGCTACTAACCAGTCAAAACCTATGGGCTCAAGTATCCTATCACAAATACATTTGGCCTCAGAGTATTTTGGATTGGGCTAGATTACCATCCTGGACAACGAAGGGATGTTCATCAATATGGAAGGCTCTGATTCACTCCCTTCCCCTCATCCGAGATAATCTAGTCTGGAGAATAAATGATGGAACGCTGGGCAGGATTGGCCTGGATCCATGGATTGATAGTGGGGGCAGACACATCCTCAACAGAGAACTCATTTCATTTCTACATGACCGTGACATCCGGAATTTTGCACATATTGCTGATCAACAACGTACAAACATTTTCACACAAGCATGGAAATCGGCTCAACAACTTGACCTTCCTCCTCAGTGGCATCAGGAATGGCGTGATTATGTTCTTGCATTAAACGAATCCCATATTCGCATTAAACAAGGACCGGACGAACTTGTTTGGTGTAAGGCGGACAATGGTATCTACGCACCTAAGATTGGGTACAGCGCTCTTATTATACACAGAAAACCTGAACCATCTCCGTCGTGGTGGCGTGACATTTGGAAGCTGAATGCCCCCCCACGCACCAGACTATTTTTCTGGTGTGTCCTCAAAGATATTATTCCCACGGGCGAACATCTTACTCACAGATCCATCTACGGACCATCCTGGTGTTCTTTCTGCAAAGCGGCATCTGAGACTTCGGTCCACCTTTTCCTACTTTTCCCAGCCATTCGCGCTCTATGGAATAACATCTCCTCTCATATTGGCTTTACTGGGAACTGGAGTGGGGATGACATTACTTGTGCGTGGTCAGCCTGGAATCGCTGCCACCCGGGCTCCAAGCTGCTTAACCTTCCCCTCGTGGCAACCTGGCATATTTGGTTAGCGCGGAATCGATATATATTCGAAGAACAGGCTATGTGTTGGCCCCGAACAGAAGCAAACATCATTGCCGCGTATCAAGAACTACCTGACCCCCCTCCCTCTCGAACCAGGACGATTCAGCCACAGCCCATTATCGATAAATCGACTCCTTGGGCCTTTTTCGACGGGGCTGCAAATCAAACTGGCTGTGGGGGTGGATTTGTGCTGCATATAAATGAACACCATAGATTCTTTGTGAAAATGGGATTCGGCAGAGGATCAAATAATTATGCAGAGCTCTTGGCCATTCGAAATCTAATGCATTACTCTTTGACACATCAGTATACAAATCTTAATATTTTCGGGGACTCAAAGACTGTTGTTAATTGGATCAATAATGCCACTATATGTCATACACACACACTCAGCAATATATTATATGATGCACATACACTCAAGGCAGCATTTAATCATTTCTCCTGTCTTCACATATACAGAGAACATAACAGCGAGGCTGACAAATTATCCAAGGAGGCCGCGATACTTCCCAGAGGAGAATGGCTAATTGTGGAGCAGCAGGGGACTGAAGAATACAGATATTTCCACAGGCCGTACATAGATCAGAGAGAACAGCGGGACAACAGTCCCGGTAGCCGGCAGTAATATAGTTTTTTGTCTTTGTTGAAAACTGTACATAGATATGGATATCATACTTTTGCAAATAGATCCTGCGTGATCTCGAACAGGCTATACAGCCAGACTTATATATGACCTATCTCATATTTTTGTTTATACTCTGATAAATCACCCTGCGTGGTGGATTTTGTATGAACACTACAGCATATGCAAACTGCATCTACTATATGTAATTTTCTTAATATAATGGAAATTACGGATTTTTCCAGTGGAAAAAAAAAAAGTATTGTAACATTGAAAGGAAAATAATGAAAAATCAAGCTGGTAGTCCCGGTTTTGGGATCGAAGGGAAAATCTCTGTGTATATGTGTTTTATGTGTTATGCTCTCACATTGTTTATTTTCTGTGTTTTAGAATTCGTATGCAGGTAATTTTTGTACGGGGTTAAAACCTACACTCTGCTCCAATCCAAAACTCACTTCTCTACTTTCTCTACTTAGGGCTCTCCACTGTTTCACCATAACACTACCCTTGAAACACTCTTGTCCAATCCCCGGCTAATTCCTCTGCACTCTCGAAAGTATGAACCCACACACCATTAGCTCAATGTAGGTTCACAGTTTTGTTCCTGTACTGCTCTTGGCTCGATGTAGTCACTCTCATCATCAATTCTTCCCACGCATGTACCTCAAGCATGGCACACATTCTTATATTGATTTACGCTAACAACAATTCAGTTGTTGCATCAAAATATTAAGGATGGGCGACAATCAATTCTCTATCATACAACTGACTATCCATGCTGTGTATTAAATCTCAATCCCCCTTACATATTTCACAAAGGATCCCCATGCTTCTTTATGGTTCACAAAGATCTACCTTTACATCATCATGGAGTCTCTGTTCTGCATTCAAGGCTAGAATTGCCAATTCATACATCTTTAATACACCTCTGTCCTATTGTTCTATCATTGGATCTACACTGCAGAACACTATCGAGGCTTTTTTAAAATTAGCACTTTTACATATAAAATCCATACAAAACAATGAACTCTGATAGTTCTTAGCCCCTTGTGTATAAGCCCTACTTTCACATTTTTCTCCATAGGACCGAGGGTTCCTCCTCAAGGCACTAAGGCTTCCAAACTGTTGACAGGTGCTATATTTTCTTTGTTAACCCTTTACATTCAGTTTCACATGTGTTTCATGAAACCGACACGAAATACACATGGAGGCCCCTTTTTAGCAATTTTCTGTTTGTTGCACCAATGCTAACCACCAAGGATCGCTGATTCTCGATTGCCGATAGGTGATAGACATCATCTGTTAAGACTTAGCCCTTGGTTCCCTTAAACCTTCATGACCACCTGCTATCCTGCATATTGTGGCACATGAGCCAACCATTGCAAACCTCCGATCGTCGATTGCCGAAGTGATGTCATCTCATGCCACGTGGCATCTTCAGTGACCAGTGACATTTGTAACTAAGATATGGCCCATTAGGTCATCCATAAACACCAAAACAACCTGCCACATGTCCCTTAGTACCATGATGTCATGTTGACAGAAGTGTCCATGTGTCCCTTATCAAAACCAATCAGATCTTGCCACTTATCCTCATCAAAGCTCCTCTTATGTTGCCTTCTATCCTTATCGGACCCAATTGGATGCCTCCATATGTCCTCTTGGAGGAGAGAAAAAGAGTCCCACCAACCTTTATTTTGCAATGAATTATTTTGTGTTTTCATTTTTGGCTCTCCCGACGATTTAACACTAGAGGCTCAAATATTTGATTTGAAGTTCCGATATGTGGGACCTCTGATTGTGATAGCTAATTTACCTGGATCACTGATGTGCAATCGTCGATATGGCATGCCCTCCAATCTCCGATGTGCAGGGAACTACGATTGCTGGTATCGCATGTCGCTAATATGTGAAATGAATATGTTGTTGCACTGCACCATTGATCCTCCAATCGTCAATTGCAATTCATCGAGACCTTCAATATGTGATTCACGAGGACCTTCGATCTCTGATATTCCTCACTACACAAGGCCTGAATCATCCTAAACTTCAGTGGACCATATCTATTGAACCACAAGTCAATTTCTGGACTTCTGCATACCGTTGGAAAGCTCTTCTAGAGAACATTCCAATGAAATGAGTTTGATTAGCCACTAATCCCATCTTCTACCTCAAAATATATCTCCAAAGTCTCTACCTAGTTGGAATCACAACCACCAAGGCATGAAGCCCCATCATCAGGTTGAGCCTTGTTTGACATCAATGCCAACACTTACACAACTAACCACCTTCATACCATCAAATGTCCAACTATAATGTGGATTGATTTATATTTACCCTGTCCTTCATACTAGATCTTGGGGTTTTCCCCATGCTTTTTTGACGATCAAATATGTCTTGAAATATGAACTTAAAACCATTTCAAAGGTCTTCCTCTGTTGCTTCAGTTCTGAACTCATCAGCCTACATTGCATAAGGGTATTGATTTTTGTTATTAGCTAGCGCAATTTCCAGAAAGTTGGAAAGCGATATAACATATAATATTGTTAATGTGTTTGGGTACTTACAATTCATTCTTGTAGCTTCAAATAATCGCCCTAGCTCATTTTGTGTTTACCTTGCTTCTCAATCCTTTTCTTGGCTACCTTCGAAGTGTCGGGAGTCTACGAAAATCTTCAAGTATGTTATACACATCAATTTTATTCAAAACTAAAGAAATTCAAAAGTATTGAATTCAAGATGTGATTTATACATGTTCACTAGGTGGTGTTTTTGCTTCTTTTCTCATTTGCTTCCACTTTTCATCCTCAATGAGGCCCTTCCATTCCATCTCAGAAATCATGGGAGGGAGCTCATACCCAGGGGTATCTCCCAATTAAACCATAGACTGGTCTCATATATATTTTAAATGTTTTTTTGCTACGGTGGTGACCTCGGTTTTATTGAAGGTATCTACCATGAATAGATTTCAAGGTAGTCCATAAGCTCTTTTTTAAGGTTCAAATTTTGGTATTTACACCTTTCCTGTATGGTGGGCCCAAAAATGTTTAACCTTTTTTATGAGCCTCAGAAATGGATAATTATATGGGCTCATTTTGCCTCTTAATTCAACTTAATCCACCATTCTCATTAGTTTATTGCATGTTTTTTATTATATTTATGCTAATAGAGTGAATTGGGTTATTCATTATGCCAAAAAGTCTAATGTGTGCTTTATGCAGATTTTTGGTCAATTTTGAGACAAAATCAAAGGCTTAATGAGCATTTGGCAGCCAAATTCGAGGAAGAACAAGGGAGAGGATTTGTAGGAGGGTGTCCCCTTCATTTATGAACCCTTACCTCGAATTCTCCATCAAAAAATCAGAGTACAAAGGCCCACATTGATGATTCCAAGGGGCAGCTGAGCAAGTCAAGTGGGACTGCTGTTATCTTCAGTTCTAAGAAGCCGAGTTCCTTAATTTTAGGAGGACTGTTGGGAGTCCCCATATGTATAAATAAGAAGGCTTAGGGCCTCAGTTTTTTTAGTTGGATGTTATCCATTTCATAGTATATTTTTGCACTTTTGTGCAGCCTTGTACTCAGCTCATTTTCGAGCTCTTTTTGAAGACAGTTTTGTGATGTAACTGTTATTTTTTGATAAATGAAGATGAACCAAGTTTTGAACCAGCACTAATATTTTCTAGAGGGATGAAGCTCTTGGGTTAGGGCCCAACCCAAGCTTCCCAGCACCTCCTTTATGTATTTATATGCTTTTGCTTGCATTCATGAGATAATTTTTGTTGTTTAGGTTAATCTTACTTCATTAGATTAGGTTGCTTTTGATGGTTAGAATAGTTGTTTTTGCTTCAAGTTGCTTGAGTAAGTTGTTGCAGTGACAGAAAAAGATCCAAAAAGGCTACCAGTAGGTCTTGATCTCCTTTCTCCCTCCTTGGGACCATGATTTGAGGTCAAGGCACTACTGTTGCCACCAAAAACATAGTTTTTGCCCTTCATGCAATTGCTAGTGTGATATTTCGAGTTGGAGAAGTTGATATTAGTTTGGATTCACATGCTTAGATCATTTCATGTTCATTTACCATGGTTTTCTCACATAATCTTCTGTTCATAAAGTTCTATTCAGCATTTCTCTAGTTTTAGGTTAGAATTTAGGTTAAAATAGACAAAACTCTATTTTTCGGTTCTTGCTTTGGTCAGTTTTGAGAAGTAAGTGTGCAACTCTCTTGTAGAACATTCTAGCTTATCATTCCTCCATAACACAGCCTGTACCAGTTCATCTCTCAATATTTCCCCACTCAGTCGCCACATTTCGCTAATCTACCCTAATTTCTGCGTTTTTCCACAAAGTTGCTTTCTTGCCCTTCGAACAAATCCAACCATCTCCTTCGTTCCTGATCTTCATTGAAAAAGTTCTAGACCCCTCAACACCTTCATCCAACCTTCATTTCCCTTTTCCCATCATTTTTCCACCTTCAAACCTCTAAAAACCACTTTCAGCCTCCTCCTGTAGATCCTCCTGTAGAACCTCTTGTAGATCCCCTGCAACCTCCTGTAGAATTTCCTGTGAGTGATTTTTCGAAGTCTGATCACAATGGAAGTCTTCAGAAGGGTACTAGGGGCTTCTTAGGACCTCTCCACACCTTCCTCACTATCTACAAAATCCAACTCCATCTTCTTTTTCCACCAACCCTCAGCACAACCACAACCAGTCAAATCATAAGCACAATAATTTCACATAAAAATACTCAAAAGTACAAAAAGATGATTTCTTCTCATTTCTTGTCAGAAGTAGCTTGAATAAATGCAATTTTCCTTTTCAGTAGTCAATGGCACCCATTTCAGTAGTTTCCATCTCTTTTCTTGCAAAATTAGGGTTTACTAGGGTTTGCTAGGGTTTGCATTTCATTTCAGTTTTCCTTCGCTTTCTGCAAGTAGAATAGCCCCTGTAGAGTTAGTTTCCTTTCATCACAGTTAAAGCTTCTTCTGAAAACTCATAGAAGTTGGCTTAAGCTCCTAGCGAACTTGTGCCAGCTGATCAAGTGACAGCCTGCAGTAAGAGCTAGTACTTGTGCATACAACATCGTTGCTTCCAAGTTTGTTACGAAATACCGGGTTGATAAAAGTAAAGAAGGAAACCCCATGAGTTGCAACATTATTGCTGCAATACTAGAGCTCACCACTCTTTTTGGCGCCATTTCCAGGGAAGCGTCAGAGTATTTTGTGATTACTGCTTTTCTTCTATTTTCTACTGCAACATTTCGCTAAGTAGTTTGTTTCAGCAAAAGTAGAGTAGTTGTTTCATTTCAATTCTGCAAGTGTAGATTAGACATTTAATGATTTCATTTCAATTCTGCAATTTCATTTCAGCAAGCATAGATTAGGCATCTCTTGCTTTCATTTCAATTCTGCAATTTCATTTCAGCAAAGTAGATTAGTCATCTCTTGCTTTAATTTCAATTCTGCAATTTTCATTTCAGCAAGGTTTATTTCAGTTAGTTGCAATTTGTTGTTCAATCCATTTTAGTTTTGCAGGTACAAACAAAAAAAAAATGAAGAAGAAGAAAAAAAAAATCACCCAAAAAAGAGATTTCCTTTCATTCCTTGTAGGAGTAGAGATAATTCAGAAAAATGTTTGCCCAACACCCCCACTACTTCACACAGCCAACCTTCTCTCTTCTTTGGTGGCTGCAATCAAGAAACACCCTTAGGTAACAGCCAGACATATTTGAAGAACCTATAGGGGAAGAAGAAAAATAAACCCATTCCTCTGGAGCCAATGGCTAAAAACAGAAATGTTGGGAGCAGTACCTTTTCTTCCAACTCATCCATTAGAAGTGAATTGGAGAATCAGCTAGAAGATTTCAAGAGCGATATGCGGCAGATTCTTGCCATGCATATCAAGAGAAAACAAGAGGAAGCAAAGAGGGCTTTGACCATGTTTTGTCCTAGGTGCACTAGGAGGCATCCTGGGAATGAATGCCCATTGAAATCAACAGAGGTTTGTTCAATTTGTGAAGAAAATCATTCTACAGATAAGTGCCCTTTCTTGCCCAGATTTAAAGCTATGTACCAAGGGGCTAAAGTAGTCACTGAACAGACCTATTACATAAACCAAAGGAGGCCGCATGGACCTAGACCATATCAGTAGGGTATGCAAGGGACATCTCAATCATACTACAACCCCAACCAAGCCACTTCCATGCCTTCTTAGGGTCCCCCTGCTCATCCTTCCTGGTCCACACCCCCTCCTTGGTCGTATCCATCTCAATGTCATACTCAACTAGTTGCTTCTCCATTTCACTCTTATGCTCAGCCACAACCTCAATGGAATGCACCTCATCAAGAGTGGAAGCTCTAGTACAAATCTCCTCCCGCTCTTTTGCCTCCACCACCTGCTCAACCATACCCATTACCTCCTGCTCCACCAAGACAACCCCAAATGCCTGCTCAACCGAACCTGAACTCGAATAACAGAAAGACTCAACAAGTATATAGTGGGGAACCATTTCCAAACCCACACATTGGAGTAGCTCAACACAATTACAATGCTGAGGTGCAACACTTCCAAAACAACTCCTCTTGAGCTCAATGATGTTCACCATAGCTCAAGAAAAGTATTTCAAAAAAGAGATTATATTGATATCATTGAAGGACCTCCTCCAGCAGAAGAAGATACCAAAGAGAATATCAAAGAACCATGGGCCGCACTTGATGAAGAGAATACATCAGAATTAGAGATCGAGAGAGCACCCTCATGGTTACCATCAAATCCTCCATGTATTCAAGAGAAAAATCAGCAAAAAGAGGAAGATGTGAAGGTCATGATAGAAGAAGACATGAAGAATGATCCAGATCAGGAAAAGGACCATGGACATCACAGCTATATTCAAATATGGTTCCAGACAATCCTTAAGTTGCAGTAGTACTCTCTTCCTCAACTATGCTTGATCCCTTCAAAGTCAAATCATTTGGTCTCTGAAATCCGGATACCTATCAAAGCATGCATTTCAAGCCTCCACATCATTTTGTCTATCATCTCGATGTGAACATGGCTCCATTGGAAGTATTCTTATACTTGAAAATTATTTTGTTTTTCAAATAGGGTAGGGTAGAAAAAGAAGAAGAAAAAAGAGAAAGAGGAAAAAATGAAAAATAAGAGAAAAAATAAAAATCTAAGGTGAAAACCTCCTTGGAGGTGCCTCAAATTGGCTCATTGATTGAAAACATCCATGAGGCAGTCAAGGGGTTGGAAAGAAGAGAAAAGAAAAAGAGAATAAGATCCCTGGGTGAAAACCTCCCTTGGAGGTGCCCAGGGTAGGCAATTAGGGTGAAAACCTCTTTGACGCGCCCTAGTTGATTTCAAAAAAAAGAGAAAAAGAAAAAGAAAAAGAAATGAATTTCTAGTTGTATTGCATGTTTGCAGGAAAACTTCAAGAAGCAGCAGTAGGTGCTAGGAAAGCTATAAAACCAATAACAACACCTATCCTACCTTCCCTCACCCTTCTCCATCATTTTTGACATTCTTTCCACCTCACTGTGCTTCTTTTCTGAAAACTGTGTTTTCTACAGGAGACTCCTGTAGAAATTACAGAGAGCTAGAAATGGATTTTAAAAGAAGTTTGGGGAACATGGAAGCTTCATAAAGGGTTTATAAATCCCCCTGCAATCTTCAAACCTCTCTTCCATCATTTCCAAGTCTGCATTACAGCCCAAGCTCATTTTTTCTTACTGTCCAAAAAACTGCAGAATGCTCTGATACAAAAATACATAGAGCAGAAATTTGTTTTTTTCCCTAACTTGAAAACCGTGCATCCATTTAAAAAATTGTTTCATGGGGAGTTGTATAGGGATGATGGAAACATGCCCAAGCAATTTCAGCCAATTCCAGTGCACGATTTCCAAGAAATCGACCTCCATCACCTTCAGCCATTTTTTCATTTTCTCCATATCCATGCATCCATTTAAAAACCTATTTCATGGGGAGATGCATATGGGTGATAGTAACCTGCCCAAGCAATTTCAGCCAATTCCAATGCACGGTTTCCAAGAAATTGACCTCTGTCACCTTTATACATTTTCCATTTTTCTCGAAATCCGTGCATCCATTAACCATAATTTTTCTATGGGAGGTGCATAATGATGACAGAAACATGCTCAAAAAATTTCAGGTCAATCCAATCTAGCGTTTGGGAGCTATGGACAAAACAAGTCACTGTCTTGTAAAAATCTAGCATTAGCAGCATGAGGGTGCAAATCTGAAGGTTGAAGCAGACTCCTAAAGATCAAATCCAGCCAGAAAGGAACCTGCACAAACCACAGCCACATATCAGTAACCAGAAAAGGATGCATCCATAGAAACAAAGACATGCAGCAGAAGGAAAGGCCACAACACCTCACAACAAACGCATTCGACTTCCAGGTAAGTGTCTCAACCTGTTCCTCTATTGCATCTGTGTAATTTGAAACTGCATAAAAAAGTGAAATGGTTGGGATTAAGCTAGAAAGGTGGCCAGTTAAACTGGCCACCCTCAGCTAGTTTGATCGTGCTCATCTAGAGATCACACTTCACGTGTGTCTAGTCAACTCATGGAAAAGTCTAACAGTCAGGTAGTGGTGGTTGTTTTGAACTCAAGTGCCAATGATGTCAAGTGATTACAGGCAGAAAACATGAAGTTTCATAATAGCACTGCAGTGGGGACCAACGGTCTACATGGGGCCAATGTACACTTGGCCAGCTCACCCTCCATCACTGGAAGTCTCCATAAACAGCCGTAAGAACTCCTCCTTGAAACACTCTCACCACTTTTTTCCTCCATTTTTTATAAAACAAGTTGTTACCAACATGCATGCAATGGTGCGTTTGTTGCTATATGGTACCAAAGATACCTTCTTTGCAGTTGTTTGTTCCCTACAAAGATAATACATATAATTGATTGTTGTTAGTGGATAGACATGAGTAAACAAAACATTGTAAATGGTGAAAACAATGCATACATAAACATACACGAAAAACTAAGAAATAAAAATGTAAACAATGCTTGATGAAGCAAACATGTCAACAAAGTAATGGAAAAGGGATCCCTTTATTGACTGTTGAATGTAGAAGAGATAAAATAGATAAATACTAAAACACTTTGTTGGGATGAGGTCCCCTGGGGTCATTTTTGGGGCAAAATCCCAAGTTTTGATGTAAAGTCTTCGTAAATTGTGGTCATGGAGTGCGTAGCTAGTTAAGAGTAAAAAATGGTTTTACCCTTCTTTTATGTAAGTTTGAGTCGGCCTTTTGAAGATCTACCCATTGTCCACGGACCATGGTATTGTATACATAAGTGTCTTAGGGATGTCTAAGGCAAGAAATTGAAGTTTGTCTATCAGTATGACAGAAAGAGTGTAGAAAGTTAGCATAGGAGAGTAAGATGGAAGGCTCTACAGCTGTGTGTGTAGAGGCCTAGAGTAGTGTCTGCAATTGAGTGCGTAGACCTCTACAACTGAGTGCGCAGACCTCTACAACTGAGTGCGCAGGGAAGTCTTGAGTCTATAAGCTTAACCAAATATCAATAAAGAAGATTTTTGCAGAAATTCCTGTGTTTATCTCTTTACTTCTGTTATGTATGAATGCGCTTTATGTTGTGATGAATAATGGCTTTATGAAATAATGATGCATTGATCCGTGAATTTACTTGATCTATATTGTTATATGAATGTAATTGATGTTCAGTGTTTACGCGAAGATTATAGCGTTATGTATTAAAGTTATCGAACACTTAAGTAGATATAAGAAAATACTGGTTTAAGAGTAATCTATAGTGCACGTAAGTAGCTTATGCACTTGTTCAAGGTCCACGAAAGCCAGTCGGAGACCTTCACGAAGGTCTAGAGGCTAATTAAAGGAAGTTACATCGATAAGCCATAAAGGTTTATCAATCTGCGCAAAGGCAGATCTAGGTCACAAAAAGACATCACACTGATCTCTAGGTGCGGAATCTTGGTTCCATAACCCCCCCATATTGCTTCGGGTGAGACTTCAGTTTGCTCTCTTTGGATTGATGCTGAAATGGCCAGTAGTGTACAGATGTTTTTGGCGCAACTAACTTTGAACCTGGGTTAGGACCCCCTAAGCCAACAAATGGTTTTGTTTCCAAGACAAGGATCTGTATAAAGATGTTAGAAAATTATATATTACGGAGCAATGGAACACATAAAATATTGCAGAAATATAAACACAGAGAACACATAAAACAAGAGAGACACAGATATACGTGGTTCACCCAGTTTGTGCTACGTCCACCCCGAACAGCCAGTCCTTCCTTTCTGTTATCCAGCAAAATGAAGAGACACAACCTACAGCAAATCCGCTGTAATTTCCTCTGTTTTCTCTCACAGTCTCACCTCTCAGTTTCTCGCTCACAGAATACACATATATATCTCAGCCTCCAATACAATGCCCTCATACAAAGAGAGGGGTTGCCTTCTAGGGCAAAAAACCCTAAACTAAACATAAGTTCTACCATCAGATCATCTACCTAATGAATGGCCCAGATTGACTAGAAATTACTATACTTTTACAAGGTAGTTTTACATTTGTTTTTAGCTTCGGGGGCGCTACCCCCGAGCCCTTGCCAGCGGACCGCTGGCCCCCGGACCCCCCAGCCGAGGGGGATCGGCCCCCCTGAACCCCTGCGGGGGGGACAGGTCCCCCCCGCACCCCCCTGCGTGGAGGGGTGTACAAACTTCCTAGGGTATACATCCGGCTGAAACAAAGACCTCTGAACAATCATGCTCCACACACAACAATCTCCCACTTGGAGAATGATTGTAGAAACTCCACCGCTGCTTCATTTGCTAGACAATGACTCCTCTTTGGACCTGGTTGTTTTTCATCTTCATTGTCATCCTTGAAGACCAATTGAAACTGAGCATATTCTCAGTTTCTCCCTGGTTACAACTTTTGTTAGCATATCTGCAGGATTCTGGTTAGTGTGTATCTTTTCCAGCTTCAACTCTCCATCTTCCAACACTGATCGTATGAAATGGTACTTGAGCTGTATGTGTTTAGTCCTAGAATGAAATGCTGAGTTCTTTGAAAGATGAATGGCACTTTGGCTATCACTGTATAACGTGGCCATATCATGCTCCTTACCCAATTCACCCATAAACCTTTGTAACCAAATCATTTCTTTACTAGCCTCTGTAGCAGCAACATACTCTGCTTCTATTGTTGAAAGTGCAACAACACTTTGGATTTTTGAAATCCAACTGACAACTGTTCCACCAACAGTAAATACATATCCTGTAGTGCTCCTCCTGTTATCCCTGTCACCTGCCATATCTGCATCAACATATCCCTGTCACCTGCCATATCTGCATCAACATATCCCTGTAGAGAAATGTTTGCACCACCAAAGCATAATGCTTGATTTGTGGTACCTTTCAAATATCTGAGAATCCATTTCACTTCCATCCAATGTTCCTTTCCTAGATTGTTCATGTACCTGCTTACAACTCCCACTGCATGTGCAATATCAGGCCTTGTGCAGACCATTGCATACATTAAGCTTCCAACTGCTAATGCATATGGAACTTTCGACATATAATCCATGTCTTCTTGGGTCTTTGGGCACATATACTTACTAAGTTTGAAATGGCTAGCAAAAGGTGTACTAACTGGTTTTTCATTGTGCATATTTAATCTTTTCAACACCTTTTGTATGTACTCATTCTGATACAATGTTAATTTGTGATTTTTCCTGTCTCTAGTGATTCTCATACCAAGGATTTGTTTTGCAGCTCCCAAATCCTTCATTGCAAATGAATTTGCCAATTTTCTTTTGAGTACATTTATTTCCTGCATGTTAGATCCTGCAACAAGAATGTCATCCACATACAATAACAATATAAATATAGCTACCATCATTTTGCTTTTTCAGATAAACACAATGATCAGAGTGACATCTAGTATAACCTTGTTCAGACATAAACTTGTCAAATTTTAGATACCACTGCCTTGGAGCCTGTTTTAAGCCATACAAGCTCTTCTTCAACCTGCACACTAGTTTCTCCTTCCCTTTCACCTGATATCCTTGTGGCTGCTGCATATATATCTCTTCCTCCAAATCCCCATGGAGAAAGTCTGTCTTTACATCTAACTGCTCAAGATGCAAATCTTCAGCTACTACAAGTCTTAAAATAGTTCTGATTGAAGTCATTTTAAGAACAGGAGAAAATATTTCATCAAAATCAATACATTTCTTCTGTGCAAACCCCTTCACCACAAGTCTAGCTTTGTACCTCTGTTTTCCTCCATCTTCTTCCTTCAATCTATAAACCCATTTATTCTTCAATGTAGTTTTTCCTGCAAGCAACCTGACTAAATCCCAAGTCTGGTTATGCATTAAGGAGTCCATCTCTCATGGCTACCTCCCACTTCTTCCTGCTTTCAACCTGCATTACTTCTTCATAACATTCGGGTTCACCAGAATCAGTCAACAATAAATAATATAATGAAGGAGTATCGTTCAGGGGGTCTACATATCTTGGTAGATCTTCTAACACCACTTTCAGGTGTTTGGGGTGCCTGTTGCTGTTGTGGTGGTTGTTGTTGTTGATTATTATTATTTTCAGGCACCTTTACCTTTTCAGTGATTTCATCAAGAACTACGTATTGCTTGTTTTCTTTTTCCTGTTTCTTTTCCTGCAACTGATTCTTATACAAGACCTTTTCATTGAATATTACATCTCTGCTCCTAATGATTTTGTGATTTTCGTAATCATATAAGCGATAACCAAAATCATTAACACCATATCCAATAAAGGTACATTTCTTTGACTTTGCCTCAAGCTTTGTTCTATTTTCTTTATCAATATGGACAAAGGCCTCACAACCAAAAGGCTTTAAAAAGGAGTAGTTTACCTTTTTACCTGTCCATGCTTCCTCCGGAACACCACCATCCAAGGAACTTGAAGGACCTCTGTTTATTAGATAAACAATAGTATCTACAGCATCTGCCCAAAACTGTAAAGGTAATCCTGCATGCAATCTCATGCACCTTGCACGCTCCATGATTGTTCTCTTCATCCTTTCTGATACACCATTTTCTTGTGGTGTTCTTGGAACTGTCTTCTCTCTGTGAATTCCATGTTCTGAATAGTACCTATCAAACTCTTTACTGCAATATTCACCTCCATTGTCTGATCTAAGACACTTCAATTTCTTTCCTGTCTCAATCTCAACCAAAGCTTTCCATTTCTTGAAAGTATCAAGTACATCAGATTTATTCTTAATACAATAAATCCAAGTTTTTCTAGTTGCATCATCAATAAAAGTAACATAATAACGAGAGCCACCAAGAGATGATACCTGAGCAGGTCCCCATACATCTGTATGCACAAGCTCTAATTTTTCGCTCTCCTTTTCTTTCCCAACTCTGAGAAATATGACTCTCTTATGTTTTCCATAAATGCAATTCTCACAGAAATCCAAATCAACATTCTTCAAACCCGGCAACAAATTCCTTGAGTGAAGAATCTTCATCCCCTTTTCACTCATGTGTCCAAGCCTATGATGCCATAATGCTACATCTGCTCCTTTGGAAGTTAAAGCATTAACAGAGTTAGAAATACCATTGCATAAATACAATGTACCAACCTTTTCGCCTTTTGCTATTACCAGGGCTCCTTTGGTGACCTTCCAAGCTTTATCTGTGAAATTTGTCACACAACCTTCACCGCCTAGCTGCCCTGTTGAAATCAGATTTTTCTTTAGATCTGGAACATGCCTTACCTCCTTTAGTAGTCATTGGTTTCCATTCTGTTGTTTTACAAGAACCTTACCCATTCCAATAATTTTACAGGGTTTATCATCCCCCAAACGAACTTGTCCAAAATCTCCTTGAACATAGTCATGAAAATATTTCTTATCAGGTGTGGCATGGAATGAGGCCCCTGAATCTACCACCCAGGAATCATTAATATTTTCAAAAGAAAGAATCAAAGCATCTTGTAACACCTCACCTATCACATTTGCTTCGTGATTTTTTTCTTGCTGTGCATCTCCTTCTTTTCCCTTCCTAGATCTACAGTCTTTCTTTAGGTGTCCTTTCTTTCCAAATTTCCAGCACACTATCCTCGATCTGGACTTGGATCTGCCTTTCCTTGATTTACTGCGATATCCTGAGCTCTTTCCTCTTTCCATTTTTCTTCCCCTAGACTCTGCACTCAAAGCATTACCCGATGTCTCACCGGAGCTTTTCCGTCGCATTTCCTCGCTAAGGATAGCACCGACAACATCATCAAACTTTAACGTACTAGATCCAGACACAGAGTTACTAATGGCCATTACTAAACCATTCCAACTTTCTGGTAATGAGCACAAGAATAATAGAGCTCTAACTTCATCATCAAAGTTTACCCCTATAGAACATAACTGACTTGTAACAGTATTAAAATCATTTAAATGGCCTGCAACAGATCCACCTTCCGACATCTTCATATTAAATAACCATTTCATGAGAAATACCTTGTTTGAGGCCGAGGATTTTTCATATAGTTTCGACAATGCCTCAATCAAACCCTCTGTCTTTGTTTCCTTCGAAATGTTGAAGGCAACTGATGCAGCGAGGCACAACCGTATTGTTCCAAGTGCCTTTCTATCAAGAAGGTTCCATTCTTCATCTGTCATACCCATCGGCATCTTTGTTTTTCCGCCCAATGGTAGGTACAGATCTTTCTGATACAAATAATCTTCCATCTGCATCTTCCACAGCGAGAAGTTTTGGCCATTAAATTTCTCGACCCTAAACTTACCATCTTCTGCCATTTCTCCCACTCGAACGAGGAACCCTTCTTTCCTGCGAGTTTATCAGCCAAATAGACCTTCGGCTCTGATACCAGTTGTTAGAAAATTATATATTACGGAGCAATGGAACACATAAAATATTGCAGAAATATAAACACAGAAAATGCATAAAACAAGAGAGACACAGATATATGTGGTTCACCCAGTTTGGGCTACGTCCACCCCGAACAGCCGGTCCTTCCTTTATATTATCCAGCAAAATGAAGAGACACAACCTACATCATATCCGCTGTAATTTCCTCTGTTTTCTCTCACAGTCTCATCTCTCAATTTCTTGCTCACAGAATACACATCTATATCTCAGCCTCCAATACAATGCCCCCATACAAAGAGAGGGGTTGCCTTCTAGGGCAAAAAACCATAAACTAAACATAAGTTCTACCGTCAGATCATCTGCCTAATGAACGGCCCAGATTGACTAGAAATTACTATACTTTTACAAGGCAATTTTACATTTGTTTTTAGCTTCGGGGGCGCTGCCCCCGAGCCCTCGCCAGTGGACCGCGCACCCCCGGACCCCCCAGCCTGGGGGGATCGGCCCGTCCGGACCCCCGTGAGGGGGACAAGTCCCCCCCGCACCCCACCCCCCCCCCCCCCCCCCCCCCCCCCCCCCCCCCCCCCGCATGGAGGGGTGTACAAACTTCCTAGGGTATACATCCAGCTGAAACAAAGACCTCTGAACAATCATGCTCCACACACAACAAAAGAGATGTGTGATTTTGCATCACTATGATTCAACCAAGAAGGAAATTGAGAAGTGGTTGGATAGAAAGATCCACGAATTTGTGGCATAAGAAAATAGGAATCTATGCCTATCAAAGGAGTAGTGGTTGGATAGAAAGATCCACTAATTTGTGGCATAAGAAAATAGCAATCTATGCCTATCAAAGGAGTATTGGTTGGATAGATATTTGTATAGTGAAATACATGAAATTTTCTTTTGCACCTTCCCGATCGAACTATATGAGTGGATCGCTAAATTGGAAGATGACCAAGGGAGGTGGAGGCTTGACAGTCCGATAGTGTGGACCCTGGAGCTCGTGTAGAGGTTGGAAGCTTATGAAGATAATATCACGCGCGAAGTTGATCACTAGATCGATCAAGTCATTGGAGGATTTGTTACAGAGTTCACAGTTGATACCTTAGTTAGTTACAGCAAAGCAGAGCGACGCTTCTTCAAGGGACCGCGAGGTAAGTATTTGAGATATTGGAATACTTGGATTAATATGCTCCTGTGTGAAAGGTGGGTTATGCTATTACCTTAATGTTTGGATCTACGCGAAGTGGATGGAGCTTTAGAAATCAAGGAAAAATAGGTCCTGAATATAGTCCTTTGATTGGAGCTCCTTCAAGTGACGACGAGGGAGCAACACAGACTTCACCACAGAGCATGGTCCAGTTGATAAGACAGGATTTCTATGAATACCTCATTCATCCACACAATCTCCACCTTCACCTCCACAACATACACCTTCGCCCACACTACCACCACCACCTCCACCAATCAGCATCTCAAGTACAATGAAGTTCCCAATTTTTAAGGGCTTAGGATGTGAGGATCTGAAGTAGTTTTGGTTTGTTACAAAGGTTGTGTGGACAACACAACAAATAATGGATGATAATATAAAGAAGGAATAGTTGGTTACTTCTCTACAGAATCACACGCTGACATGGTACATTGAGTACTGCACCGATAACCCACTGGCATCTTTGGCAGATAATCAGACTGCTCTGAACAAATAATTCGGTAGGCCTATGTCAGAAACGCAATCAGTAGTTGGGTTCAAGGAAATCACAATGAGGGTCACTGAAATGCCCTGGGAGCTAGATCAAAGACTGAAATGCGGAATCCACAAAGCTAATATGAATCTCAAAGATAGTCAGCACCACAATTGGTTTATAGTCTTGCTCCTGCACCACTTAAGTATTGCTTTATCGCAACAAAAGATAGGATTAGATCTATAAAATAACAGCGCGAGACTAAAACTGGGTTAATCCAATAGCTGATAGAATTGCATGGGACCGCGAAAGTTCCTATACCTTGGATTCAGATTAAGAGTTGAAACATTGGAAATATAGGTTGCACGAAGCATCCATACTCCACTGCAACATGATGACCAAATCACTGCGTTGTGTGTCATCAGAGGTAAGAAATTTGCCTTATTACGATGGTTTAACTGACATTAAGTTTTTGGCTGATTTTGAAAATACTTTTGAAAGAGAATTTCTAGAGGATCACCATTTTCAGGCATTGGATTTGGCACTATGCACTACGCCTGCTCGGTGGTAGGGTATGCACAAAGACAACTTTGATGAGTGGCGCAATTATAGGAGGATGATTAGGATGCAATTCGGTCATGCTAAGGTACGGTTAAACAAGAAATATGATGGGAGGAATGATCCACATGATCACTTGGTAAAATGGACTAAAATGTATGGAATGGAGCCGCAACTAGAATGGGTGCATTTATTCTGTCACACTCTAGATATAATCCCTATGAATTTGTATTTGGAAACTGATCTCCGCCATGCCACTGTGGAATGGGATATCTTAAGATAAGGGTTCGTGAGGATATTTATCATTGAAGAAGGGTTCGAAAGCATTGATGAGGCACTGCTGGAAGTTAAAGAATCGATCTTCTGAATTCTGCAGTGTCCTTTGGAATTAGTTCAACCATATTGGAGCACCCAGCTACGCCATGCATTGGAATGGTATAATATGATTGCTGAAGTGGAGCATGAGGATCACAGGAATATCAATATCCCATAAGTGGAAGGCCACTGCGAGGTGGAAGGTCCACAGATAGGGAATCCAGATATCATTGCATCATTGAAAACTAGGCAGGTAAACATTGGTACGGAAGTGGAACCTAAATTTGCGAAGATCAGAGATTATTGGGATGATGCAACAGTGGAAAAAGTTGTTGAGCTACTACGCGAGTACCAGGATATTTCTCCTACAAAATTTTCAGACTTGAAAGGCATCATAGGTGATTTTGGAGTGATGAAAATAACTTTGAAACCAGACGTGAAGCCCGTTAAGCAGAGGCCATATCACCTTAATCCCAAATATAAAGAAAGGGTCCGATTGGAGTTGGATAAGATGCTTGAGGCAGGTATTATTGAACCAGTGGAGGAATCTAATTGGGTGAGCCCAATGGTAGTTCAGGAAAAGAAGCAGAAGGGAGAGATAAGGATTTGCATAGATTTAAGAAAGCTTAATGATGCCTGCATTCATGATCCTTTCTCGACACCATTTACTGATGAGGTACTGGACAATGTTGGAGGGTAGGAGGCCTAATCATTTACTGATGGGTTCTCTGGATACCATCAGATCACGATTGCGACAGAAGACAAGAGTAAAACAATCTCCGCAATGGAGTGGGGGTGTTTTTTGCATACGGTGATGCCCTTCGGACTCAAGAATGCAACAACGATATTATCTCACGTAGTCATTGCGGCGTTCAAAGAATTTATTCACAAATTATTAGTGGTATATTTTGATGTCTAGATAGTGTTTGGGCTAGTAAAGCACCTGTAGCTAGTTTGCGCTTAATGTTGGATATGTTTCGAAGTTATCAGAACGCGTTGAACCTAAAGAAGTGCTTGTTTTGTGTCCCCTTCGAGATTTTGCTGGGTCATGTGGTATGCAAGCAAGGAATCATGGTGGACCCTCCCAAGATTGCAGTAATAATCAATTTGGAAGCCCCAAGGAGTTTTAAACAATTACGCGCAACGCTGGGCCATACTGGGTACTATTGGAAGTTCATCGAGGCTTATGCTCAGATTACTGTGCCTGTGGAGAAGTTGCTAAAGAAGGACACTACATTTTGTTGGGATGAAGAATGTCAGGGAACTTTAGATGCCTTGAATGAAAAGATGGTCACTACACCAATATTAGTCTTTCCGGATTGGAAGAAGGAATTCCATGTGCATGTTGATGCCTCAAGTATTACGTTGGGAGCAGTGCTGACACAGGCTGGTGAAGGAGAGATGGATCATCCTATAGCATTTTTGAGAAAAGAGTTGTTAAAGGCTGAAAATAATTATTCGACAATAGAGCGCGAAGGATTGGCTATGGTGTACACACTCCAAAAATTCATACATTATCCATTAGGTGGACATTTCAATATGTACACAAACCATTCTGCATTGAAGTATATAGTCAATAGGCCTGTGTTGTGGGGGGGGGAAGGAATATGCAGGTGGTTGTTGTTATTTCAAGAATATGATTTTGAGGTAATTGTGAAAGCAGGGCGGTTGAATGCAGGACCTGACCATCTATCACACATTGAGACAGGATAGGAGCCTACTAATTTGGAGGAAGGGCTACCTAACATGCAGATCTTCATAGTGTGCATAGCAGATAACCAATTTGTGATATCATCCACTTCTTGACTACAAGGACGGCTCTAGAAGGATACACCAGTCAGCAGAAGAAAGAGTTGGTGGTGCGTGCGATAGATTTCTCAGTAATTGCGGGAAATTTGTATAAAATGGGATCAGAAAAGATACTTCGATGATATGTGCTCGATTTTGAACGAAATAGTATCCTCACTGAAGCTCATTGAGGAGTTGCTGGAGGGAATTGTGCAAGAAAAGAAATAATGCAGAAGGTTTTATGCGCTCAGTTGTGGTGGCCAACGTTGCATAAAGAATCTAAATCATATTGTAGGGCATGCAATGCATGTTGGAGAATGGGCAGACCATCGCAAAGGGATGAGATGCCTCAACATCCGAAGGTGTCATTCCAACCATTTGAGAAATGGGAAATTGATTTTGGAGGACCGATTCAACCCCCAGGCAAGAAAACTGGTGCACGCTATATCCTCACCGCGACGAAATATTTGACTAGATGGGTGGAAGCATAACCTATGAAAGACTGTACGGGGGCAACAACAACAAATTTTTTGTTTGAATATGTGTTTTCCACGTTTGGTTGCTCAAAGGTTTTGATGAGTGATCACGGTACGCATTTTCTCAATGAAACGATTAGCGCGCTCACAGAAGAGTTCCAAGTTTACCATTAGAAAAGTACACCATATCATTCTTAGGCCAATGGAACAGTTGAGGCTTTCAATAAGATATTTTAGAATGCACTGACAAATATTTGCAATGTGTAGTGGAATGATTGGGACATGCGCATACTCGGGTGTGTTATGGGCATACAGAACTAATTGCAAAAATCTCACAGGTCAGACACCTTTTTGGTTGGTTTATGGTGTAGAGGTTGTGATGCATATGGAGTATATCGTGCCTAGTCTATGCATAGCGGTTTTCATAGAAATGGCGAACTGCAAAGCCTTGGAAGAGCGGCGCACGTAGCTATTGGATCTCGAAGAAGATAGGATTTTGGCTGGATTCCATTAGCAGGTTCAGAAGGAATGTGAAAAGGTATGGCATGATCGACACATCAAACTGCAAATGGTCAAGGTAAATGACTTGGTTTCACTATATGATAGTAAGTTCGCTAAATTTATAAGAAAGTTTCAAGTGGACTAGCTGGGGTCATATGTCGTCAAAGAAATTATAGATGGTGGCGTAGTTTAGCTCGCGAAGTTGAATGGAGAACCATTTCTAGGAAGAGTAAATGGAAGTTGACTGAAGCCATACACAGGGGATTCAGCCCAATGACTGCATGACGGAAGCACAGTCTTAGCACTCTAGGTAGCTGCAAGGGAGCATAGGACTATAAACTAAATTTCTTGGTTTGTAGAACTACACGACATAGGCGCTATGCGAAAAAGGGTGACATCACATTACCAAAAGCGGTGCGAAGGGAGCTGTGTTATAGAGGGAGAAATGACCATTACAGTCACTGTTGATGATTTGACAATGAGGATACGGTTAAGAGGAACGGGGGGCGTCATTTAAGCCTGAATTTAAGACTGAAATATTTGGAGATCTGTCACCAAATCAGCATTTATGGACGAATTTTGGGGGGAACAGGCAAATTTGAATTCAAATTCCCTTATAAATTACGCGTGGTCATCCAACAGAGAACACTTTGCATCCTTAGAATTTTTGAGTTGTGATGTCCGTCGCTTATGAATCGTGAGTTATTTGAAGATTTGATCGCAAGCCTCGTGTTTGATAAATTTCCTGAGTCAGAAAAAAAATTCATTTGCGACATCATGTTAGGACCAAGTCCCACTAAGACTACAAGCATTGGAGGAATTGTCGCCTCTGAAGGAGCTACTATAGAGGTTGTGAGCATGGAGGCTACGACTCTTGTGCCTACTGAGCCGAGGTCACCTAGGTTGGAGCCTACCCCTTTATGAGAGACTCAAAAGCCAAAGAAAGACAAGAAGAAGAGGCCGATGCTAGTGCGCGAGTCACCAAGGAAGCACTTTGCTACCCAGGCCCAGAAGAAATGTAAACAACTAGCGAAGGATAAGGAGAAATTTGTAGATTTGGAGGCCGAAGAGGGCACGAAGGATATAGATGCCGAGGGTGTGGATCCCATTTCCAAGTTGCCAAATTATATCCCTCTGTGCAAGGGAAAGGTGAAGGTCAGTAAAGGCCTAGACATAGAGAAATTACTTATTCACACACCCCTGCTACTTGAGAGCATCACCTTCGAAGGTTCACGCCTGGCGGAGATTCCCCATTTAAAAATGGAAGACTGGGATTTGGTGGACCATGATAGGTTCCCCCACCTTGCACCAGTAAACTACATGCAGTTGGTCTATTATAAAGATTCAGGTGTCACCACATTGGAACCAATTGAGTGGATTCGCGGAGTAAATCAGTTGGGGTTTCTGAACCTATTGTGGGTGCCCCACTACCACCGCTCCAACATCAATATCATCTGTATCAAGAAACTGCTGACTCTGGTCCATGATGGATGTTTGTGGCTGAGTGCACCGATCCCAATCACAGACATGCTAATCCATTGGATCACACTCCTGTTGCATTTAGTCTTGAATCTAGCCAAGGCATTTGGTGGAAAGACATGTGATTGCGAATTATCAGAAAAGATGAAGAAGAAATTCAACCTAGTCAAGAAGTCGCACAGGTTTCTCCAGGATCAGGAATGGGGAATGATAGGAGAGCAAAAAATTACTGTGTGACAGATGCCCCCTAAAGCATGAAGTTAGAGCTGAGAGCGATGAGTGAAATGCTTTAAGACAGAGTGAGGAATTTGGAATACCAGCGTTGAAAGACCTACAATTCAAACATACATGTACATATTTGAAATCTGATAGTCATGCCTCATAAACATGAGAGGCATATATACATATTTGAAATCTGATAGTCATGCCTCATAAACATGAGAGGCATATAACAATACATGAATCCATGGTATAAGCGCAACTATTCATCAAGAAAAGGATCATGTACATGGATCCTTGGCATGGGCGCAACCATTCGACTGAAGGGATCATATGACATAGATCCAAGACATGGGTGCAGCCATCCAGATAAAATTAAAAGACCCATGGTATGGTTCAACCATTTGACTCAGCATGATCAAAATGATACCCACGACCTGGTCGCAGCCATCCGTCTAAAGAATCTTGTATATAATCATGAATGACTCATCACTCCTCGCAACCTGGACTTTTGTGATCTAAGCCCAAGGTCTTACGCTCCAACACGACCCGATAAAAGTACAAATTCTAACATGTGAATAGATGTGTTGAAGTTGAAAATGATAGAGAATCACTTGATTACCGATCAATGATGTGAATTGTTAACAAGCGCGAGAGAAACCACCCATAGTGTCGATGGCTCTTAAGGTACTATCAGTACAATTCACGAAGTGTGAATAAGAAACTAAAGTTAAACACAGGTCTGTGAAATCACTCGATCAAGGGCCAATGATGAGAACCTATTGTCAAGTGCGAAGAACTTGCCATTGAGGCATGCAAGCTCTAAGGTACTAGAAAGGCATTTCTAGATCAACTTCTTAGATAATGAGCGGAAGTCAACACGAAGTGATTTGTCGAATGAAGGTCATAATGAATGCTTCATCATCGATGCAAAATGAGAAACACAATGAATGAGAGTAATCCAAGATGGTGACATATGATTAGACAATGTATAGGTATGGAGATTTCTCTTGAAGATGTGGATGACACGACTCTAGATTTTGGCAGCATTTGACATCATAGGATTAGAGGTCATGGTGATGTGGGATAGATCATATGAGAGGTTAAAAATGGATAACCCAAGACCTAGGGAGGCAAGTGATAGAGAGAGGATGTCCCAAAACCCGACATGAATATCAGATGAGTGTCAATGTTCAAGAGTGACATGATGGCTCAAGTGAAGAATACAACTCATGAAATACTTCAAATTTTCCCCCACCATTTCTGGCAAGTACCCCAGTTATTTTTACACAAACTTGACAGGGATAACATATGCTTGTAATATAAGCCCATCCTTCGGATGGATCCATTGATCTAAAAATGAGGCTCTTAGGCTTCTTGTCTAACTTACAAGAACCTCTCCCACTTCCAAATCTTTAAATTTTCACAAGTCTATTTTATCAACCAATGCGGAAATCAGAAATGCTTGAAAGATAGGGGTGTATGCTTGTATTTGTTTTCAGTTGATTATTTACCTTAAAATCTGTTGTTTGTGCTGATATGGGAAGGTACTTAAACTGATATATAAATACATATGACAGTAGTTCAAGCAGTAGGAAAATAAAAACATAAGGCAACAGTATAATATGGAGTTCACCCTTATATCTTGGGCTACGTCTCCTTGAGCTCTAATCAACTCGATTAGGCTCTTTGGGATTATGGAAACAATTCTTTTACAAGTGCTACACTTAACTCCAATGTTTTATATAGGAACATTGGGCTTAGAACACCATCTTATCCATTGGCTCTTAAAACTCTTTGGCTTTACAGCTTTGGCTCTTGGCTCTGGCTCTGGCTCTTGCTCTGGCTCTTGGCTTTGACTCTGGCTCTAGCTTTGGTTCTAGCTTTCAGCTCTCGCTTCTGGCGCTCGCTCTGGCTCTCTAGCTCTAGCTTCTCTAATCTCTTTCTCTCGGCCTTTGCATGCCTCTGTGAGTCGCTCGACCTCCAAGCAACTTCAACAACAATATGCTACTATCAATTGAGCTCTCTGGCTTTGCGGCTCTGCCTCCAACCTCTGGTGGCTCTACCTATTACAGTGAGCTCGACTCTGGTTACTCTGCTTCCCAGTCTGCTCTCCCTTTTTCTTGCCTCTCCGTCTGTTCATATTTGCTTTTTGGTTTCTCGTTCCCTGCCTCTGTTCGTTCGAATCCTTTCTTTCGACTATTACAATCACTGCATCATACCTCACAGGGAAGCGGCCACCTATTCCATAACGGATAAGTGTCAGGTTCACCGGAAACACTCGATTGTTTGAAATGACCATTATTTCCATTTACTTAAAGAATTCCAGCAAAGCACGAATCTCTACCAACTCATCGTCCACGTCGGTCTTCAAACCTTTATACACCGTAGCTTATCTCTCCCGTCGAATCCGTTTTCCCATTGGGCACAATCCCGCTATTAGATCTAGAGCCTCCAGATCTATGATTATTGTTCTTATCACGCAGATGACTTGCTCGGACGTTAGCCCGCGATGAGCACAGTTTTCTCTCTCATCCGCCAGGCACGCATCATTCGTTGTATGGCATCGTTGGGTCTTCTAACAAACCCGCTTACTGCCCGAAACGCCTCCGATATACCACTAGTTTTGGAGCGCAAGACCCGCCGTTTGTTTTCAATGCTTTTCCTACGGTTCTCTGGCTTTCCTTGTGACTGTGCACTCAGGGCTTCTCCGTCTAGAGGGGTTTTGCCTAGCGATGCGTGATTAGCACTAATTGTTCATTAGAAACAACCTCTGTTTTATGATCTGGATTTCCCAAGTGTTAGTTTGCGCCACTGCGTGGTCTCCATGGGCTTTGGCCAGCGTGCTTTGACCGAAAGTCCTCGTTGCTCCGTGCTGGCTGCAAATTGTTGTTTTTCAGAGTTTACTTCTAATAGGCTTCAACATCCAATGGACTTTAAACTTCAATATGAGTTTTTACCGAGTTTGGGTAGCTCTAAGAGAGTTTGAGGATCCAATTTTGGATCACGCCTTCCCACTAAAAGAAATTTTGGTCCACCAAGAGACTGATATACTAATTGAGCGGTAAATGAGAGTAACAACAGGTCCTCTTCTTTCAGCCTCCCTACACTTGCCTTTGCATAGTGCCTCTGAACCACAATTTCTGACCACTTCCCTTCTTGGATGGGTTGGTCGTCTTAGGAAGAACTGTTTTCCTCCTTGACTTCATGCAAAACTTCTGCTGTGAAGTTTGCAGAAGGTAGTTTGAACTTCTTTGCCTTGATCCTTGATCCAAGGTGGCTCAAACAATTGTGAAGTACATTTGCTCCACAAAACATTCATTTGTACCTATTTGAAAAGCTGCCAACAACAACTGTTAACAACAGGAGGCATATAGACAACAACTGCATGGGCTAACTCCTGCTTCAGCAAAGAAACATATTTCACATCTTGTGAACCCTTCCATGTCTTATATCTACATACAAATGATTGACTAGATAACAAGCCAATAAAACATGCCTTTACAACAAATGACCCTTTAAGTCAAGCATGTAGGAAAAGTACCTTTAGGACTCTTTTCCAAAAGATGTTCACACTTCATCCTTATCTTCATTTTAGAGACCAAGTTAACTTCTCCCAAGCCAACATTTCATGCATCTCATGCTCATGCATGCATTCCATCTATCAACTTTCGCTTAAGTACACTGTACTTTCGAAGCTGAAATGAACATATTGTTGCAGCAATAAAGTGAGTTTCCTACTCAACTTCTTTCTATTTACCATTTGGTAAGGTCCTACAACTTGCATTTATTCCACAAAGAAATGCAAAAAGATGCATTACTAAACATGCAACCTTAATTGGATAAGGATTCTAACCATTTCTTACCAATCCATTTCAAAGGTCCCTCCTTTGTTTGCACATCAGCATCAATATGTGAATCATCTTGAACCACATCAATCATGGAATCTTTATTTCCATCCCTACCATTTTCTTTTTCCACCTTCTCCTTCAGCTTTGGTGGAAGCAGTGTTGGATTCAAAGTCCAACACCTTTCAGTAAGATGCCCTTGCTTATGGCAGTAAGTGCAACACATGTGCATCCTTTTGACAGCATGATTTGCCTTGTCCTGTGGACCTTTGGCTACTTGCTTCTTTTCCTTCAAAAGTTTCCTATATGTGGCCATCCTCTTCCAACATCTAGAAACATAATGGTTATCCAAACCACAAAAGGAACATGCAATTCTTTTTCCATCCTTTACAAAATCAAAAGGAATGTTTTTAGAACTAGATTTACACCTGCCTCTTTCACCTTTACTGCCTTCATGAGGAGGTGAAGTAAATGAAGGGGTGGCTCCCTTTGGAACACCAACACTTTCTTCAAGGCTGTCAGAGTTTCCACAACCCTCTAGTTCAAGTATGTGCTTCTGAACACCTGCATCCTGTGAATGATGTTCTGAGCTATTGCATTCCTCCTTAATACAATCCTCACACTTTTGAGGTAGAGGACCTGCAATGAAAATCCTTTTTGGAACTGTTTCAATGGCCTTCATGGTAGCTCTGGAACTCTCTTCATAAGACTATCCATAGCCAAGACCCAAATACTTAGGCCTTTCCTCAACCATTATTGTCTCAACAATACCTTTTGCATGTTTTCCCAATCCTTTTCCTTCATAGCCCATCTTGGACATTAGCTTAGAACCTATGCCTCTGGTATGTTTTTCAAAAGAACCAATATAAGCATTCTTAGAAGAATTTGAAGACAAACAGTAATGGTTTACCTATTCTTCAAGCTGATATTTGGCCAAGGCTTCTTTTGCAACAAAGAGTTGTGACTCCAACTCATGCATCATTTTCAGGTTCATCCTTGCAATATGAAGTCGTCTCTCCATTTCCTGCAATTTGCCAGAAAGCATCTGCTTCTCTTCCTCCACGGAATTCAACTGCTCTCTAGGTATGCTGCTCTTCCTTCCATCCTCATACATTTCTCTCACCATATCCATCATGGTGGACAATTCTTGCTTCATATCTTCATCAAAGACTCTTGTGAAGAAAAAAGAATATGAGGACTCACTTGTAGAATTTTTCATTATGCCAATGAACAAAAGAACTTCAAACAAGATTAATAAAGAGCTTATTCAACAACCTTTTGCAACAAACCTCTTGTGCTTCAAGGATTGCCTTGAGGTCCTTTGGGATAGAAGAATGCCTTCAGCCCTTCTTCCTTCTTGTCCTTCCTGGACTGAGCTATCAATAGCTTTCCCTTCGCCTTTTCAAACTCAAACAATAGTGAGTCTGCAATCAAGAATACAATCGATGAGGCAATCAATCCTTGACTGTCCAAACACCTTTCAGATAAGTAATCTGATACAACCTTCTTTGAAGGTGGGGTTAATCAATCTTAAGCTCTGATACCACTTGATCTGAAAATGGGGCTCTTAGGTTTCTTGTCTAACTTACAAGAACCTCTCCCACTTCCAAAGGTTTAAATTTTCCCAAGTCTATTTGATAAACCAATGCAGAAATCAGAAATGCTTGAAAAATAAGGGTGTATGCTTGTATTTTTTTCAGCTGATTATTTACTTTAAAATCTGTTGTTTGTGCTGATATGGGAAGGTACTTAAACTAATATATAAATGCATATAACAGTAGTTCAATAAATAGTAAAACGAACACCTAAGGCAACAGTATAGTATGGAGTTCACACTGATATCTTGGGCTACGTCTCCTTGAGCTCTAATCAACTCTATTAGGCTCTCTGGGATTATGGCAACAGTTCTTTTACAAGTGCTACACTTAACTCCAATGTTTTATACAACAAAATTGGGCTCAGAACACCATCTTATCCATTGGCTCTTGGGGCTCTTCGGCTTTCCAGCTCTGGCTCTTAGCTCTGGCTCTTGCTCTAGCTCTTGGCTCTTACTATGGCTCTAGCTCTTTGGCTCTGGCTTTGGTTCTGGCTCTTAGCTCTCACTTCTGGCACTCGCTCTGGCTCTTTGCTTTGGCTCTCTGGCTCTGGCTTCTCTAAGATCTTTCTCTCGGCTTTTGCGTGCCTCTGTGAGTCGCTCAGCCTCCAAGCAACTTCAACAACAATATGTTGTTGTTAATTGAGCTCTCTGGCTTTGTGGCTCTGCCTCCAACCTCTAGTGGCTCTGCCTATTACAGTGAGCTCAACTCTGTTTGCTCTGCTTCTTGGTTTGCTCTCCTTTTTTCTTGCCTCTCCCTCTGTTCGTCTTTGCTTTTTTCTTTCTCGTTCCCTACCTCTATCCGTTCGAATCCCTTCTTTCAGCTGTTACAATCACTGCATCATACCTCACAGGGAATCGGCCACCTATTCCGTAACGGATAAGTGCCAGGTTCACCAAAAACACTCGATCATTTGAAATGACCGTTATTTCCATTTACTTAAAGAATGCCCACGAAGCACGACTCTCTTCCAACTCATCGTCCACGTCGGACTTCAAACCTTTATACGCCATAGCTTATCTCTCTCGTCGAATCCATTTTCCCATCAAGTGTAATCTCCGCCCTTAGATCTGGAGCCTCTAGATCTAAGGTTATCACTCTTATCGCGCGGACGACTTGCTCGAATGTTAGCCCCTGATGGGAGTGGTTTTCTCTCTCATCCGCCGGACACGCGTCATTCACTGTATGGCATCATTGGGTCTTCTGACAAACCCGCTTACTGCCTGAAACACCTCCGATATACCGCCAGTTTTGGAGCGCGGGACGAGCCGTCTATTTTCAGGGCTTTTCCCATAGTTCTCTGGCTTTCCTTGTGACCATGCACTTGGGGCTTTTCCTTCTTGATGGGTTTTGCCTAGCGATGCGCAATCAGAAATGACCTCCATTTTTTGATCTGGATTTCCCAAGTGCTAGTTTGCGCCACTGTGTGGTCTCCATGGGCCTCGGTCAGTGTGCTTTGACTAAAAGTCCTCGTTGCTCCGTGCTAGCTGCAAATTGTCATTGTTTAGAGGTTATTTCTGATAGGCTTCGACATCCATTGGACTTTAAACTTCAATATGAGTTTTTACAGAGTTCGGGTAGCTCTAAGAGAGTTTGAGGATACAATTTCGGATCATCCATCCTAGTAAGTTTTATGAGCCTTAGGAAGGAGTTTCTCGGTCTCGTCATAATGACAAGTCCTATGTTGCTTAATCTTTTAATGAGTCTGAAAAAGGTGAAACTTGAAACCTTTTTCACGTTTAGAGAGTTTGAAAAAGACATGGAAAAGAAAAATGCAAGGGTCCCTTTTCGTAAAGTTGTCTCTCGAACCCAAAAAGGTAGAAAACAATATTCAAGAGAACTTCTTAGTCATGTTTGGCTAAGGTATAACTTTTTCGTAAATAGTTTTATCCTAGCCGGAAAAAGGGGTAAACATATATTGGGTAAAGAACATGTTGCAGCCTTTAACAAGTTCAAAATGACAAGATCTTGGCAATATTTTCATATTTTGAGAGTCAGAAAAGAGCTCAAAGATGATTCCCTGTTTTTATTTTCTTTAACGAGTCTAAAAGGGAAAAGTACTTGGCAATGTTTTCAGTTTTTACAAGTCATAAAAGAGCTTAAAGGTGACTCGTCCTGGAGTAATGAGTGGTATAAAGGGTAGAAACTGGTTTCGGGTATGGTGGAACTACTCAAAAACTAAGAGGTTAAGAGGCTGGCTAGTAAAACCACTCATTGCCACGGTTCCTCAAGAAAGGATAAAACAACCAAGTGAAAGCATATGATCGGCCAAAGAGATGGTGGTGATGGAATGAAACAACCAAGGCTCATCTAGCATAATTTAGATGATAAAAATGACAATCATGAGATGTAAATCAGGCATGGGTTCATTTTTACACAAGCTTGAACCATGGGGAACTCTACTTGAATTCGGTTTCATGTTTACACAAGCTTCAAACGAAAAACTATGCTTGAGCTTGGTTTCATTTTTTCACAAGCTTGAAACAAAAAACTATGCTTGTGATAAGTTTGCATGCCCCCAGCATACTGACTCAATTTGAGGTACATGCCCCCTAAGCTTCATTTCATTCAGCGAGGTGGATGAAATGGAGGTTCACTCTTAAGATATAGGAAAGACTCGACTGGGATTTTACAAGATCTTAATCAAAGACTCGATTTGGGAAAGGGAGTTGTTTCATTTTTTAACGAGGTTGACACAGTAAAAGAACTATCCTTGGACATCTGTTTCATTTTTTAACGAGGTTGATACAGGAACAAACTATCCTCGGTCTCCTTGATTCATTTTTTAATGAGCTTGACACAAGACAAGGAACTATGCTCACATTCCTTGTTTCATTTTTTAATGAGCTTGACACAAGACAAGGAACTATGCTCCAGCCCCTTGTTTCATTTTTTAAGGAGCTTGACACAAGATGAGGAATTATGCTCCGACCCCTTGTTTTTTTAACGAGCTTGACACAAGACAAGGAACTATGCTCTTGCCCCTATTCATGGACCATATGAGAACATGGCTCCCAAGAGGTCCTCACTAGATGGGAGAACTACGCTTTGGGAGGAATACATGTCAACTGGTACTAATGACAGATTGGGTTCCAATGCCCCTAGTACATAATGCACTATACTATTTGTGTGATCATCAGCAGATGTGGATACGGAACGGGTAGCCACACAATTGACCTGTGGCAAGGAGGGTATTGCTTGCAGACAAGAACCAATAGGGGACAATGGTTGCATAGGAGGCACCTAGTGACCAATGAACGAAAATTGATCAATGGTCACTATTCTCCCTTCGTGTGGAAAACAAACAACACAGAAAAGTGAAGAAACAAGAGCTCCTATGACATAAACATAGTCATGTCCAAGGAGAAGATTGAAATCTAAGGGACCTTGGACTACCATCACATCTATATAGATGGTCTTTCCTCCCAAAGTAATAGGAAACTTCAGAAGGATTCCTAAGGGTTGACTGGTTCCTCCATTGAAAGCCAATAGATTCTGGGTGACAGGCATAATCTGTGGGGAACCCAAAGCTTTCCAAGTAGTAGAAGACATGATGCTAACATACTCACTTTAATCTAATATGGTGCAAGGTACTACCATATTATAGGCTTGTACTGTGATTTGGAAAGTCACATAAGATGGGAGGCGAAAAGCAGTCAATTGACTCCAATCAAAAGAAACAACATAACTACTTGGTGGGGGTATCATATGATTTCCCCCATGCCGTGCAGGAGAAGGAGAAGGACTCTCTTGAACAATTGGGACGGGAGGGTCACTCTTTGATACATGAGAATATGAGAAGACGAGAAGAACATGAGCAATATGATCACTACTCTCTTCAGGAACAGAGTGAACAACTAAAGGTGGAGCTAAGTCGACACTCTTTTCAACCAATGATTGGTCGAGAGCAGACACAAGAGAGTCATGCTTAGAAAGAGCAGGACGTACAAGAGATGAATCCAAGTCAATCTCTTTACCAACTAGTAGAGGGTTAGAAGAAATCCTCTGATAACCAACATGAAGTTGGGGTTGAGGAGCTGTAAGGTTTTCCAAAACTTTGGAAGCTTTATCCATAAGAGGACAAAGGTGAAGAAGATGCTCTCCTTCACATAACCTACATGGGAATTTAATATTCCCTTTCTTCTTACCACCATTAGTTGAAGGCGTAGCATTGACATCATCTCCAGAGGTCTACGGGGATGGTCGATTTAGGTCTTGAGACCATACCTCTAAGATTCCGAGGATACCAGGACAGTCTCAAAGGAGATGGTCACCCTTACATATCTTGCAAGGATTGGAACATTTGTCTATGAAAGGTGCATTTGGATTAACAACTGCAGGATTGGCTTCTCGCTTATTCGACTTCTTCTTCTTCATCTTCTGCTTCTTCTTCATCTTCTTATTCTTATTCTTATTCTTATTCTTATTCTTCTTCTTAGCCTCCTGGTTACTGGATTTTAAACTTTCACCAGGAGAAGTAGAAGAGGAGGGTGAAGAAATAGGGGAAGAAGGTGAGAGGTCAACCTTAGAATCAATGTGATGTGGTTCAAATGAAGGAGATGGCTGGGTAGGAGTTGGGACACTCGGGACCACCGAGGTCAAAAATAACCAGATAAGTAAACCAATGGTTAACCCAAGGAGGGACAATGTTGCCATATAAGGAACACCAACATTTCTAAAAGAAGGAAAAGGAACATGATTCTCATCTGAGGGGAATCCTTGACTGGTAAAATCTGGAAATGTTGCCATTGGAATCAACCCTAAATAATCACCAAGGAAGATAAGTTTAACCAGGAATATTTCGTGGGTAGTTAATTTTAGGATACTGAAACAAAATTTTTCCTTTTTCATATTTCAAGAGTCGAGAAAAGGGCGAAAGGTGACTCTATTCACTTTCAGAGTTAATGAGATTGAAAGGACAAGTGATCGATGATATTTTAAATTTAAAGAGTCAAAAAGACCAAAATGACTTCCTAGGATAATCTAGGCAAAAGGATTACTAGGTAACTGTGAACTACATAATACAACACGACGAAGCAAAAAGTACGAGAAGGAAATCTCCCTGAATGCTTTTTTCGGTGTATCACGTTTGCAAGGTGGCAGACTTGGCTTCCTATGGATAAATAATTGCAACCTATAGGGTTCTCCCTTTATATATGCGATAGTATGAAGAGCAGAAGTCCATACTAGCGCTGTCTAAAGTTAACAACAACTGCTAGGTTTAAAGATGCCAGAACATGTCTCTAGCCTAGACCACTTAATGTGAGCGTCAAGTTTCAATGCTTCCTTAGGTTAATTCAATAAATTTAATAGTTGATCTTGAATTAAGTTTCAAGTCCAAGGCCCTATCACTGTCATCGGAAAACTCTTATATGCAGCTATATGAGAAAATAAATCTTTCATCGATGAAAGTTAACACTAATTGAGGGATAGAGAGCACACAACCAATGTAAGAATCAAAGAATAAAATCGTTCACTAATACATGTCCTAAATGCTATTCATCTTCCCTTAAAAACAAAAGAAGTTTCATTTCATTTCCAATGCTTATAATGATGCAATTCTAGCTTCTCAATGACAGTACTAATGCAATATTTCCACTTAAGTAAACTAGAATGATGTTATTCTTTTCATAACATGCAAAATGAATCTTTCACATAGAGAATTTTTAATGAAAATTTCACAATTCCGAACAAAAAAGCATCAATCAAATACAAATCATGATAAATGAAACTAAAAGCAACTTCTTCCCTGAATCGAACAAACCCAACACAAAAATTCTTCAATCGAAAAACCAAGCAATGTAATCTAAGCTTGGAAAGAGAAAAGGGACACTCGAAACAAGAGATCAAACGAGACTCTTTCACACATTCGATCGAAACTAAAGCAATGAAGAGGCTAGGACTGAAAGACAAGCTAAACGAAGTAGCAAATCAAAAACTTGAAATGAGTGAATTAACAAATGAATAGAAATTGACCTAGATGTCCTAGTGTCATAGAAACCATCCAAAAAACTAAAAAAATCAAGCAATGAAACTTCAATCCAATCAATCAATCAAACCCAGCAAGTAAAGCATCCTAGTCACTTCTAAGTGGAAGAAGAGAGTTTGAGGGTCAAGACACACTAGCACTAGAATGGGAAAAAACTCTTATTTTTTCTTAACTCAGAGAACGACACAAATTTTACGTTGAAACTAGCACTAATCGGCATGACCGACATGACTGCCAGGCTAAAACTAACACTGACAGGCTTGATCGGCATGACTGTTTGGCCAAAAAGAGTGTTGATCGAGGGATTCAAAGAAAAAATAAAAAGTAACTTCACACAGGGCCAGACTTAACACATCAGGGAGTGGGCTAGTGTCAGTATGCCTTCAAATAAGTTAATACAGATCCAGAAGATGATAAATAAACAAACTAGACACACAAGTAGAAAAAAACAGAGTGATGAAAAGGAGACATATTTCCCTAGTGGATTTTCAAATTTGTGGAATAGGAATATCCTCTCCGCAGACAGAGACAATCCCTCTAGCCCAATAGAGTGGATCTAGGCACAAACAAGACAAACTGATGTAAATTTCCTTAGATTATAACTGAATAAGAGGGCCTACCTCTTATAATGCTAATCCTCTTGATGGTGATCTTGCTTCCTTGCTCTGACTTCCTTTCATTCAAGTACCTGAAACAAACATGCAAGAAACAAGTGATAGCATAAAATCAAATCCAATCTGCTTGCACGGTCAAGGAGTTCTAAGCTATCAAATTTAATATTACACCCGATATAGGAAATAAACCATTAGTTGTATTAAAATAAACTTCAAAGAGAAATACAAATGAAGCCTTGACGTTGGAAATCTCCTTTGTGGTATCCAAGTCCTGCTACCTGCCTTTTCAACACTCTTTTCCTCCCCTAGCTTGACATGAAATGACTTGCAAGCTCTAACTCTCTTTCCTCATACTTTAGCTACCAAAGACTAGTCTTTTGTCATCTAAGACAAATCTTCTTATATCAAAAGCTAAAGATTTCAGAATTTTGTAGCTTCACTATGTGTTGTATTGTGTGTAACCAAAAAGGGTAAGAGGAATTGGTTTATATAGGGAGAGGAGGATAAGATATAATTGGTAGGTTCGGTGTTCCACAAGCGATTATCACTGATCATGGGCATCATTTTCGAAATATTATGATGACTGAACTAACATACCAACTTGGCCTGCGTCACGAAAATTCAACTCCATATTATCCACAGGCTAATGGTCTAGTTGAAGCCATCAAAAAAGTTCTAGTCATCATGATCCGACGAATCATTGGGATTCATAGGTTGAATTGGCATAACATGCTATTTTCAGTGCTTTTGGCGTATCGAACCTCAGTAAAAACATCAACTGGTTTCACTCCTTTCCAACTAGTTTATGGTTTGGAAGCTGTGTTACCCATTGAATGCGAAATCGCGTCATTGCAAATGGCCATAGAATTACTTCCAGCCACTTTCGAAGAGGAGAAACATTTGTTGTACTTGGATCAACTAGATGAGAATCGATGTGATGTTGCACTAGCAATCGAAGCTCATGCCAAACGTATTAAAACTCAGTATGATCGAAATGTTACACCTCGTAATTTTTCAGAAGGAGACCTAGTCTTACTGTACGATCAAGAAAATGATAAATTAGGCGCTGGAAAATTCGTACCCATGTGGCATGGTCCTTATGTTGTCAAGCGAAAGCTAGCAAAAGGGTCCTATGAATTGGTAGACTTTGACGCAGTCTCTTTAGGAAAGCCTAGAAATGGTCTTTACCTGAAGAGATATTATGCTTAAATCTAGGTGTGGAAATTTTTAGTTAAGTTAGTTTTCCTTCTAGCTGGTGTGTTTTAGATTAAAAAGTGTGCTTAGCTTAGAGAGTGTTTTTTTCATTATTCCTGCTTATCTTGATTTTACTCTTGATATTGAAGATGTCGACATCTCTCCAAACATACATTGGTTTTGCTGATGGTGCTTGTCGTAATACACGGAACATTTCTTCCGTAGCTTGGGTTATCTATTCGCCCTCTGATGAGTTGGTATCTATGCATGGGGTAAGCCTCGGTTAAACAACAAATAACATTGCAGAGTATAGTGCAGTGATTGAGTTATTATCTGAATCCATCTCATTTGGGATTCGGAGTTTGATTGTGAGGTTAGATTCTGAACTCATTGTATTGCAGCTTAATAGAGTTTATGCCATTAGAAATCCAGGTTATTGAGATTATTTTTGAGAGTTCGTCTCTTGGAACGTGAATTTGACTATATTGAATATCAGCATATTCCAAGATATTTAAATACGTTAGCAGATGAAATTGTTTCTCGAATGTTAAGTAGACAATTGCAGTAATCAAGTAAGTAAATTTAAAAACATTCCATAACCTGTTTTACAAGATAGCGAGTAATAATGATATAGAATAGCATAGAAGTGTGTCAAATATACATCGTCTTCGATCATAGGTTGAAAAACACCTTATGATCGGCAAAAATGATAGTACAAAAAGAAAAAAATGTCATATGAGTCTACAACAGGCGATCATCCTATCACTGGTGATGATCACGATAAGAAACCACTGTACGGGCCACCCTACAAAGGAACCTCCTGAAGGGTCCTGGGACCCCAATCACATAGCGTTGTAGCCTAAGAGGAATTTCATCTATGCTGGTCTTTGGAATGTCTGCTGTCAAACGCTCTAGATGGTTTTCCAATTCGGCCAAGGTCTCTGTAGATTCGTCCCGTGGGGCTGGTGCTGCTGCAGCTGGCTGTTTCCTCTCATAAGGCTGGAGAGTGGCTGGTCTCCATGAACCTACATCTGCATTTGAAACTTTTTACTATCAATTTTTAGATGATTTAAAAAAAATTAAATTAGAAAATGTTGCAAATGATTTTACCTGAGTCATCCCATTACTCTCCTGGTGGAAGAGCCATGTCTGGGTCACCACGATAATCCATCCCAGCATAAGGAAAATCTTGAATAGCAAAAACTTGGTTCTCCAACCAATGGAAATAGTAAGGAGGAAATCAAACAATTTCTAAACCCTCCACAGGATGATGGGCCATAACTGCAACCCAGCGCATCAGTTTGGGCTCTCGGGGAAGTCCAACTCCAACAGAAAGATGTTGTGGGACCAACATTGGGACCCTCTCTAGACCAAAGCTCACAACTAAGAAACCATATCCAAAGTTTTTTAGTTGTCCGTTCTTTGCTCTATTCAGTTGACCTTTTACATTAGCCAACACAGCTTCGCACCAGTTGAAGATGGTGCCCCGAATGCAGTCTACTGCCATCCGCATTTGGGATCCAGTGGCCATATGTAGTGTTGCGCTCCCACAGAGCCTGGTGACAGTAAATGCAATCACTTTGAGTTCAGGATGGGAGATGGTTTTGATATCAATCCCTTTGTCCTTAGTTTGGTCGTTACAAAACTCTAGCCGGAGGCTATCGACAGACTGGCCACCTGGCCTAGCCTCGAATAGAGTCAATTGTTCACCTGTATTGTTATAGACATTTTTGTGCCTTACAGCTATAAGCATGAAATGTCCATAATCCAAGGGATCCAAAGTCCCTAAAGATTTTGTTACAGCTCCTAAAGGAATAAGGTCAACCAATGATAGCTTCTCCCAGAAATTCTCCACCAAAAACCACTCAGAAACAGTCAATTCAGGATCAATTCAAGTGCTCCACTAGCTGCCTGCGTTGCAAAGCACCCCAGCACACTGTCTAGGTGCGTTGCAACGCGCTCGAATGAAATACCCAGGTGCGTTGAGCGGGAAAGGACAAGTGGCAGAGTCATTCAACGAGGTGGAAAGACCATGGAAGCTTCCAGAATCTTCTCCAATGGCACTTGCCTCACTAAATTCGACCAAGTGATGAGTAAGAGGCTCTCAGTCTCCAAGTGGAAGCAAGAACTGACAAAGAGAAGCCACAAGTCAAAACATAAGTTGACTCATCCTCTCTGCTTACATCTATATATGGATCCCTTATCCCAGAGATCCAGAGGCTGGAATTTTGTACTTTGCAGAGAATTGCTGTTGGTTTGAGATTGAGATTAGTACATTGGGTGATTTATGATTTTTTGGAGGAGAGGAAGGGATTCCTTTGCTGGGAGGTAGATGCTGGATCGGAACTCACTTGGTTGTATCTCCTCTTGGACTTTCTTATCATATCAATAAAATTATTTGAGTTTCTCCTACATGTTGTGTATCAATGATGTTTTGTTATATTTGCATGTTTATCTTAATCTGATCTTGAGCTTTTTATGAATGTATATCTATATCTTCATGTAGTTTCTCTCTCTTGTGATCTTGTAGGAATTCGGTGAAGCTGGGCCGGTAAGGGAGCAGGGAGCTGGGAGCTATTGAAGAGAGGAGCGATTGGATCAACAAACTAGCGAAAGACACAGGTTAGTTACATCCTTCCTCCTCATTTACATTTCATAAAGAAGAATACTCAATTAGTTTTCCTTGTTTGTTGCTAAGGCACTATCACACCTTAGAGTGGGATAGGGGCGTTCTGAATAGATACTTTTCCCAACAACAAATTGGCGACTCCACTGGGGATCGTATCTAGTTAGTTTATTTGTGTTTCTATTGTTGTTCTTCTCATAAACTTAGGAGTGGAGAATCGAACTGCATTTGCCATTTACAAATGCAAAGTAGAGATCTGCCACTCTAGTCCACTCACTGGGCCTGTTTATGATCTGAACAAGCAGATCCACAAATGCTCTAACTGCCCTTTGTGATAGCTCTTAGTCCTCCTTTAAATCATCCTTCTAATTGTACCTTATTGATAGCTTTTATCCGGCCAAAAACCTCAGATCAAACTGTAAACCGTGACCCAGAACCCAGAGACAATTCTCGTTTCTGCTTCAGCGCAGGCTCTGTGAAGAGACTCTGCATTTCAACACAGGTCCCGAGAGGGATACCTGCGCTGCAATTCAGTTTCTCTGTGCAACAGGTGCGCTGATCAGCCTTTGCCCTGTGCAGCTGTGGTTCTTTGCATCCTTGTGTTCAGTTTTATCTCTGTTTTTGCAGCCTGTTATCAGTGTGTGTACCTATCAGAAAACCCCTTTTCTATGCCTTAATTCCGCCTCAGTTGTATAAAAGAAACTGTATTTGTTTTTGTGTATTTGTTACATCATTTGCAGTTTCCCATTACAAAAGTAAACTAGTCATACTGTCGCTCTTAGATCTAGACCTGTCGTAAGTGTCGTTTTGATCTTAGGAGAAAGTTTGTTGCTGTTGACAGCTGATTGCGCTTTTAATTTTGTCTTTTGGTTTGAATTTATGAATTTCTAGTGTCGAAACAAGTGTTTACTTCAAAATCATAAAGTGTCGTAATCGTCTTTTTGGTTTCAAAAAGAAACTTGTTTGTGTTTTCACTTGAAATCGAATTCAAATTTGTACAACAACTTTCTTTTTAGGCATCAATATTAAGAAAGTGAAAACAAATACATGCATTTGTGCATTTGCATTTTGACAGTTTGCATGCTTTGATTTAGGCAAAGTCCATTTACAGTGTGCTCTATGCTCTTTGAGAAAAGTTTGTGTCTTTCTTTTCCCCTTGTAGCTAGGATTTTCATTGTTGAAAAGAGATAAAATCTTGCTTATCATCTTTAGACTGCATTTAGGAATTGTATCTACATCTCGTGGTGATCCGAAAAGGCAAACTTCTAAGAAAGATCAACCTAAAATAAATTGAATGAACTTAACAACGCATTGGAACTTAACGCACAACATAGAGGTCTAGGCTAGAGACGTGTTCCGGCGTCGTAAAACCTGGTGACTGTCGATCTCGCTGATGGTTGGGTGATTCCTCCTGAGAGACGATAAGCGCCAGTATGGATTGTGCTCCCACGTACCATCGAGTATATATTGGGAGACCCCTATAGGCATAAAACCTTTATCCATAGGAAGCCGTGTCGGTCGCCCTACTGATCGCAATGCACTGAACACAGCATTCGGGAAGATTGACCGCCCATACCTTAAAAAGTATTCTGTGGTTTTGCGATTGGTTTGGCACACCCTCTACCTAGAACTCCAGAGCAGTTCCTTTTGTTCCTTTTCAGACTCCTTAACGGAAAAGGTCCATCTGAGCACTTGTCACTTCAGGCTCATTAAAAATCGAAGGAGACTAGAGTCATCTTTTGCTTTTTCTCGACTCTTTAAAATTGAAAAAGCAAGTTGTGTACAAGCGTCATTAAAATTTATTTTAAACAGAATATTCATACCCTTTTTCCTGTGTTGATCTTTAGGTTGAGAAAATGGAGCCTACCAACCAAGGAATTCCCCTTGGTGGAAATCCTAGTCCCTTCTCCTCTTGGGGAGATGTTGGTGCGCCCCAAATGGCCACATTGTCGCTTCCAGGACTGACAATTGGCTTGCCGGTCTGGCTCTTCTCAACCAATGTCGTTCAGAACACCACTATTGCTAAACAGTCGAATCAGCAGTTAGACCAGTCCAGAGTTACCCACCAACCTTCTACTTCCTCTAATTCTTCCTCTCCTCCTTCCTCTTCGCTTGATGAGGCTGGAAAAGCCAAAAGTCAAGTTCCTAAGGAGAAGAAGGAAAAGAAGAAGAAAGAGAAGAAGAAGAAGGAGCCAAAAGCGACTGGGGGCAAATGACTATCGTCTAACGAAAATCCACACACAGCACTAACTAGGCCTAAATCGCCATGTGTCATATGCAAGGGAGACCACTTTCACAGAGATTGTCCCTGCATCCCTCGGATACTAAGGGACTGGTCTCCCTGTTTGCACAATTCGGTGGCGTCAACCTCTGATAGCCATGTTGAAAGCACATCGTCAACTAGCGAAAGTGAAGTCCCAGGACAAAAAGGGAGAGCTAGATCTCCCTGTAAACTGTGCAAAGGCAATCACGCCATCCACCGTTGTCCCTTCTGAGACGAAGCTAAAAGAGTTTTGGATGATCGTCCAGTTTCACCGTTACGACTTCCTCCTAGATATAAAAAACTCTTGCTAAGTCCTTCGTTAGTTGAGAATCCAGCTGGCCCACTCAAGTGGTCAGCTGAAGCGCCGATCATTGAAGATGAACCAGCTGAATCCATACGTGACAAAAGTCAAAAGGTCGAGGCGGCAGTTGACTCGGTCTTGCCTTCAGAGGTTTTATCTTCGAATGATACAGTCACTGAAGAGGATAAAGATTACACCATCCAAATTCTCTTCATCAACACAGACTCCGACGAGCACGGGGGCAATCCACCCATTCCTTTATCGTAGGAAGGAAGTTCGTCAGAGCGATACCTGGCCGTCTACTCGGTCCCACCACCAAGCAACCTAGTTCTCTCCTTCGACTGGAACCAACTAGGCAGACCCCGTTTGCCAGCAAGCATACCATTCAGAATTATCGTCCAAATATATAGAATGGTCATGGCTGGCACCATCATTGATGAGGGGGCATCTGTGAGTATCCTTTCCTCTATTGCTTGGAAAGCGCTTGGTTCGCCATCGCTTTTGCTTGAAATGAGAAATCTTACAGGCTTTGATAAAGGAACCAGTCGACCTTTAGGGATCCTCCCCAATGTGCCCATAACATTGAAAGGGAAGATCGTTCAAATGAATGTGATGGTCGTTCAAGGACCCTTGGATTATAACCTACTCCTTGGACGAGACTATATATATTGCATGGGAGCCATCGTCTCCTCACTCTTTAGAGTAATGTGTTTTCCGCACGAAGGAAGAGTGGTCAAGCTCGTGGACCAGCTTTCATTTCCCGGATCACGCATTGCAAATAGTCATATACCATCCCTAAATGGTCTCTTCACGCAAGAAATGTCTCAACCCACGGTCCGTCCTCCCGATGAGCGCAAGTAATTCGGAGGGATATGACTAGAACCCAGGGGGCATGCATCCTGGTCTGCTTCGGCAGGAAAACTTTGGGTATAGGGTAGGTTTTCGCGGGAGAATATGACTAGTCTGTACCCCGTCCGTGATTGGAAGAGGGGTTGTTCTAGAATAAGATTATTTTGTCAAAGTTATGTGAGTTGGCGGGCATTGTCGCTCACCTTTGTTTATCTCGGTAGACATCGCCGAAGAAGTGTTTTGTTTGAAAGATTAATAGAACAATCTTTGGGTGACCTGAAAGAGGTAGGCCTCTCTCGGTAAAACAATTGTTTTGGCGGAAGTGAAGTAGAGGTAACCTTGAAACTCTGTTTTATACCTGGGGGCATGCAAACCTTTCGGAGTGCAAGCAAAGAGTGATTATTTATCTGTTTTTTGGATTAGTCGTTTCCTAACTTGCATAAAGAAAGGATGCGGGGCATAGCTTTGTAAGGCGCAAGCTCCATAAAAAATGGCATCTTACATGAGACATTCTTATCATATGACTGGATAATCGAGCAGTTTTAGCACATAGTTCATGCTCGTTAAAAAATAAACATAAGATCGAGCAGTTTTAGCACATAGTTCATGCTCGTTAAAAATAAGCATAAGATCGAGCAAGTGTTTCAACCCGCGTTTAAGCTCGTTAAAAAATGAACTATCCTCCGGTAAATAACCACCGTGAATGTAACATTATCAGCCATTAAAGCCTTGGTCGTGTTTGCACCGTCACCTCCACTTTTCCATTGGCTGATCATTCACCTCCATTTGATTGTTTACCCATTTTGAGGAACAACTGTGAAGAGTGATTTCACTAGCCATCCTTGTGACACTGCCGTGCTTGGAAAATTCCAACCCTTACCTGGAATCAGCTGCTACCCATTTTATCACTCGTTCCTCAAAAGACGAGTCTTCTTTAAGCTCTTTTCATCTGACTCGTAAAATATAAAAAGATTGCCGAGTTTTGGCCTCCCAGCTCGTTAAAGCGACTGGAAGTGCTATCCCTCCTCTAGATTTTAATCTTTTTGGACCTGAGGGATTATTGCACAAAAAGATCGAGCGCATGTTTTGTTCGGCTCGTTAAAACTATCGAAAATTCATCCCTTCTGTATTGTTTTATACTTTTTCGGACTTAAGGGATTAGATGACGAAAAAGGACTTCCGGAGTTAACTTTACGTACCTTTTCAGACTCTCTAAAAATGAAAAGGACTGAGTTATCTTTGTCGTTAGACTCGTTAAAAACATTAATACCGACAAACTTGTCTTTAGACGAGAACGAGTTTCACTATCGCTAGGCTCGTTAAAACATAGCGATGGGTTTGCCCGAAGGGCAAATTATAGAACAAGCATATGTTATCCTCCTCAAGCTTGAAAAAAAATAAAGAGGTACTGGTCAGCAATGACTGGGGAAAAATTGGGAAGAAACTCAAAGAACCTTTATTGGTAGCAAGTCGCTCTTGAACATGACACTTCCACTCCGTGCCTGAGTCGGGTTGGGTTGTTTCATTCACCGGTCACATCACCATGGTCTCGCCATACCATCCACCTTTGGGGTAAATGCTACCAATGCATCACACAAGTGTCGCCGATATGTTCAAGAGAAGTCATCCAGAGAAGTCAACCATGTCCCATCCACTACCATACATTATACTTCATTCTTTCATGACTACCACCCTGAACCATATATCATCCGATCGTTTTCACCTCCATCAAAATCATTTTCTCCATTCCGTGTCACTGATGTGGGATACATCAAGGCCCTCCTTTGACGGATCGCTTCTTGTCGACATCAGCTCATTATCCAATAAGTTGATCTAGGAACACCCCCTTCAGTACTTTGAAGCTTGCATGCCTCAATGGCAAGTTTCTCACTTCCAGCGACAGGTATACATCAATGACCTTCGACCGAAAGATTTTGCGTGGTGTTCGATGCCAAGTCCTTTATTCACACCACGTGAATTGTACTGCAATACCTTGAGGGTCATTATCATTATCGGTGATTCCTCTCGCGTTTGTTAACAGTTTACATCATTAACTAGTAATCAAGCGATGTCTTTCCATGTTCGACTTCAAAACATTTCTCACATGGATCGACTTGTACTTAGAGTGAAGATCGGACGAGATTGAAGACCCCGGATCTAGTTTCATCCATCCGGGCTGCGATATATATTCAAGAAAAATAAAGACATTGACATGTACAGCATTGCAGAACAGATAATCATCCTACCAAAAGGATGATGATTTCATCAGAATCATCAGTCTACCATCAGACGATTGTCTGTCCTATGTACATAAAAATGAATTTATAAAGCTGAGCATGGGAATGCCCGCCTCAGCTAGATCATGAAAATAGTATGAAAAATAATGTATTGTATTGTATCTTATTACAGGTCTCCTCCCAGCATTGAATGAACTTCGGATCCTCCTAATAAAGCATTTCACCCGATAAACGGCCTCATACTTTAGGGGGCAACTGTTATAGACATTTTTGTGCCTTACAGCTATAAGCATGAAATGTCCATAATCCAAGGGATCCAAAGTCCCTAAAGATGTTGTTACAGCTCCTAAAGGAACAAGGTCAACCAATGACAGCTTCTCCTAGAAGTTCTCCACCAAAAGCCACTCAGAAACAGTCAATTCAGGATCAATTCAAGTGCTCCACTAGCTGCCTGCGTTGCAAAGCACCCCAGTACACTGTCTAGGTGCGTTGCAATGCACTTGAATGCACTACCCAGGTGCGTTGAGCGGGAAAGGACAAGTGTTAGAGTCATTCAACGAGGTGGAAAGACCATGGAAGCTTCCAGAATCTTCTCCAATGACACTTGCCTCACTGAATTCGACCAAGTGATGAGTAAGAGGCTCTCAGTCTCCAAGTGGAAGCAAGAACTGATAGAGAGAAGCCACAAGTCAAAACATAAGCTGACTCATCCTCTCTGCTTACATCTATATATGGATCCCTTATCCCAGAGATCCAGAGGCTGGAATTTTGTACTTTGCAGAGAATTGCTGTTGGTTTGAGATTGAGATTAGTACATTGGGTGATTTATGATTTGTTGGAGGAGAGGAAGGGATTCCTTTGTTGGGAGGTAGATGCTGGATCAGAACTCACTTGGTTGTATCTCCTCTTGGACTTTCTTATCATATCAATAAAATTATTTGAGTTTCTCCTACATGCTGTGTATCAATGATGTTTTGTTATATTTGCATGTTTAGTTTAATCTGATCTTGAGCTTTTTATGAATGTATATCTATATGTTCGTGTAGTTTCTCTCTCTTGTGATCTTGCAGGAATTCGGTGAAGCTGGGCCGGTAAGGGAGCAAGGAGCTGGGAGCTATTGAAGAGAGGAGTGATTGGATCAACAAACTAGCGAAAGACACGGGTTAGTTACATCCTTCCTCCTCATTTACATTTCATAAAGAAGAATACTCAATTAGTTTTCCTTGTTTGTTGCTAAGGCACTATCACACCTTAGAGTGGGATAGGGGCGTTCTGAATAGATACTTTTCCCAACAACATGTATTAGGTAAACCAGTCAAAAATTAAATGTCTTCCGACTCCATTTCAAACTGGGTGGCCACCAATAAAGAAACACTGGTCCTGTACATTCCACCTGTCTACCAACCCCTGCAAAAAGTCCACTTGGGCCCTCATGCCAGGTATGGCCCAAAATTTGAATAAACCGAATGCCTTCAATGCATCAATCGAAGGTTGATGATTAATCGTGGCGAGGTCCACATCCTCGTGCTCCTGTTCTCACCAGTCAAGCATGATGTATACCCTACATTCAATAAAAAGGCGGATTAGAATATTTTAAATCAAATTTTTTGGGCGGAATTTGAAAAATTTAAGTTTGAAAACCTATGCTGCGGGGACCGCACCCTCTATATTAGAGACAGTGCATAGGTCCGCACTCTGGCTATACAGCAGGTGTGGGCCCCTAACTTTTTTCCTTTTACGAAAAAGTCGGGGTCCGCAGGTTTCCTATACTGCGCCTGCGGACCCCCGCGCGCGGTCTTTTAACCTAAATATTTCCTAAAAATCAAAATAAAACCCTAAAAACAAATTTCAAATGGATGAAATGCAAGAGTAAGATGATGTGGATTACCTGGAGGTGACGGTGTTCGATTCCAACGGACGGATTTTCCGCAATCTTCATGGGAAGTTTCTTACCAAAAGCTCTCTTTTCTCACTTTGAAGTCAAATGGTAAAAATGAATTTACAAAAGCCATTTTTATAAGTTTTTTTGAATAAATGAATTTTTAATTTGTTTATTTTTCACTTAAAAGAGGTAACTTTTGAAGCATTTTTATTTATTTTAAACAGGTATGAGTAATGTTTGAGTTTTTGTGCAGGATAACGGATTTTTCAAGAAAAATTTATCATTTTTGACAAAAAACATTAGAGTCACCTTTAAGATCTTTTCTGATTCCTAAAATATGAAAAGATTTCCGAGTTTTTCTTTTTAAGCTCTTTAAAACGGAATTAAAAAGACGGTCCACTTACAGCCCTTTTCTGACTGTATAAACATGAAAAGAATGCCATATTTCTATCGTTTCAAATTCGATATTGGTTATAAAATGACGTGTCATTGATCGTTTTTTTACTTTTTTGGATCAGAGGCACTAATTATGAAAAGTACTCCTTGATCGTAATGGTCAAGCTGTTCTCTCAAGTATTATTTTATACTTTTTCGGGCTTGGGAGACACAAATTTACAAAAAAGGACAACCATGGAGTTTTCTTAAGTTTTTTCAGACTCCCTAAAATTGGAAAACGTCGAGTTTCTCCTATACTGGACTCGTTAAAATTTAACAGTAAAGGACCTGTTAAATTACAAACAGGAACGGACCACTCCTTCTTAGGGTTCGAATTTAAACTAAGTTGGACTCATCCAAAGGATGATCTTATAATCAAGAAAATGTTATCCTCCTCAAGCTTGTCAAAAATAAAGAGGTACTTTCCAGAAATGGTGGGGGAAAAGAGAGAAAAATGAACCTGTTTGTCATACTCTGTGTCTCAGAAGAACATTTAACTATTCTTGAACACGACACTTTTTATTCACCTGGGTTGGGAAATCCTTTGCCTAACAGTTGATCAAACCATATTGAAAGTATTCAGCCAGTTTCTGGGTATTAAATTTGGGTCAATTGTCACCAAACCATCTCCAGTGTCGTTATGTGTTCAAGAGGTCAGTGCAAATAAACCATTCATCTGTAAAATATCTGTCATCCATCTTGACCATCCCTGAGTCAGTCCTTGCAACTATATTTCTTCAAACTTGATCTATGATTTCATGTTGTGGGCTTGGCTACGACGGATCGCTTTCTATCGACTTCAGTACCTTGGAATTTGCATGCCTCAATGGCAGGTTCTCGCCTTCGACGATAGGTTGCATCATTGACCTTCGATCAAAGGACTCCGTGACGTGTTCAACATCAACACATCTATTCACATTTCATGGATTGTACTGAGTACTTTGAGAGCCATTAACATTACTGGTGGTTTCTCTCACACTTGTTAATAGTTTACATCATTGACTAGTAATCAAGTGGTTTCTACCATGTTCGACTTCGACACATTCATTCACATGGATAGAATCGTACTATCTCGGGAAGTAGAAATCAATACCCTGGATCTAGTTTCCACCATCCAGGTTGCGAGGAATTTTGTATTCATTATACAGTGGACTATTCATAAAGAGATGACTGCGGCCATACTGTGTCTACATGTGTCTATAATTGTGATTTATTACAAGATCATTCCTGTATCAGAGCAGTTTAGCTAGTTTTCTAGTCAGTTTTGATCTGAGTATGGGAATGCCTACCTCAGCGATGATATGATCTCATATATATATTTTGTATTGAATGTTTTTACAGGTTCCAACCAGGCTCTCCACAAGATGATCCTCGAAATGATAAAGTACTTCACTCTTCTTAGATGATAAATGAAATCCTCATCTACTACAGACTTCGCACTTTAGGGGGCAATCTATTATACAAAATATTGTCACTATGACTTTCTGTAGTCGGTGTGAGTCTATCATCACTCATACTGTCCTCCTTTGCAAGTCTCAAACCTCAGCTCTTCATGTCAAGCTTTAAAAATGAGAGAAAGTCCTTGAAAATCAATAAAACTCTAGTTCCGCACTTTCTCTTACCATTACCTGCGGTCCCGCACCCCTTGGTCATGTTACCTGCGGACCTGCCCGCTTTGTCTCTAAAGGAGTGGGTTCGGACCCCTGTAAAAGTCAAAAAGGTGCAAGTTTATTCTTAAAAACTCACTTTGGGTTAATTCTAGACGCTTCTAGAAGGAATCTTGACGTGGTTGGTTCGCTCCTAGGTGGTTCATGCATCCCATAACTAAAGGAGGTAACCCCTTGATGAGAGGAGCTTATCCCTTTGAAGGTGGACCTAGTAACTTCCCTCCTATGCACTATAAATTAAGGCATTGGGCTGGTTGCTAGGGAGATTAAAAGCTGAACATTTTTAAGGGTAAATTCTATTAGAATTGAGACTTACTAGTTAAGCTTGAGAGGAGAGATTACATACCTTTTGGCTTCTTTGGGAAGAGAGTGAAACTTGTCAAAGTAGAGGAGATTCTTGGTGGACCCTGGGAGGAGCTTGTACAGCATCAAGGCACCAAGGTTGTAAAGTTATTCTTTGATTAAAGTTAATACAATCAGATTCATTTTTCTCAATAAATTGTCTTATATGGTTTATTTCATGAATTCCTTGATCATCATGATAAATATGGTTTATTATATTGGCTTTTCAGATGCTATTTTATATGTGTGCCTGTTTGTGTTTGTAGATTCTTTAAAAAGGAGCTCATTTGGATCAACGAAGCGTGGCTTCCACAAACTAGCACTGGATTCGAGGTAGGCCTAAAACATCTACTAGCCTTTATTTATAAATCACACATTTAGAGAAAGATAGAATTTGTTTGGTTTGCTTGTCGCTAGATATCCATAGATACTAGGGAGGTCGGTCTTGACCGCAAGAACGACTTATCCAGCCGACAGTGGAATGCCTGGGACTAATCAAGGACCTATCCATCACTTTGTCTCATCTGCCCATGAAGAGTGTGATGATGGATATTGTGGTAGCAGATGTACCCCCAAATTTTGGCATGTTGCTTTCCAAAAGTTGGATCAAGAGATGAAGTGGAACATTGCAAAATGATCTATCCTATGCTACTGTCCCAGTTTTTGGAGGTGAAAATAGGAGATTTTACAGAGAGGCTCAGTTGGATTATATAATCAGTGATGAAAGGAATCCCACTAATCATCCCATCCATGCTATTGACACTGATTTTGGAGCTTGTTTTCTTCAGATTGAAGTATCTCAGTTGGCCTCTATGCAGCTTAAAAAACCAATTTTCCAGATCACAGAGGAAGAAAGCCCACAGATTTGGGACATGTTCTTTGAAGGAGCTTGCTCTAAAGAAGCTGCAGGAGTAGGTGTAGTCCTTCTGTCCCCCATACAGGAATGCATTGATTCATCTTTTATATTAACTTTTTAGGTGAACAAAACCTTCCAAGCAAAACATCCAAGGCTGAAAGCATACAAAGATGAGGTGAAATATAGACCATCTCTGCCTGATAATGTCAAATGTTGGAAAGTTTTTGAAGTAGATGATCAAATTAATAGGCTTTTGCAAGTCTTTGATGAATTTGCTGATATGCACATTGACCAAGAAAAAGAAACCTTTAACATAAAGGTAAAAAGGGTCAATTTTCAGTTTGGTGACTGTGTTCTTAAATGGGATGCATTGAAGGAAAAGAAGGGCAACCATGATGCCTTATGGATAGGACCACTTGTCATTGCTCAAGTTTAGATGAGCAACAGTTTCATTCTGCACAATTTAGAGGGGGAAGGTGTTTTTGGTAGCCTAGTCAATGGGTTGTTCTTCAAACTTTATTTCATTTAAGGCTTTAAAGCCTTGGTATTGTAAATATGTTTTTTCCAGTTTTTATTTCATTGCAAAATAGACTCCATGCCCAATGGAACACTAGAAGGAAGATTTGATTTTGGTTTTATAGGAAAGGCATTGTTCTGTAGTTCTTGAAACCTCATAGGGAGGCTTTCATCCCCAGAAGGAGCCAGTGTTAGCCTTGTTGGCAAATGGCCCACTAATAGATCCAAATATGCTCTTTAAAGTCTCCATAAGCCAACAAAATCATGCCAATGGATCCAAATATGCTCTTGAAGGCTTCAAAATTTTCTTAAGGATCATTCAAAGGTCAAAACCAATGCAAGAGGAGAGCCCTTGGAAGGGCGGAAATGCACTATCGGGAGGCTAAAACACTCTAAAACCATGAAAAAACCAAGTATCATAGGCTTAAACATTGAAAGCACAACAGTCGTCCGATCTAGCCAATCAACGGTCTAGATTTGATCGGCGAATCACATCGGCGGATTTGATCGGTGGTCACAATCAGTGCAAGACACCCTCGATCAACGATCTCTGATGATCAGATCGGTGGGTTGCTATTGGTGGGGGCCATTAGCGGGTATCGATGATTACAGTATGGGGCTTGCGATTGCGATTAGTGATGCAACGTGGACCGTCGATCAAGCGCGCAGATCGATGGCCCACATCGCATCAGCGGATCACAATTGGGGAAACATTAAGGAGTAGCATCGATGCGATAATGACCGGACCCGATGATATATACATAATATTTCATAATATTTGAGGTCCACGGGTAAGCCTTTTTCAATGCATTTTTGTGTATTTTCGTTATATAACGAAATACAAAGGGAAGCTTGGTTTTGTGATATGCGATAAGACCCAGACCCAAAAGGGTCTAAGAAGGGAAATATATAATATTTGAAGTCTGGAGGGAGCCATTTTCATGTGATTTTCATGATTTTTTGTATTTTTAGAATACAAAGCAAATACACAGGAAACAGGCTGTGTGCGACTTACGATAGCGACCCTAAGGGCAGACCCGATAGATAGATATGCCATGTTTAAGGACTTTTGAAGTCCGAAATGTTGAGAGCTTGGTGGGATTTCTCACAGTTGCAGTGTTTTCAGTGTTTAACAAAAAAATAGTCACTCTAAACATTTAAAGGAAAGACAAGGGCCCGAATACCCATTCCACCACATAGCAAAGTCCGGGAGACATATTGCCATGAAACAGAGACCAGAAAGGGAATAACAGGGCCACAACAGGTGCAGCTTGTACAAAACAAACATAAAAATCATGGAGCAAACAACGCTCAACCAAAAACAACAGAACCGACTGTGGGGCATCTCTGCCATGAGAGAGCTCCCAGACAACGCATCAAACTACTTGAGTGTGGTTACTCTTCTATCAGAAGAAGGACCCTCCGAGACATGCTTGCCTAGTCGGGGCATCAAAGTTGTTGAAGGGACACAGGGATAGATTAAGACCTCTCGTGTAAATAGCTATAAATATCTGAAAGCAAAATGTAATAAGGGTTCAACTTGTTAGAGCCTAGATTTGCCTCAGGCTGAAAAGACAAGGTTCTAGGTCCACATCAAACCACGCTCAGCCTCGTAGCTAGCCCTATGAGGACAGGAGAGGGCTCTCTCCGGGTCAATCTCAGCGAAGGATAATCAATGGGGCTTGAGATGACTGATTTAGTAACTGATTTTAGGCTAGGTATTAAGTGCAAAAGATTTTATTTGAGTTTTTGAGGGTTTTGCGTTGGAAACAGGGAAAGACAAATCAGGCTCGGGGATGAAGCACAATTTCTACAGCGTTCTGATTGGGGCAAGGAAGGCAATTGTTTTGATGCTTTAAAGTGAGTGAATGAATAGATCGGACTGGTGAGGAGCTAAGGAGAGCAAGAGAGTCTCAAGGATTCTCCTTAAACAGATGAAAACATGGAAATTTAAACAAATTCAAAGGCAGAGCATAGCAGTTAATGGATTCTACCTTAATCACTCATTTGTTCAAATTTAGAAGAAGAGACAGGAAAATGATACATATAACACTAATGAACTTACAATTACTCAGAGAAGCACACCATCAAAACATAAAGCCACGTGGATCCGAAACAGTGTTACAAAACCCTGGTCTTTCCTTAGCCAAAAATGCAGAGATATAATGTACAATGATATGCCAAAGCAATCCTAGTGTCCAACCCTGAAAACGACTTAGGAATTACATGATATAGACTAGCCCAACCCATTCCCTTGCCTCTAGGGGTCGAGCTCATTATTCTAGGAGCTGTTTCAACCAATTCTAAACAAAGCACTAAAATCTAGGCAATCAAAACAACTTGCCTCTATAAGGTAGGAAACTGATTAATTCATTAAATTTTCACTTTTTAGTGAATGAATCCTCTAGAACAAGGAAATAAGTGCCAAAATTACATCATGTTTATCCAATTACATCAAGATAGATCAAAAATAACATCACAAAGCAAAACTAGTCAAACTGGTCGAATTTCTGAGCTGGAAGGTGAAAAATTTGGCGAAAAACCTCTCTGCGCTGCGCCAATTTCTCTGTGTGTCATGCCACTTTGAGACTGAGTTTGAGGCACTTCTTGAAGTCCAAATTGAGCACAAGTGTTCTTGTTGGAAAGCCCTGCCTGTCTAATTTCCAACCCAAGTGGAATTTCTGAATTTTGTGCTCATTTCCCCTCCAAAACCTTAATCTCCCAAGACTGCTTCGTGTGTGTGAAATTAGGGGCAGAGAGGTCATTTTTAGGGTGTTTTTGACCTCCTGAGGACTCAAAACTTGCCCAAAATTCTTGGCCATGCACTAGAAATCATGACTTTTCATGAAAAGTCCAAAAATATAAAAAATTTTGCATTTGGAGCCTCCTGTCATAAGCGCGCGCCACGTGGTGCGGCGCACAGGGAGAAAACCCCTGTTTTTGGTACAACAATTTGCAAAAATACCAAAAATGCCCAAACATTTCTTGAAATTTGGGCTGGCGCTTCTTCATTAAGTGTTATGCTGGGCTAAAGAGGCTTTGGCCAATATCTGAAGATGATCGAGCTCCCTTTGCCTCTTTTGCTTCTTTATTGCCTTTCTCAATTTTTCCTTTAAATTCCTGATTCGGGCCTTGCAGACCTTGTTTCGTGCCATGTAGTGGAAAACCATGTGTCTCAGCAACGCATGGTCTTTTTCGGCCTTGTCCAACAACCTCTCTAAGTGCATGTTAAATCTCTCGAGATTGGCCTCCCAATCCTCATTAATCTCTTGCTCCAATGACGTGAGCTCAATTCTTCTCCTTTGTGCAGCCTGGCGATTCTCGCGAATGTTTTGTAGCTCCATGATTGCTTGTTGATCCTCAAGTTGTTTGTTCCTCTGCTCCAAGTACTTCATGGTCCACTTAGCTCTCTCCAAGTCAAGGGATAAGGCTTGGATCTCTGTTTGCTGCTCTTGGATGATCTCCCTAAGCTTGGCACTTTGTGGGCCCGTATCTGTATCATCATCATGAATGAGAATGAAGTCAGTCTCTCTTTCACCTGAAGGCCCCTCATCCTGCATTGGCCTCTTGCCTTTTTCCTGTACCTATGATGCTGATGAAGGAAGCGAGGCCCCTTCCACCCCGGGTGGAGATAACACTTGCTTTGCCGCTGAAAACAAATGTCTGGTGCCTCTCTGATATGTGATGAATACCGTCACACTAGTGGTCTCATGGCGCTCATACTGATGAGAAGGTCCACCTTCATGCTTAACCTCTGATAATCCCCATGAAGCTCTGAAGAAGTCACGAGAGATGAAATCATCCCAAGTGATGCCCTGTACTCCAAGTTGATGAACCACCAAAATCTTAATAAGAGCAAAATGATAGACACTGTTAAGTTGCTGCTGAGGGGTTTTATGCTGCACAAGTGTGGTCATCCTCTCTATGTTCCAGCAAAAGAAATACGGAATGTTCATCATCCGTACCCTGGTGAAATGCATGAGAAACCTGATGTGATAAGCATAGAGACGAGAGAACCGTCCCTCACAGCTGAAATATTTCATGATCAACTTCGTTAGTGGAGCATAATCATCTTTCAGATATCGGAATGGGAACACTCTCTTGAGCCGCCTCAAGAAACTGGTTTTAGTGTATGGCTCATAATGTTGCCAGTCAATCTTCTATTTCTTGTGCCATGGTTCTCCAATGTTCAGTATGACGGTTGCTAATGAGACAAATTATGGTGTAAGCGTGAAGGTGACACCGACTAAGGTAGCTTGATCTCCATGTAAGTGCAGCACAAAAAGACGAGCTAGCTCATGATGAAATTGAACACTAGCCACCTTTTGACAAAACTCATAGCATGATTGATGCTGAAAACAAAACATGGCAAGGGGTAGGCCTGCAATTCTATAAGGGTGGTCGGTTCTTCTCTAACATGTCTGCCACCTTTATGAGGCCTCCAGGGTTCCTGTTCTTCCAAGGGTGAGTCACTTTGGGTTTCCACTTCATAGTCCGATGAATACTAAGATGCCATGACTGCTATTTTTTCAAACTGCCTTGAAGATGAAGATGCTAATGTATGAAAACTATTTAACTGCTCTTTAGAGTGCAAAGTCTGCCAGCAAAGGGAAAAAACAAATGAAACAGGGACTGTTAGGAAGGGGAAATAATAGTGAGGAATGGGAATTATTGGGAGAAATTTGATAGGGAAATATGGGAGAGGGTTTGAGGGATTTATGTATGGGAATAGGGTTTAGGGTTTGGGATTGTTGTATAGGGTTTGAGGTGTGAGGTTGGAGGATTTGGGACAGAGCATGTAGGAGAAGGGAATAATGAACTTAGGTGATAGGGAATTAGGGATTGGTGAAGACAAGGGAACAATGGGAAGGAGAAATGATTTTGGTGGCAAAACAGTGAGTTCTGAAACCCTGGCAGCAAGTTTGCTTATGTTTATAGAAGGAGGGTTTGATATATGTGTTCACCCATTGTCATCCATAAACCACCATCACTAATCACAAAACTAGATGAAATATCAAAATAGCAACACTACCTGGCAAATCCACGCAAGTTATGAGCAAATTGGTGAAATTTGAAACAATTTCGGGCTTTCAGCTGTATGCGCCACACCACATACCCAATGTGTCGTGTGCTCCCAGTGCGTTGCGCCTGTTTAGAATAACACTGGACAATTTCTCCCAGTGCGCCGCACCGGCTAGTTGCAATCAATTTCACCCCAAAACACGCACTTGCTCACCTAATTCACTTTGAAATGCTTTTCTTTGACCTTGGCATGCAGAATGACATTGATCTTCATGGCAAAACCTTTATAAAGATATTGATTTGATTTTTGGTTCTTCAAAAACCATTTTTGTAATGTTTTGAAATTGGAACTTTTTCACAATTAATACAACTCTGTCTTTTTTCTTCCTTGATTTTTTGGTTGAAATGATGAAATTCTTGGCAATTTTTGCAGGAATAGCTGACATGGAATTTGGCAAAGGAGACCAGGGCTGCACCTGAAGATTTGAAAAACTGAAAACGTTGAAAATTATTACAAAAGGACAAAATGTTTGACTTTTCTTCAAAACAGAGTTTTGAAGAAGAGTCATAATCCTTCCATATGATGATGAAAATATTTAAGTGACAACTTTGAAAGAACCTCCCTCTAGCCCGCTGACTTTATTGGACATTATGAAGACACATTTTGTGAAACCTTAGACCTAGTGACTGAAAATAACCCTTGTTGGTCAAAAGACTTGAAAACTAGATTTTGATGAACATGCTTGAGCCAGCGGTGCAAAGCATGAGGGGGATGAATGACAAAAGCCCTTCCGACAGAGTTTATGGGATGCCCCTAGCCGAATGCAACTGAGTGAAACGAGCGAGACACCTAAAAATGAAATGCAAAAAGAGTTTTGATCTCTGATGGAGGGATGACCAGACCGACTCTAACATTGGCTCCAATGGGGATGGTAGCTCCTTGGAGGTGTCAAGAACGGCAGACCTCTGGAAGAGCTAGACAGTGCCTTCGTCCATTGGGCTATGGAGTCATTATTTCGACAAACAATACAAGACTCTGACTCAATTTATTTGACTGAAACTTGACTCAAAACGACTCGATGATGAAACTGTAATGACTGAAAAACTGACTCGACAAACTGAACTCAAAACTAAAATCTTTCTTCAGAATTATAGCCTTCACTTCGGGCCCCAGACTGAAGAAAAGGTCCAGCACACACTTGCAATGAAACTGAAATAAAATGGTATTTACAATGACAATGAAAATAGCAGAAATAACTCAGAAATGGTACCGTTTGAGCAGCCGACCACTGACCGGCCCTCCTAGACAATCTTCCCCATTCATCTCCTTCAGAAGAAAGGCATTCTGACCCCGGTATGCTGCAATTTTAAAAGGACCTTTCCAGAGATTTTCAAACTTATCGTGCTTGCCCTTTTCTTCATTCCTTTCATCCCACTTTAAAACCACATCATCCAACTGAAATGTGTCTACCTTTGCTTTTTCTGTCATAAATCTTTTTAATTCTCTCCGGCAACTTGAATGTGTTTTGAAAAACATCTTCTTGTGTCTGCTGCAAGTGGATCATTTGATTTAGTCTTCTCTGCATTGGATCCTCTTCACTACCAGCCTCTTGAAGAAGTTTGACTACCAGAGCTGCAAGAGAGGTAGGGAACATTGTATCAACTCCATAAACTAACTCAAAGAGACATACCAATGGATTTCTTCTGACTCACACGGTCTGCCCAAAGTGCATGAACCAACTTCTTATGCCAACTCTTCTTGTTGATTTCCAGCATCTTCTTAATGATATTAACCAAAGATTTGTTAGAAGACTCCACCAATCCATTTCCTTGTGGATGATAAGTGGTTGAGTGCCCCAAAGAAATATGATATTTACTACAAAACTCAACCATCCTTTTTGACTTGAAAGTTGCTGCGTTATCAGTGATTAGCTTATTCAGGCAACCAAAACGAGACAAAATATTATTCTCAAGGAATGAAATTATTACCGCATCCATAGCTTGCCTAGTGGAAACTACTTCGATCCACTTCATGAAATAATATGGTGAGGATCCATCTATGCTGACCTGAATAAGCGGGATGAATTTCACCAATGAAATCCAACCCCCACTGCTGAAAAGGGGCACTCACCTCAATGGGCTTAAGCAGGAAAGGCTGTAATTTCTGCTTTCCTTCAAAAATCGGATAGTTATGACAACTCTTGATAGTCTTGAACACATCAACAAACAATGTCGGCCAATAGTATCCAGCCCTCAGAATTTTATTTGCTGTTGTTTTCCAAGAAAGGTGACCGCCACAATCTCCTTTATGGAAATCCTCCATGATCTGCTTCGCTTCTTCTTCCACCAAACAATTTAACAAAACACCACCGATATCTTTCCAATAAAGTGCAGAATTCAAAATACAAAACTTAGCAGCCTTTAACTTAAGAGTTCTAGCTTTGTTTCTAGCCATACCAGGCGGCACGGACAAATTCTGAAGGACATATATGATATCTGAATACCATGGAGAAAGAACAAACATTGCTGATACCTGAAGTGACGAACTTTCCTCATTTTCATTAGACATAGCAGCGATCATATTTATGTCTAAGACTTGCAGATTTGATTCAACCATCAACTTCGCCAATCCCTGACCTTTAACAAGCTTTGTGGGCCTTATCTCCACATCATACTCTAGAAAAGATGCTATCCACTTGCCACGTCTTCCTTCAGGATCTGTCTGGACCAAAACATATTTGACAGCAGCGTTAGGAACATAAGCTAAAATATGGGAATGCAGAATGTACACATGGAAATCTTTTAGTGCTTTTACAAGTGTAAGAGCTTGCTTCTCAATAATGTTGTATTTCAAAGCAGCATCTCTTATAGTCCGGCTGAAGAAAGCAATGGGTCTCTCATGCTCATCTTTTTTCTGCATTAACACAGCTGCCATAGTATGCTCCGAAGCAAATGAAAACAATATAAAATCCTGAGTATAATCCGAGCTGATTAGAACCGGAGCTGAAGAAAGAGCCAATTTTACTAAATTGAACGATTTTATAGCCTCTTCCATCCACGTCACTTGGCTGTCCTTCTTAAGCATGTTTGTAATCTCCCTTAGATGTTCAGCAAGATTAGGAACAAAGCGGCGCAGAAAATTCATCTTACCATTAAACGATTGAATCTCCTTCTTATTCCGGGGCAGGTCAATTTGTTGAATTGCTTCCACACGTGCTAGATCAATACGGATGCCATCCTTTGAGATAATGTGCCCAAGTAGTTTGCCTTCATCCATGGCAAACAAGCTCTTCTTAGGATTCAGCGACACACCATATTTTCTGCACTTTTGAAAGACAATTTTCAAATGATACAAGTGTTCTTCATCTGATTTGGAAAACACGGTCAAATCATCAAGGTACACAACCAAGAAGACATCCTTCTCATTTGAGAAAGCCAAGTCCATTGCCCGCTGAAAAGTGGCACCCATGTTCTTCAAACCGAAAGGCATTTTTGCGTAATGAAATGTCCCCCACGGAGTGGTGAACGCTTTTTTGTCTCAGTCATCTTCATGGACTAAAATTTGGTTATATCCGGAATAACCATCAAGTAGTGACATGCGAGATGCTCCAACTACTCGCTGAAGTATGTGATCCATTTTTGGCAGCGGATAATTATCCTTCAATGAAACTTTGTTGAGATTTCGAAAATCAATGCACAAACGAATCTCACCTGTCTTCTTTCGTATGGGTACCAAATTAGATATCCAATCAAAAAAACAGATGGGAACAATGATTCCTGATTTGTACAACCTATTTATCTCCTTCTCAATTGATGGCAGCAATTTTGGATTAAGCCTTCTTAGCTTCTGTCTGAAAGGTTTTTGATTAGGCTTAACAGGAATTGTGTGCTGAATTATATTGGTGTCATATGTTTTCAAATCAGAACAATCCCAAGCAAACACATGGCAGCAATTTTGGATTAAGCCTTCTTTGCTTCTGTCTGAAAGGTTTTTGATTAGGCTTAATAGGAATTGTGTGCTGAATTATATTGGTGTCATATGTTTTCAAATCAGAATAATCCCAAGCAAACAAATCGGCAAAAGATGACAACAAACTGATATATTTGGCTTTTACCTTCGGTGGAAATGTTTTGGATAGCTTTACCATATTCGGATGTTCGGTTGTTCCAATGTTCACCTCTTCAACTGCCTTCTCTGTTGGCTGCAATGTTGGTTTACGGGCTACGTCATCATGATCAAAGAGTTCTTCTAAAGGAATCAAGCCTTTAGGAATCACATTATCCTTGATTTGCAACACATCCATTTGATTGATCTGCACATCATCTTTTCCGTCATCATGTTGTACATCAATTGAGGTATCTTTGAACTTACCTTTGTTTTGCAGAAAATCATCAATCTCCTCATCATCTTGAAAAACTTGCCAATATCTCTGATTGTCCGGGATAGTTGGACAATGTTTCACATGAATTTCAAATTTATTACTTGAATTCATAGGAATCTTCAAATTACTCGTTGCCTTAGCAAGTGCATCAGCAATACTATTTTGAATACGAGGCACACACGTCAAAGTGTAATCTGAAAACAACTTCAAAATGTCTAGAACAGCATTCTGGTATGCCTGCATCCGAGGATGCTTTGCTTGATATTCACCTTTAACTTGCTTAATCACTAATTCGGAGTCGCCATACACAGTAATCCTCTTAGCATTAAGCTTTCTTAGGATCTTTAGGCCAGCAATCGAAGCCTCATACTCAGCTTCATTGTTTGAGCAATCAAAAGCAAGCTTGTAAGAACATACTCGCACTTTACTCGACACTTTTTTTGGAGCAAAAAAAGGATTGTGTACCCAAATTCCAATTCCAACACCATCATTTCCCACTGCGCCATCAAAATCCATAGTCCACAGGCCATCTTCCTCTTCTTCTAAGTGCTGAAATTCTATTTGCTGTAATTTTATTACTTGTTGTCCATTATCCTTTTCTGATGGCTGAATGGTATTGCCCTGTTCTTAACTTTCTTTCTTCAAAACTTCTCTGAAATTATCTGCTATTTTTGGAATATCGTCTGCTGCAACTAACTGACTATCAATCTCATTGAAACTATCTGAATACAAAACAAAAGACTCTAAATCTGTATGTACATAATTGATCGGATGATTAATTGGTTTCTCCTTGCTGGTAATCATGTATTTCATTTTCTGCTCCCGATAAAGTTTTCTCATCTGGCCAAACACAGGAATCGTCGCATAGGAGAAATCAAGCTGCATAGTTCCTTTGATCTTTGCTCCCCAAGATCTGGAAAGAAGCATTCCAAACCAAGGAGGTATATCCGCCACCACCACATCCATCAAAATGTTCTTTGCAGGAATCTGATCCAAACTGACTACCAAGTCTTTAATAAGCCCAATACATCTCACCCTGCTGGAATCAAATGAATAGAGATCATGGTATTTCCTGGTAATGTCCAAACCCAACTTCTCCATGATAGCCTTTGGCATAAGATTGTGGGAGGCGCCAGAATCGAACATAGCATTATGCAACACAAACTCATGCACTCTCAAACTGATATAAAAAGGAGGCACATCACTGTCTGGAGACTCACCATTCAATGCTGGTCCAAAAATCAGTTCAGGTTGATCATCTTCCACACTCACCATATCAGACATTGGATCAAAATTCAGAATTTTGGTGACCTGACCTCTATAACTGTTGTTCTTCATCAGCTCTGTCAAGGGAATGGATACCTTCAATTTAGAAATTTCATTTTCTAAACTAAAAGTGGAAGTTTTCTCTACCTCTTTGGCTGGAACCTCTTTCTTCTCAGCTTTATCTTTCGGTACAATGGGCTGATTGACTCATTCATTTGTTGATGGAGATTTGTTAGGCATAGGATCAACAACTTCTTTTCCTTTATTTGGTGCAACCGGTGGCTCATTCTTAGATGTTGGACCTTCCTTTCTCTTCTGGATTGGATTGATGGGGACATTTCTGTTTCTTAATGAATACTGACGCTACTGGGCGGACAAGGCATGCATATACTCTCTCTGATACTCATCCGACTCCTCTTCAAGATTTGTGTCATTTGCCAAGATAAAATCTGCATCCTGTTGTACAGCTGAACTTTCTGCATACTCATCATCTTCAATGATAAAAGTGGGCATCTCATCAGGTATAAAGAAGTGATTTTCTTACCCTTTTACATGGTCTTCATCATCAGATTCGGGACCAACAAAATTCTGCTGAAGAGGTGTCTTTACTTGTTGTTGTTGTGATGCCGGTTCTTGTGCTCGCTGCTCACGCTGTTTTATCCTGAATTGAGGTTGCTGCGGTCCACAGAAATTAGCATTCCGGATCTGTGGTTCAGGATTATCAAGTGTTAACCTTTCAATCATCTTTTCTACCTTGCGTAGCACCTAATCTGAGGTAGAAGCTTCTTCCTTTATTGAGACTTTCTTTTCAGCTTTCATTCTAGCTCTCTTGTCATTCAAATTTTCCTCAACACTAACGGCAATTTTCTGCATTTCTTCTAAGGTAGCTGGATCTCTCTCTCTTAATTGATAAGCCATGTCTAGATCAAAACCATCCGGGAACTTTAGCAAAGCTGACCTTCTAGTTGGCTTTAAATCATCAGGAATTGCATTATAAACCGCATTGAATCTAGTACAATAGTCTTGCACGGATTCACCAGCGTTCCGCTTGATCTTGGTATATTCAGAAGTGATCTAAAGAGGATCTTTCTTGACTTCCCAGCGATCCAAGAACTATTTTTGAAGCTCTTCTAATGTGGGAACACTTCTAGCTGTCAAAGCTCTAAACCATTTTCTTATCTCACCTGCAAAAGTCTGCACGAATAATCTCATGGTCACTTTTTCAGCATGAATCTCATGAAGCTCAAAGAAATCCGTCATCTTGTCCACATGTTGCTGAGTCGTGGTACTTTGAGGAGTGCCATCAAACAAAGGAATTTTACTTTGATAATCTGCTGGCATGTCACCCAAAACTTGAGGCAGCGTGAGAGGTGCAAACCAAGTAGCCATTGCTCTTGGTGGATTTGCAATCGGCCTGGGAGATGTTGGAGGAGAAGGTGCAGCTGATGTGTGAGGTGTATGAGGAGGTGTATGCGGAGGTGAAGCAATTTTGGATGTAGAAGGAGTAGATGGAGGTGAATTTACAGCAGACTTTTGATCAGCAATATTAGGTTGCGGGGGAAGGGTGGGAATGAAGGGAGGTTCGGTAGGGATTTTCGAAGCGGATGCCGTTACGGAAGATCCGAGGGATGCAGATGCGGCTTCTAGGAAATCAACGATATTTGAAGCGTGAATTTCACTTTGGAGGTGCTTCAAGATAAAATTCTCAATTGATTTATTATTTCTTTCAACTTCAAGAGCTGCAGCAAAGTTAGGATTTGGAACTATAGAACCAAGAGCACTTTCGGATTTGGTTTCAAACAATGAAAATTCAAATTTTTCATCAAAATCATGCTCTTCAAGATATTTAAAAATTACAGTACATGAACGAGATTTAAACATGGGAGTGACAGAGCTCTCTTGGTGAACAATTCTTGAAATCAGATTAGGATTTTCATAGAAAGGGGGAGGATTTGGATCTATATTAGCTCGTGTATATCTCTTTGAAGCCAGCATGTTATTTTCAAGAAATCAAAAGGACATAAAAAACTTGTTCAGCCTTTCAAATTCTAAACTTATCATCCAAAAGCTTAGAATTCTCAAAGGTACTAGGGCAATTTACAAGTCAAGTATCACGATTACAAGCTAGACCGGAGATTGAATGAAGCAATGTTTATCTACTTGCGTTAATGCAAAGCAAAAGTGTTTCGAAGGCTACCTGGCATAACTTCAGGCTCCGTCTGTAGCTTAGAAAACCAATGACATCAAAAATCAAACCATTTTCTTCCCCAGTATGGGCGCCATTATGTTAGAGCCTAAATTTGCCTCAGGCTAAAAAGACAAGGTTCTAGGTCCACATCAAACCATGCTCAGCCTCGTAGCTAGCCCTACGAGGACAGGAGAGGGCTCTCTCTGGGTCAATCTCAGCGAAGAATAATCAATGGGGCTTGAGATGACTGATTTAGTAACTGATTTTAGGCTAGGTATTAAGTGCAAAAGATTTGATTTGAGTTTTTGATGGTTTTGCGTTGGAAACAAGGAAAGGCAAATCGGGCTCAGGGATGAGGCACAGTTTCTGCAAAGTTCTGATTGGGGCAAGGAAGGAAATCATTTTGATGCTTTAAAGTGAGTGAATGAATAGATCGGACTGGTGATGAGCTAAGGAGAGCAAGAGAGTCTCAAGAATTCTCCTTAAACAGATGAAAAAATGGAAATTTAAACAAATTCAAAGGCAGAGCATAGTAGTTAATGGATTCTACCTTAATCACTCATTTGTTCAAATTTAGAAGAACAGATAGTAAAATGATACATATAACACTAATGAACTTACAATTACTTAGAGAATCACACCATCAAAACATAAAGCCACATGGAACCCAAACTGTGCTGCAAAACCCTGGTCTTTCCTTAGCCAAAAATGCAAAGATAGAATGTACAATGATATGCCAAAGCAATCCTAGTATCCAACCCTGAAAATGACTTAGGAATTACATGATATAGACTAGCCCAACCCATTCCCTTTCCTCTAGGGGTTGAGCTCATCATTCTAGGAGTTGTTTCAACCAATTCTAAACAAAGCCATAAAATCTAGGCAATCAAAACAACTTGCCTCTATAAGGTAGGAAACTGATTCATTCATTAAATTTTCACTTTCTAGTGAATGAATCCTCTAGAACAAGTAAATAAGTGCCAAAATTACATCATGTTTATCCAATTACATCAAGATAGATCAAAAATAACATCACAAAGCAAAACTAGTCAAACTGGCTGAATTTCTGAGCTGGAAGGTGAAAAACCTGACAAAAAACCTCTGTGCGCAGCGCCAATTTCTCTGTGCGTCAAGCCACTTTGAGACTGATTTTGAGGCACTTCCTGAAGTCCCAATTGAGCCCAAGTGTGCTTGTTGGAAATCCCTGCCTGTCTACATTCCAACCCAAGTGGAATTTCTGAATTTGGTACCCATTTGCCCCTCCAAAACCTCAATCTCCCAAGACTACTTCCTGTGTGTGAAATTAGGGGCAAAGAGGTCATTTTTAGGGTGTTTTTGACCTCCTGAGGACTCAAAACTTGCCCAAACTTCTTGGATATGCACCAGCAGTCATGATTTTTCATGAAAAATCAAAAAAATATAAATTTTTTTGCATTTGGAGCCTCCTATCATAAGCGCGCGCCATGTGGCGCGATGCACAGGGAGAAAAACCCTGTTTTTTGTACAAAAATTTGCAAAAATATCAAAAATGCCCCAAATTTCTTAAAATTTGGGCTGAAGCTTCTTCATTAAGTGTTATGCTGGGCTAAAGAGGCTTTGGCCAATATCTTAAGACGATTGAGCTCCCTTTGCCTCTTTTGCTTCTTTATTGCTTTTCTCAATTTTGCCTTTAAATTCCTGATTCAGGCCTTGCAGACCTTGTTTCGTGCCATGTAGTGGAAAACCATGTGTCTTAGCAATGCATGGTCTTTTTCATCCTTATCCAACAGCCTCTCTAAGTGCATGTTAACTCTCTCGAGATTGGCCTCCCGATCCTCATTAATCTCTTGCTCCAATGACGTGAGCTCAATTCTTCTCCTTTGTGCAGCCTGGCGATTCTCGCGAATGTTTTGTAGCTCCATAATTGCTTGCTGATCCTCAAGCTATTTGTTCCTATGCTCCAAGTACTTCATGGTCCACTTAGCTCTCTCCAAGTCAAGGGATAAGGCTTGGATCTCTGTTTGCTGCTCTTGGATGATCTCCCTAAGCTTGGCACTTTGTGGGCCCGTATCTGTATCATCATCATGAATGAGAATGAAGTCAGTCTCTCTTTCACCTGAAGGCCCCTCATCCTAGATTGGCCTCTTGCCTTTGTCCTGTACCTATGATGCTGATGAAGGAAGCGAGGCCCCTTCCACCCCGGGTGGAGATAACACTTGCTTTGCCGCTGAAAACAAATGTATGGTGCCTCTCTGATATGTGATGAATACCGTCACACTAGTGGTCTCATGGTGCTCAAATTGATGAGAAGGTCCACCTTCATGCTTAACCAATGATAATCCCCGTGAAGCTCTGAAGAAGTCACGAGAGATGAAATCATCCCAAGTGATGCCCTGTACTCCAAGCTGATGAACCACCAAAATCTTAATAAGAGCAAAATGATAGACACTGTTAAGTTGCTGCTGAGGGGTTTTATGCTGCACAAGTGTGGTCATCCTCTCTATGTTCCAGCAAAAGAAATACGGAATGTTCATCATTCATACCCTGGTGAAATGTGTTGTTGGGAAAAGTACCCAATACGGAATGACCCTATCCCACTCTAAGGGTGATAGTACCTCAGCAACAATCGAAGCAAAGCTATCTAAGATTTCTTCTTTATGAAAGTAAAATAGGGGAGAAAGAGATCCACTAACCGATGTCTTTCGCTAATGGTTGATCCAATCTTCTCTCCTTGCTGCTTGCTCCCAGCTCCTTGCTCTTTCACTGGCCCAGCTACACCAAGATCCTGCAAAATGGCAAGAGAGGGAAACTACAAGAAGCATACATTCATAATTGATTCAAGGATTAGAATAAATCAAATACACAAGTATAACAATACATCATTGAGACACATGCATATAGAAGAACCTCAAATGCTTTATTAATGGAAGAAGTAAAGTTCAGGAAGTGATACAACCATAAGAGGCCCAATCCAGCATCACCTTCCCAGCAGAAAGAAATCTCCTCTTCACCTCCTTCAAAGCAAATCACCCAATAGTTCTAAACTCAAACCAACAGCACTTCCTTACATTCACAAGATTCCAGCCCCCCTAGACCTCATGAGAGAGATCTATATATAGGATTTTTGGAGAAAGGATGAGTCAGCTTGAGAGCTGACTAGTGTCCTCTCTCACTTCAGTTATTCTTCAGTTCTTGAGTCCACTTGGAGGTTCTTGCTTCCACTTGGAGATCTAGAACCTCTTTCTTATCACCAGTCGAATTCCTTGATCCAAGTGTCATTTTGGAAGCTTCCTGAGCATTGACACCTTGAGGAATGACTGTGCCACATGTCCAAACTCGCCCGGCACAGGTAGCCTTCTTTGCAGTTGACATTCAACGCAGGTAGACAGTGGAGCACTTGACATTCAGCGCAGATGCTCAGTGGAGCAGTTGACATGATCTAGAATTGCCTTGTTTTTTAGTGTTTTCAGGTGGAGAACTTTTATTCAGTGCTGTAGTTTGCTGACCTTGTTCCTCTAGGGGTAGGAACAACATGTTTAGGGACTTTGGATCCCTTAGATTATGTACATTTCATGCTTCATGCTGTAAGGCACAAAAATGTCTATAACAGTTGCCCCCTAAAGTATGAGGTCGTTTATCGGGTGAAATGCTTTATCAGGAGGATCTGAAGTTCATTCAATCGCTGAGTGGTGACCTGTAATGAAATACAATACAATACATTATTTTTCATTCTGCTTTCATGATCTAGCTGAGGCGGGCATTCCCATGCTCAGCTTTATAAATTCATTTTGGTACATAGAACAAACGATTGTCTGATGGTAGACTGATAATTCTCTGCTGAAATTATCATCCTTTGAGTAGGATGATCATCTACTGCAATGATGTACATGTCAAATGTCTTTATATTTTCTGAATATATATTGCAGCCCGGATGGATGAAACTAGATCCGGGGTCTTCAAATTCATTCGATCTTCACTCTAAGTACAAGTCGATCCATGTGAGAATTGCGCTGAAGTCGAACATGGAAAGACATCGCTTGATTACCGGTCAATGATGTTACACCATTAACAAGCGCGAGAGGAATCACCAATAATGATAATGACCCTCAAGGTACTGTAGTACAATTCACGTGGTGTGAATAAAGGACTTGGCGTCGAACACCACGCAAAATCTTCTGGTCGAAGGTCATTGATGTATACCTGTCGCCGGAAGTGAGAAGATTGCCATTGAGGCATGCAAGCTTCAAAGTAATGAGGGGGTTGTTCCTAGATCAACTTCTTGGATAATGAGTTGAAGTCGACAAGAAGCGATCCGTCAAAGGAGGGCCTTAATGAATCCCACATCAGTGACACGGAACGGAGCTAATGATTTTAATGGAGGTGAAAACAATCTGTGACATATGATTCAGGGTGGCGGTCATGAATGGATGAAGGATAATGTATGGCAGTGGATGGGACACGGTTGACTCTTTCTGAACGACATCTCTTGAACATATAACGACACTGATGCGATGGATCGGTAGCATTACCCCAAATGTGGATGGTTTGGTGAGACCATGGTGATAAGACCGGTGAATGAAACAACCCAACCCGATGTGGTACGGAGGAAAAGTGTCATGTTCAAGAGCGACTTGCTACCATTAAAGCTTTGAGGTTCTCCCAATTTTTCCCCAGTCATTTCTCACCAATACCTCTTTATTTTTGTCAAGCTTGAGGAGGATAACATATGCTTGTTCTATAACCTGCCCTTCGGGCAAGCCCATTGCTATGTTTTAACGAGCCTAGCGATAGGGAAACTCGTTCTCGTCTAAAGACAAGTTTGTCGCTATTTGATCATTTTAACGAGTCTAACGACAAGGAAAACTCGGTCCTTTTCATTTTTAGAGAGTCTGAAAAGGTACAGAAAGTTAACTCCAAAATTCCTTTTTCGTCATCTAATCCCTTAAGTCCGAAAAGGTATAAAACAATACAGAAAGGATGAGTTTTCGATAACTTTAACGAGCCGAATAAAACAAGCGCTCGACCTTTTTGTGCAATAATCCCTCATGTCCAAAAAGATTAAAATCTAGAGGAGGGATAGCTCTTCCGGTCCTTTTAACGAGCTGGAAGGCCAAAACTCGGCAATCTTTTCATATTTTACGAGTCAGTTGAAAAGAGCTCAAAGAAGACTCGTCTTTTGAGGAACGAGTGATAAACAGGGATAGCAGCAGATTCCAGGTACAGGTTGGAATTTTCCAATCACGGCAGTGTCACAAGGATGGCTAGGTGAAATCACTCTTCGCAGCTGTTCCTCAAAATGGGTAAACAATCATATGGAGGTGAACAATCGGCCAAATGACGGTGGAGGTGGCAGGTGCAAACACGACCAAGGCTTTTTATGGCTGATAAATTTACGATCACAGAGGTTATTTACTGGAATAGGTTCATTTTTTATTTAAAAATGAGCTTAAACTCTAGGGGAAACATTGCTCACTGCTTTTATTTATTTTTTAACGAGCATGAAGACCGCGTTAAAACTGCTCGAATCTTGCGTTTATTTTTTAACGAGCATGAACTTTATGCTAAAACTGCTCGATATACCAGTCATAAGATAAGAAATGTCCCCTGTGAGATCTCTATTTTTTAAGGAGTTTCATCTTCACTAAGCTTTACTCCATATCCTTTCTTTATGCAAGTTCGAAAACGGCTAATCCAAAAAACAGATAAATAACCGCTCTTTGCTTGCACTCCAAAAGGGTTGCATGCCCCCAGGTATAAAATACAATTTCAAGGCTGCCCCTCCTCTCTCCCACCTCTGCTTTTCTTTGGGTGTTCACAGCTACTTGTCGTCTTGCTAGTCTAATGTTAACGATACTTGTCTTCTCGTTATTTCAACTTTCAATAGATTTTTGCAAGATCGCAAGAGAACAGCTACTTGCGACAAGAGAGGAACACTACTCAGAGACAAAACATTTGTGTTATTGAGGGAGGCTTACCTCTTTCTGGTTACCCAAAGATTGTCTTGTTATTTTTTCAACAAAACACTTCCTCGGCAATGTCTAGCGAAATAGACAAGGGTGAATGACCTTTGTCAAACATGTAACCTTGACAAAAGAATCTTATTCCAGAACAACCCCTCTTCCATCCACGGACGGGGTACGGACTAGTCATATTCTCCCGCGGAAATTCTACCTTATACCCAGAGTTTTCTCTACCCGAAGCAGACCAGGATGCATGCCCCCTGGGTTCCAGTCCCATCTTTCCGAATCACTTGCACTCATCGGGAAGGAGGACTGGGGGTGGAGACATTTCTTGATTGAATAGACCATTCAGGGTTGGTATGTGACTATTTGCGATGCGTGATCCCGGAAATGAAAGTTGGTCTACGAGCTTGACCATTCTTCCTTCGTGTGGAAAACACATTACTCTAAAGAGTGAGGAGACTATTGCTCCCATGCAATATATATAGTCTCGTCCAAATTAAAGTTGGTCTACGAGCTTGACCATTCTTCCTTCGTGTGGAAAACACATTACTCTAAAGAGTGAGGAGACTATTGCTCCCATGCAATATATATAGTCTCGTCCAAGGAGTAGGTTATAATCCAAGGGTCCTTGAACGACCATCACGTTCATTTGAACGGTCTTCCCTTTCAATGTAACAGGCACATTGGGGAGGATCCCTAATGGTCGACTGGTTCCTTTATCGAAACCCGAGAGATTTCTTATCTCAGGCAAAAGCGCCGGGGAACCCAGTGCTTTCCAAGCAATAGAGGAAAGGATACTCACAGATGCCCCTTCATCAATGATAGTGCCAACCATTACCATTCTGTATATTTGGACTATGATTCTGAATGGTATACTGGCTGGCAACCGGGGTCTGCCTAGTTGATTCCAATCAAAGGATACAACCAGGTTGCTTGGTGGTGGGACCAAATATACGGCCGGATATGACCCTGACGATGTTCCTTCCTGCGATAAAGGAATGGGCGCATTGCCTTGATGCTCGTCAGAGTCTGTGTTGATGAAAATAATCTGGATGGTGTCATCCTTATTCTCTTCAGTGAGGGTGTCATTCGAAGATGAATCTTCAGTGACGGTGTCATTTGAAGATGAAACTTCTGAAGGGAGAACTGGGTCAACTGCCGTTTCAACCTTTGGACTTTCGTCCGGTCTGGATTCAGTAGGTTCATTTTCAATGACTGACGTTTCAGCTGACCACTTGAGCGGGCCAGCTGTATTCTCAACCAACGAAGGACTTGGCACGAGTTTTTTGTATCCAGGAGGAAGTCTCAACGGTGAAACCGGACGATCTTCCAAAACTCTCTTCGCTTCGTCTAAGAAGGGACAACGGTGGATGGCGTGATCGCCTTCACACAGTCTGCAGGGGGATCTTGCTCCCCCTCTTTGTCTTGAACCTTCACTTTCGCTGGTTGATGGTAAGCATTCAACATGGCTATCAGAGGTTGATGCTCCCAAACTGTGCAAACGAGGGGACCAGTCCCTTAGTATCCGGGGAATACAGGGACAATCTCTATGGAAGTGGTCTCCTCTACATATGACACATGGCGATTTAGGCCCGGTCTGTGCTGTGTGTGGATTTTTGTCAGATGTCTTTTGCTTGCCCCCAGTCGCCTTAGGCTCCTTCTTCTTCTTCTCCTTCTTCTCCATGGGAGCTTGGCTTTTGCCAGCTCTACCTTGCGAAGATGAAGGATTGGAGGAAGAGTTATAGGAAGTAGAAGGCTGGCGGGCAGCTCTAGACTGATCTAACTGTTGACTCGACTGTTCAGGAACCATGGTGTTCTGAACTACATTGGTTGAGAATAGCCAAATTGGTAGGCCAATTGTCAGTCCTGGAAGCGACAATGTGGCCATGTGGGGCGCACCAACTTCTCCCCAAGAGGAGAACGGACTAGGATTTCCATCATGGGGAATTCCTTGGTTGGGGCGTTCCATTTTCTCAACCTACAGATAAATGCAGGAAAAGGAGGTGATTATGTTCCGTTTAAAATAAATTTTATAACGATGCTTTAGACACAACTTGCTTTTTCACTTTTTAAGAGTCGAGAAAAAGCTAAAGATGACTCTAGTCTCCTTCGATGTTTTAACGAGCCCGAAGTGACAAATGCTCGGATGGACTTTTTCAGTTATAGAGTTTGAAAAAGGCCAAAAGAAACTACTCTGGAGATCTAGGCAGAGGGTGTGCCAAACTTTTCACAAAACCACAGAATACGTTTTACGGTACGGGTGGTCGATCTTCGTGAATGCTGTGTTCACTACATTGCGATCAGTAGGGCAGCCGACACGGCTTCCTATGGATAAAGGCTTTGTTCCTATAGGGGTCTCCCAATATATACGCGACGGTACGTGGAAGCACAAGTCTGTATTGATACTTATCGCTTCACCGTGGAGGAATCACCCAACCACTCAACGCTAAGATATCACGTTTAACGACGCTGGAACACGTCTCTAGCGTGTTTGCGTTATGTTTCAATGCGTTGTTATGTAAATTCAATTCATTTTAAGTTGATCTTGTTTAGCAGTTTGCCTTTATGGATCACCACGAGATGTATAATACAACTTCCTAAATGCAGCCTAAGATGATAAGCAAGCTTTTCAATCTTTCAACTTTGAAAATCTTAACTACTGAGGGAAAAGAAAGACATCATCTTTTCACACAGGTCATAGAGCACACACTAATGCACTTTTTCCTAAATCAACATGCAAGCTGTCAAAATGCACATGCACAATGCAGGTATTTCTTTTCTCTTTCTTAATGTTGATGTACTACAAAAAGAAAGCTGTTGTATAACTTTGAATTCAATTTCAAGTGAAAGCAAAAAAGCTTTTGTCCAAAATCAAAAGACACCTTAAGATTTACTTGTTTTGACACTAGAAATACATAAACTCAAACCATATGACGAAATCAAATGCCCAATCAGCTATGAACAACAAACAAACTAACTCTTAAGATGAGAACGACACTTATCACAGGTCTAGATCTAAGAGGCCACAGCAAGACTAGTTCACTTTCGTTATGGGAAACTGCAAATGATATAAGAAATACACAAAGAACAAACACAGTTTCTTTATACAACCGAGGTGGAATAGTGGCAAAGAAAAGTGGTTTCAGATAGGTACATTGACTGATAACAGGCTGCAAAAACAGGGATGAAAACAGGGCAACAGACAGCAGGGAACCCCAGTTGCACAAGGCAAAACTGGTTCAGCGCAGGTAGTACACTGTCAGTTTGACATTCAACGCAGGTAGTCCCTTCGGGACCTGCGATGAAATGCAGACTGCCTTCACAGTGCCTGCAATGAAGAGAGAAACTCTCGTTTCTCTTGGTTTCCGGGTTACAGATTGCTCAAAAATCCACAGTTTTTGGCCAAATCAAAAGCTATCAATCAAGTACACACTAAAGGGTAATTAGGAGGATGAAAAGCTATCACTAAGAGCTGTTCAGAGTCCTTGTGGATCAGCTCTTCAAATCATAAACATGCCCAGAAACTGAGCTAGAGTAGCTGCCCTCTACTTTGCATTTGAAAGATCCAAATGCAGTTCGATTCGGTACTCCCTGTGTTTAGGAAATGACTAGCAAAAACACAAACAACCAACAAGATACAATCCCCAACGGAGTCGCCAATTTGTTGTTGGGAAAAGTATCCAATACGGAATGACCCTATCCCACTCTAAGGGTGATAGTACCTCAGCAACAATCGAAGCAAAGCTATCTAAGATTTCTTCTTTATGAAAGTAAAATAGGGGAGAAAGAGATCCACTAATCGATTGTCTTTCGCTAATGGTTGATCCAATCTTCTCTCCTTGCTACTTGCTCCCAGCTCCTTGCTCTTTCACTGGCCCAGCTACACCAAGATCCTGCAAAATGGCAAGAGAGGGAAACTACAAGAAGCATACATTCATAATTGATTCAAGGATTAGAATAAATCAAATACACAAGTATAACAATACATCATTGAGACACATGCATATAGAAGAACCTCAAATGCTTTATTAATGGAAGAAGTAAAGTTCAGGAAGTGATACAACCATAAGAGGCCCAATCCAGCATCACCTTCCCAGTAGAAAGAAATCTCCTCTTCACCTCCTTCAAAGCAAATCACCCAATAGTTCTAAACTCAAACCAACAACACTTCCTTACATTCACAAGATTCTAGCCCCCCTAAACCTCATGAGAGAGATCTATATATAGGATTTTTGGAGAAAGGATGAGTCAGCTTGAGAGCTGACTAGTGTCCTCTCTCACTTCAGTTATTCTTCAGTTCTTGAGTCCACTTGGAGGTTCTTGCTTCCACTTGGAGATCTAGAACCTCTTACTCATCACCAGTCGAATTCCTTGATCCAAGTGTCATTTTGGAAGCTTCCTGGGCATTGACACCTTGAGGAATGATTGTGCCACATGTCCAAACTCGCCCAGCGTAGGTAGCCTTCTTTGCAGTTGACATTCAATGCAGGTAGACAGTGGAGCACTTGACATTCAGCGCAGATGCTCAGTGGAGCAGTTGACATGATCCAGAATTGCCTTGTTTTTGAGTGTTTTCAGATGGAGAACTTTTAGTCAGTGCTGTAGTTTGCTGACCTTGTTCCTCTAGGGGTAGGAACAACATGTTTAGGGACTTTGGATTCCTTAGATTATGGACATTTCATGCTTCATGCTGTAAGGCACAAAAATGTCTATAACAAAATGCATGAGCAACCTGATGTGATAAGCATAGAGACAAGAGAATCGTCCCTCGCAGCTGAAATATTTGATGATCAACTTCATTAGTGGAGAATATTCATCTTTCAGATATTGGAATGGGAACACTCTCTTGAGTTGCCTCAAGAAACTGGTTTTAGTGTATGGCTCATAATGTTGCCGGTCAATCTTTTGTTTCTTGTGCCATGGTTCTCCAATGTTCAGTATGACGGTTGCTAATGAGACAGATTCTGGTGTAAGCGTGAAGGTGACACCGACTAAGGTAGCTTGATCTCCATGTAAGTGCAACACAAAAAGACGAGCCAGCTCATGATGAAATTGAACACTCGCCACCTTTTGACAAAACTCATAGCATGACTGATGCTGAAAACAAAACATGGCAAGGGGGCAGGCCTGCAATTCTATAAGGGTGGTCGGTTCTTCTCTAACATGTCTGCCACCTTTATGAGGCCTCCGGGGTTCCTGTTCTTCCAAGGGTGAGTCACTTTGGGTTTCCACTTCATAGTTCGATGAATACTAAGATGCCATGACTGCTATTTTTTCAAACTACCTTGAATATGAAGATGTTAATGTATGAAAACTATTTAACTACTCTTTAGAGTGCAAAGTCTGCCAGCAAAGGGAAAAAACAAATGAAACATGGACTATTAGGAAGGGGAAATAATAGTGAGGAATGGGAATTATTGGGAGAAATTTGATAGGGAAATATGGGAGAGGGTTTGAGGGATTTATGTATGGGAATAGGGTTTAGGGTTTGGGATTGTTGTATAGGGTTTGAGGTGTGAGGTTGGAGGATTTGGGACATAGCATGTAGGAGAAGGGAATAATGAACTTAGGTGATAGGGAATTAGGGATTGGTGAACACAGGGTAACAATGGGAAGGAGAAATGATTTTGGTGGCAAAACAGTGAGTTCTGAAACCCTGGCAGCAAGTTTGCTTATGTTTATAGAAGGAGGGTTTGATATATGTGTTCACCCATTGTCATCCATAAACCACCATCACTAATCACAAAACTGGATGAAATATCAAAATAGCAACACTACCTGGCAAATCCACGCAAGTTATGAGTAAATTGGTGAAATTTGAAACAATTTCGGGTTTTCAGGCGTATGCTCCGCGCCACATACCCAGTGCGCCGCGCCCGTTCAGAATCACACTAGACAATTTCTCCCAGTGCGCCGCACGCTTCCAGTGCGTTGTGCCACCTGTTTTGTGCACCGCGCCGGCTAGTTGCAAGCAATTTCACCCCAAAACACGCACTTGCTCACCCAATTCACTTTGAAATGCTTTTCTTTGACCTTGGCATGCAAAATGACATTGATATTCATGGAAAAACCTTTATAAAGACATTGATTTGATTTTTGGTTCTTCAAAACCCATTTTTGTAATGTTTTGAAATTGGCACTTTTTCACAATTAATACAACTCTATCTTTTTGTTTCCTCGATTTTTTGGTTGAAATGATGAAATTCTTGGCAATTTTTTGCAGGAATAGCTGACATGGAATTTGGCAAAGGAGACTAGGGCTACGCCTAAAGATTTGAAAAACCGAAAACATTGAAAATTATTACAAAAGGACAAAATGTTTGACTTTTCTTCAAAACAGAGTTTTGAAGAAGAGTCATAATTCATGCATATGATGATGAAAATATTTAAATGACAACTTTGAAAGAACCTCCCTCTAGCCTGCTGACTTTATTGGACATTATGAAGACACATTTTGTGAAACCCTAGACCTAGTGACTAAAAATAACTCTTGCTGGTCAAAAGACATGAAAACTAGATTTTGATGAGCATGCCTGAGCTAGCAATGCAAAGCATGAGGGGGATGAATGACAAAAGCCCTTCCGACAGAGTTTATGGCATGCCCCTAGCGGAATGCAACTGAGTGAAATGAGTGAGACACCTAAAAATGAAATGCAAAAAGAGTTTTGATCTCTGACGGAGGGATGACCAGACCGACTCTAACACAACTTCTAGAGACTATGGAGAATTCGTTACTCAAGCTTCTCATCTTCATTCATTAGCAATACAAGCTTCTTTTGTTGTTATATGTTCAATGTCCATTTTCTCTTCTGTTCTAAGCTTACACTTGAACAGGTTGTTCATGTTTCTTCTGTATCTAATGCCAGATAACTGTCATCTTATCTCTACATTGATAAATTAGATTTGCAAGCTTCTTTTACTGCCTGTAACTAGCCATTCATATGTTTTATATATGCATCTGCCGGTACAGTCAGTATTCTCATTTACTACCTGTAGCTAGCCATTCATATGTGTTTATGTATGCATCTGCCGGTATGGTCAGTATTCTACATCTATTCATGGAATGTACAAACTATTGAGTGTTAGTGGTCTAAAGCCTTATAAGTTGATGGTGTTCATGCATGTCTTGAGTAAAGACAGAGTTTAAATGGTTATCTAGCTTGATCCAAACCATCATTCATTCCAATAGTATAGTATTGAAGATTATATGTTACCAGGCATCTCCAAGCTGCAACCTAGGAGAGTTTCCTGGAGTGATTACAGCTGCTACCACAACATCCTATTTGGTACACAAAGATCTGAGGACCTTCTCAACCACTGTTTGATCTTTAATGTCTTCACCCTAAATCCTTAATTGATTTACGAAAGTTATGACCTGATTCATGAAAGAATCGATGTCCTTTGTCTCCTTCATCTATAGACTTTCAAAATCTCTCCTAGTATTCTACAGCTTAACAATATTGACTTTGGCCATACCTATATAGTTTGTCACCAAAGTATCCCATGCTACTTTTGTTGAAGACATGATCATAATCTTCTGGAACACTGCTCGGTCCACTCCCTGCTGGATAAGCTACAACGCTTGTGCATTCTTCTTCTTGTCTTTCTTCCATTGTTCCCTCTCTGTATTACTGAGAGCTTGTTCTTCTGCTTCATTCTTAGGTCCTGAAAACCCAAACTGGACATAATCCTAAACATCATGTGCCTGCAACGTGGTCGCCATCTTAATGGCCCACACATCATAATCTTTCCCTGTAAACGGTGGGAACTAAGGCTAGAAATTTGAGAAAGCCATCTTTCTCCAAAAAATTTCTCTTTGAAAACCCAAAAATCCTCCCTTTATAAGCTTTGCAAAGCTTTTCAATAAAACCCTAATTTATTTATTTTTATACAAAAGAATCTTTGTATAAAAAAAATTCTTTATATATAAAAATAAAAAACACTTTTATAAAACTTTAATTAAAAATCTCACATTCACACTTTTTAAAAAGGTCTCATAAAAAGCTTCACGTTAATCATTTCAAAAAACTGAACAACCTTATATTACCACGTGACTTGGCCGCGTGAATTTTCTCTTGCTCTTCACTTTTTTTCCAAAATTTTTCGAAAATTTTTCTTTCGCCTTAACTTTTATTTAGGTTGACTTTTCTTCAACATACGAATTCCACTCCAAAGAATTGGAGGCTATAACGGCAGCCAGAGGTGGGGCTTTCTTTAATTATTGAACGACTCGCTGAATTCCACACAAATGAGTTTACTTGGGTTTTCGACCCTCGCTCTGTTCAAAAAAAAAAGTTGACAAGCTACAACATATCGCTCAACAGTATAATTTTTTTTTCTCGGCCTTCTCTTTTCGACCATGGTTAATCACTCACACATTACAGCTCTGCAAGCTGTGACTATGGGCTCTCTCACTCTTGAAATTATTTAGCTTTGATACCAATTTGTTGGAAGGGAGGAAGAAACAAAACATAAATTCACACATAAAATACAAGTTGCTTCTCTTCTATTGATCACACAAAACATGATGCTTACAATGAACCCAGTGAAAGGTATTTAACCTTTTCCAACTAGATACTTGCCTAAAACATCTTGACATGTAACCACATGCAATCACACACTCAAATTCATCTATCACTTAACTCAACTTGACTCAACACTCAACCACTCAATCACTTACTTACATTCTTCTAGCGAAATTTGTGTGTTAGTGTGTGTTTCCAACAATCGCGCTCTGTTGTGAGAAATTATCATTGTGCCTCCATCCTCTTTTTACTCTTCTTTTTGACCGGTTTCATCCATGTCTCTCCTTCATGGTCCTGTAGTGAAGATTTACTTTGATTCCCACAATCCCTTACGGTTTAGAAAAGATAAGGGTTGTCATCCCAGCATCCTACTCCGTCCGTGGCTCTTCGTCTGCTCATCTAAGTGGGTTTATCTGTGTTTCGCAGTAACAGAAAACCTTGGCTCTCACCCTCCTTCATGGTCCTGTAGTACATAGTTAGTATGATTCCCACAATCCCTTATGTTTTAGAAATGAGTATGGTTGTCATCCAAGAGTCCTACTCCATCCATGGTTCTTCGTCCTGCTCCATCTGTTGTAGCATTTTTTGGTTTTGGTAAGTTATTATCGATTAGTCAAAATATGAAAATATATTTTAAAAAATGTTAAGTTAGGATATGGACAAAAAGAATATTAAATAAAAAATGTTAGGGATATTTTATGAATAAGTCCATATCAAATAAAATGTTAGAATAGATGCCCTAAAAAATGGAGGCAAAAATAAAATGTTAGGTTAGAAAGAAAAGAAAAAAATCATAAACTTTGCAAGTGTTGCAAATTCAAATGCAACTACTCTTGGTATAGTTTAGTTTTGTAAATAAAATTGTGTGCGGATTGTTTAAATGCTACACTAAGTTCATACAATCCAACTGTACAGTTTAATCATGATTGGATTTTATTTAAATTGTTTGTCAAAAGGTAGAAAATAAAATTGACTCAACAGTTTAATCTGAGCCAATGGAGGAAATAAGGGATAGAGGTAGATTAGTCATTAAAAGGAAAATATTGAGTTGCTAGCACAAATGCACTCGGATGAATAAATGAAAATGTTAGGAGTGTAAAGGGTAGGTAGACATATGAGAAATAATTGGAGCATGAAAGGATTTTATCCTAAGTTGTAACATTGGATAATGCGTGCATACGATGTTGCATTTTAAACTAACTATGAATTCTAAGCACCAATGTTATTTGTTAAACACCCTAACTTCATTCATTTATTCCCCCATTACTCAAAATTGTCACATCCGCCAAAATCATGACCCCGCCATCAATTTCTGCTCACATGTTAAAACCTTTCCACCTTACCTTACATCCCGCATGTGCCCCCGAGTTCTGATGGTACACATTGCTCCTCGGCCCTCTGTTGCCATCCGAACTTTATCGGCGGGGGGCGGGTCCGAAGTGGGTAGCTTCCGAAACCACCTTCTTAAACCACCTTATCCTCATTTTAGTCTTTGGGGACTTAAAATCCTGAAACAACTTACCACCTCAAGTTACTCCTGAACATGGTTTACGTGTCACCGTTTACCACTGCTCCATGTTAATATCCACGTCCACTCCATGTCACTTCTTCCATCCAACCAATTTCCGCATATCCGTTGTTCATTTAGTTCATAAATCCCGTGAATTTATGTCCAAAAGAACCATTAATTAATCTCGTTGAATAATTAATGCAGATTTAACCATTCATTCAACAACTCTGCTCCAATTTTTCCATTAAAATCCGTGTTCCTCAATGAAAGCAGTTACAAAGTGAATTTCTGTAACCAAATTGATCACTCAAAGATTTCCTCCTTACAGCTCAAAGATGGTCTAACGCTTAAGCAGCCATTTCTTCTTGTTCAGAAGAAAGCTGACATCTAGGTCCACTTGTCTCTTTTCAGTCATACTGTTTTTACTATTATCACTCAGTTTCAAACCAATTTTTTCTATTTCCATCACTTTCAGTCTGCAATTCATTTGATAAGATGCCTCTAAAGGGAAAAGAAATTGGAGAAATCCCAAATCCTCTTATTCACCCCCAAGTTGACTTTCGTCATACTCCCCTGGTCGACAAAGATTGTAAAATCATTGAGTCTTCATCTCAATTTGATTTATATGAAATTTACTATTGGATGGAGGATCAATTAATTGATTAGACAGATGAAATAGGACTATGGGACTCCCTCCTTCCCCACTACATTTTCCCTCAGATACATAGAGCACCTGAATTTTTCAGGAAATGACATGAGTCCTATGATCCCATTCAAAGAGAAATCATTTCACCCACAGGATAAATCCTTTGTTTCATCAATTCTGAGTCCATTGACAATATGCTGCGAGCTCCAATTATTACACCAACCCATCCTTTTTCTCATGAAAGCCTGATAGAAGCTTATCAAAAGCTAGATTTTACTAAAAGATCTCAAACTCTTGAACTTTTTCTAGCTATAGATAGTCCTTTGCCTAAAAGAAACCCTCCCTATGATTCATCCATGTTCCCTAACAGAACCAAGAAAATAACCACTTTTTTTTCCTATCTTCTTGGTTACAATTCTGATCAATATGTTAATAAAGCTATCCTAGGTTTTTTGTCCTTCTTTTCTACTAATTCCAAACTCACTATTCTCTATAACTTTAGCCAATTCCTAGCTAAAGCCATACATGAGCAATTTTTCTAGTTTAAAACTGAAGAGTATTCAAGTATGCTTCAGTACTTGTGTACCTTTTTATATGTTTTCAGGGAGACAAATTTCCATTCACCTTACAGAAGCTAGATGAGGAAGGAAACTAGCAACCAATGATCTTCTGGACTATAATGGGAATGAAGGAGAAAGAAGAGTTTACCTATAAACAGTTCATAGAATTGTTTATTCATCCAGCTATTAGTCTTATGAGCAACACTCCAGTGCCAAGAATCAGTGATGAAATTGTGAAAGTGTTGCAGCTAGTTGATCAAGCCACAATAGGAGATTGGTATCTTTACCAAAATTGTAGAAAAATCGAGGTTTATGGTTGTGAGATTCCACCCTACAAACTTCCCACGTACCTCCCCATCAGAATCTTTGCACTGGAATATATTAGGCAAAGGTTAAATGCAGATGAAGTACAGATTGTGGAAGCAAAGAAGAAATATCAATTCAAGCTAAAATTTCAGGCTGGTCCATTCATCCGCAATACTAGAGCAGTAGGAGAAGAAGCAGACAGGTTATTAAAGGAAATGAAGTTTGGTCTCAATTTCACTTGGTCTTATGACCGAATGGGAGTGATTTCTAAAATTAGGGTTGAAAATAAGTTTATTGCATATCACCACACAACTAGACCTGAAATAGAGCAGTATAAAAATCAGTTGGAATGGAAAGAGAACACCCTTCAAGAAGCTGAAGAATAGGAAGTTTCTACTTCAATTGTGCAAACTCCAATTGCACAAGAAAAGATAGCTAAAATAGCAAGGGAAGAACATTCATCCCCTATAACTGAAGCATCAAGCCAGGGCTTTAAGATTGTGCATAAGAAAAAGAGACCTAGGATCTCTCTAATAGTTGGAGCAACACATGAGTCTCAAAAAACAACATTTGATGGACTTGGAGAGACTGTGCTTTATGCATAGTTTGGTGGAAAGTCTACGCAGTCCCCAACTCATTCCACAACTTCTCGCGAACAACAGGTGATTTCAGACCAGTGGAAGCATTCAGAAGGACAAGGAAGAGGACATCTTTCATGTTTTTAGTGAGATTAAAAAGAAGAATGAAGAGTTAAAATTGAACACCTACACCTAGTTCTGGAAACATTCCTCCAGCTCTCAAGCTAGACTTCTTTCAGTTTTTTCATCTGAGAAGGGAAAAATGTAGATGGATTTCCTGCAAGCTGAGATTCCATAGCCTAGGACTCATGCACATTATTAGAAGAAATCCTCATTTGAATTTAATGTAAAATATGTGCATCCAATTGATCAAATTGAGATGCACAAACAAACTGGACAGATGATTTCTTCCACTTTAACTCATATTGCCATGAGTTTGTCAAAGTTGTAGGTCACCTTGGCCAATACACAGTCACAACTGAAATTGGAAAAGGACACCAAGATCAAATCCTTGGAAGATCTGGTGCTAAAGATGGGATATTATCCCTCAAACATAAATGCAGTAGAAGAACTTGTTAAGAAGAAAAATGTTGAGCTCTCATCATTAAGGAAACAACTCAAACTGCCAGCTTCTGATGATCCAATGACCAAGGATATTGAGGTAACCGAGACTCAGAAATCTGACCTGATGAAGCTCATCATGGAACATAATCTGCAAATAAAATAAATGGAGGAGAAAATGGAAAAATTGGTCAAAGAGAAGGAAGAAATTCTCAAGAAGGCTCAAATTCCAATGGATGTAGTCCCTCTTTCAATATTCTCAATAACCAGGGTTTCTACTTTAGGAACAACATCAACTACAGGTACAATAGAAGGCGCTAAACAACTTGCAGAAGCTATTCAAAATATCTCCATTTAGACTGTTGAGATGAAGAGGTTGCAGGATGAACTGAAGGAATTAAAACATATGAAGGCAGTTACAGACGGTTCACATGCAGCCGAGTTGCAAAGGACAAAAGGTCAGATTGAAGTTTTGCAGAAGGAAATTAAAGAGTCCTACCTTGGAAACGAGCTAGGTTTAGCAAAGGAAATTCTATGGGAAGAAATTACAAAATCAGTCAAGGATATTTTTCTTTATATAAATATAATCTTTGAACAAAAAGACTTGTTGGAGAAAGCTCAGGAAGTTGTGGAAACTATTTCTAAAGAACTTGAGGGCATGCCAGAAATTGCTTCTGAAATAATCAAGCTCCTAAATTCTAAAGATAGATATGATCTTCAAGAATTGGGTATAAATGATAGGACAACAACTATATTGGAAGTAAAGAAGATCTTCGCCAAGAAAAAACTCATCCTTCAGTTGGAGGAAAAGTGTAGTAGTGTGCATACTATAGTTCAAATGGTTTTCAGTAGAATAGAACCCTTGACCACCGAGGGTTTTCCCTCTATGCTTGTGATTAATGACAAATTAATGCCCATTGAGGATTATGTTCGAAAGCTTGCAGAGGTGGGTACCAATGCTACTTTAGTTTCAAATATAAGATGTGCAACAACAACAAGGATTGTGCTGAATGCTCTCAGAGATTCATTTTTCATCCTAGATTAAATTAGGCATATATTTCCAATAAAACCCACTTTTACTAAGTATAAAGAGATGGATGAAGTTTATAGGAGGGTAACTAAGTTATCTATCCCATATAAGAAACGTTGGGAAGAATTAACTGATTTACCTGATGAGAAGGGTGATCAAACAACATTCAATATTTACAGGGGCAGTCATCACGAAAGCAACAGTTTTCATTTTTTCCAGCAACGGTCATCAACAACTCAACACTAAAATAGTCACAAATCGACTATCAATTTATATTCTTGATTTTGTAATTATCTATTTTTGTAAAGAAGTTTAAGATATTTTCTCAATTTTCAGATTGTATAAATAACTCTCTTTCACGAGTTATTAAGGGTTGCACCCTTGAAGAAGCATTTCTAAACATTGAATGTACTTGAATTTTATGAATCATTAATACAAAAGCAAATGGATTCTGAATTCTGATTCATACAGTTTTGTTTTTTAGTAAGTGTTTTCCAGCTTTATTTCACAGTGTTTTCTTCATGTTCTTATGTTTTACAAAGATAACCAGGTAGGAGTAATTGTGTTTCAATTATTCTTATAAGTTTCTGAAGTGATCATCTATAAAGAGAATGAATTGTATAACTGTTTGTTTTATTAATTCCCTCTAAATCATAATATCATCAACATATGTTGTAAGCTTAAGCATATTTTGTTAAACCTTCTGAACATAGTTTAAAGGTTTTCTTACTTATGATTATTTAATTTTAAATTTGAAGACTATGATAGTCATACCATCTCTCTATTTTGGCTCACCACCATACAAGCTATATCACTGTGTGAATTTTAATAGCAACACTCTGTTTAAATATTAATATCATTCAAAAGGTTAGGCATCACTGTTTTAAATCTGTTTCATACATTGGTCCTCCAAATTAAAACAAAACCCCCAAAACAAACATCTTAGATGCCCTGGCATGATAGCTAACCATTATCATCTCAGAGATACAACATCATTGGCGTTGTTGTTGGGTAGCGATGTAACAAAGATAAGTTGCTCCGAGGAACGATAAAGATTAGATATATTCCTTGCCGATGAACAAGGAGTAGGCATTTAGTATTAGTTGCATTTCTTTCACTTGGCGACTCCACTTTTTCATATGCTGATTCCGCTGGGTAACCAATCCCACTATTTCAAAATTTTAGTTTCCTTTACTGCTATGCAAGGTTCATTGATACTTGAAATCAGCAGTATATGTCTCTCCCTCTCAGCCATGGTCAGAAATCTAAAATGTCTACAAAGGATGCAACTTTTAAAGTACACCTATGAGTATAAGTTTTCCATGGGATTTCATGTTCATATTGTATATATTCTTCATATTTTCAGCTGCTTACAATGTGGTTTATCAGTAAATCTACTCCTCACTTGGTTACATTGGAAAGCAGATTACACCAAACAGTGTAATGTTTTTCAGTTCGATTAGATAGAGGTGTGGGGATTGAATAGATAATCTGAGTTTCAATATGTAGTAGATCAGCGTGTTCGTTGTTTATGAGTGGTGTGATTTTAATAGTATATGATAGATCATCTTATATTTTTAGACTCTAGAAATTTTTAGTTTTCAGATTTCAATATGAAAGAGTATCCAAATTAGTGCAGGGATATGGTTGCATTTTACGGTTGTAGGTTGCAGCGTGCAGTAGAATAGTATTCAAATGACAACATTGATCCATGCGGATTGGTTATATTTCTACATAAGATGGAAAATTGTTTGGTGGTTTTATGGTATGACTCGATGCCTAATACTAAAGGAAACTGGTCTACTAGTTCTTTGCATCCCACAGAGGGGAGCAGTCCCCATTGGAGCCGATGTTGTAACATGATTAGCTTTGATAATTTAAATTTTATGATATAATAAGTTTTATTAGTTTAGAAATAATAAATGGGTCTTCAAGAGTAAAGGCACCCTCAAAATGTAAATTTAAGTTTCATTTGCTAGTTGATTTAGTTAATCATGCATTTAAACATGATTAAATGATGTAATAAAGTAAATTCAAACATGGTTTAAAGACATCTGAGAACGAATTTCAAAAAATAAAAAAGGTTTTCGTTGATAACATCCTCATGTACAAAACCCTCTCTCCATTTTCTAATAGCTATTATGGTTTGGGATATACAAATGCATCTTTGAAGACATGTTTTCCATAAATTTCTAGTTTTCGTCACCTTTTTGCAGAGGATATTTTGACTAAAAAAAGATGAATATTTGGAAACTGTAAGAGGTTTTGGTTTATGATATTGCAAAATAAAAAATCCTATCTCACTTTTCATGCAGGTGTCAGGGGTTGGGAGATACACTGTCATCATGTTTAACCTATTTTTCTGACCGTGCAATGTCCTGTTTAAGCCACTTTTTTGCAGAAACTATTGTGGATAATCAAAGATGAACCTTGGGTAACTGAAGGAATTTTTTGGTTCTTAAGCTACTATACTACTAAAACCTTTCTCATTTTTCACACAACTACCTCGGATTGAGATATTCAAAGAGATGACTAGACCCTATTTTTCAGCAATTCGGGAGGAAAAATCTCAAGACAGTTAGTGACTTGGAGGCCACCTCATCAAATACGAGTTGCAATCAAATTATAATTTCTCTTATTTATCAACAGAAATCCTCAAGGATAGTACAAGAACTCTTCAAATAGTTTTATTTACCTTTATTTGTGTTCTATTTTTGTAATACAGTTTTCAGATATTTGTAATAGCTCTTGATATTTTTATCAAGATATTTTGTGAGGAAATTGTATAAATACTTTATCAATTGAAGTAATATGTGTGGGCTTTTGATGACAAGAATCGACACTTTGTAATAGCTTCTCTTATTTGATTTCTAATGAAAGCCTTATGGCTTTGATTTGACATAATTTTGTGTTTCTTGTATGTTTTTCCAGTATTTCCATATCTTTTTTCTGCACATGTTCACAGTATTATAGAAGACCTGGGTGAGAACAGATTGTGTTTCAATCTCTCTGAACTCCCCTGCAGATTTATAATTGTTTAAAGATATTAGTATAACAGACTATTTGTCTGATCTAGCTCCTCTTTGAAATTGGTTATGGTTTGTCCTTCTATTTTTTCCTGAATATGTTTTGTCGGGCTATAGAAATCTTCTACACGCATCCAAATATTCCTAATTGTTAAGTAATCAGTCTGGCTGCTCAATTATTAGGAATCTCCTTACATTCTTCTGTCAAATTCTTGTACAAATCAAGTCATTCTATCAGGCTGGAAGTTGACATGTTCAGAAGGGACCTTGTGAGAGAGGCATTCAATATGAATAGGGATTTTCATTAATTGCCAAACACCCCCAATTAATACCATAAATCTGGCCATTTTGGTTCAAATGTTGTTGATCAGTGATAAGTGAACAGTGTTAAACAAAGCCTTGTAACAATTGAGGGAGCTCCCTCTAGTTCAAGGGCTAGTTTGAGCCTAAAGATTGGTTCAATTGGTTTCTTGGCGTAGTTTTTGAAGCCAAAGACTGCTTATGGGAAACAAGTATAACATTTTGCACCGTTGCCGAGGATTCAAATTTCATTAAGTTTTCATGGGTCAACGATATTATTTCTATTCCTTTAAGGCGCTTAAAGGTTTAGATAGGTCAAAATCCTTCACCTGGTGACTCCACTGTATCAAACTGGCACATTCTAAGCACACTAGATCCCATTCTAAATCTGACACAGTTAGTCCTTTATCAGATCCAGAAAGACTTGTGAGAAAATCCAGTTCTAGAAGAAGACATCAAACATCTTCTTCTACTTCAGCCTTGTAGTCTAAAGATATATTACAATTTGATCCCTAAAGTAACATTCCATCCAATCCAAAGTACACTCACCTATCACCGAGGGTTTCTAAAATCTTGGATAGGGGAGTTGATTTCAAATCAATTTTCCTTATTCATTCACTTGAATCTCATGTAGAACTTCCACTTCCACCGGGATCACCTAAATCTGAGTCTGGCCTGGGTGTTCATCTACCTGAATACAAACCTACGAAATATATACCCCCCACCACTTATTCATTTCATTCCACCTCTGAACCACCAGAATCTTCTATTTCTAAACAACCTGAAGGGACCTTTGCTATATATTCAAATCCACTCTTTGAAACTGAAGAGGATATTCATTATCAGGTCTAAAAGTTGGTTATTAAAACTGCTTTAAAATCATTCAGGAAGTCTCCACCTTGTTTATCTCCTCCTTCACCCCCACATAGTAATTCTCCCCCTCTTTCACCATCTCCCTCTTCCTTATCATCATCTTCACAAACATCTCATTCATCATCCTCTACTATGGCATTTCAACCCATTGTACAGGCAATATATGTAGCTTTAGTTTTACCTCCAACCCTTGATGCTTTCCCTAATGGATATTTAAAGAACGTTCCTAGATATAATGGTGAGACTAGTCCCTTAGCTGAGGATCACCTTCAAGCCTTTCTAGACTTTGTAGATAACATGAACATAGAAGAAGAAAATGTTTACATTAGGTTGTTTGTTTAGTCTCTTGAGGTAAATGTGAGGACTTGGTTTAGGCAGTTACCTGCCAATTCCATTAGGAACGAGGAAGAATTAACAAATATATTCAAAAATCAATGGGGATTGAAGAAAGATGCTCTTTACTTTTTGACTGAGTTTGAAGAACTTGAAAGAAACTTTGGTGAACCTATCTTTGATTTTATCAAAAGGTTCAACAAACTTTATCATAAGATGCCCCCTGATTGCAAACCACCTATAGCAACAACTAAATCTAGGTTTTCGAAAGCTTTTGAAGATGACTTTGTTGTGAAGAGAAAGAACTTCAAGAACTCTTGAAGACATGAAAACTAATGCTATAGAGGTGGAAGCAAATAGGTATGCCTCAGCGACTTTAAAAGCTAAAGAGGAAAAAGCCCAAAGAAAACTTAAATCAAGTCAAGAGGCCTCAACTTCCTCTAAGGCTAAAACTTCAGACTCTAAAATAGATGAAATAACTTCACTTATTAGAAATTTGTCCAATAGAATTTCCAAGATTGATACTCAACCCTAGAACAATTCAACAAATAGTGACTCAACCCCAAAATCAAAATCAAGGTCAATACAAAATAAATCCACCATTATAAATTCTTCAAAGGCCTAGTAATGATTAACAGATTCCAGCTCCTTTATTGATAGATGCTCAATAGCCTGATGACAATACTATGACTATAACTGAAGATATTAATAATATGGATACCGCTCTTGGTCAGACTGCTATTATTCCTCTCTCACAACAAAAGCAGGCTCAACAAGATCAAGACTTCTCATAGGCTTCCAAATACCATGCTTTTTCTCAATTCCTAATTGCAGAACTAAACAAAATATATGATCTTAGGCCCAAACCTGGTCCTTGAAGACCCCCTAAGGAACCTCCAACAATTGAACCTCATACCAAATTTGTTGAAACTCAAACAACTATTATTCGACCATTAAATCGGTCAACTTATACTACTCAAATTGAAAATTTTGTTTTAACTACATTTATTGTTGAAAAGGAGTTAGAAAGAGTTAAAATCCCTATACCACTTTCATAACTTTCCAAAAACCCTGGATATATTCCAAATGGATAAAAAACACCTTGGTTGATGCTGAAAGTGAGATCATTAGTCTACAATATAAAAAATGAGCGATTGTTTTTGGTCCTAGCTCAGATATGGTGTTGGGCTAATTTGTTTACCGAAATTAACACAATTATTTCTTATCAATCCGAGTTGTTTATGCTTTGAGGCAAGTTCACTATATGTGAAGATCAGATGTAATCAAACCTTGAAAGATAAGTTATTCAAAAGCTTAAAGCAATACATCCTACAACTCTAATTCAATTAGTCTAAAAAGAGGAAAAATATTGAAATGGTTCTTGACTCAAGAAGTCCACTTTTGCCTCAATTACCACTTAATGAATCAGAGGTTAAAACCAAGAACTTAAGATGGATAAATTATTAATGAAAGAAGCTCTTAACTTAAGAGACACATAAGGTATTTTATCATAATTCATTCATCTCAATACCAAAATCTCAATAAGAAACTACTTGCATGCAAACAAAGGAAACTAGTTTTAATTCATCATTTTAGTAGAAGGGATGCTCAACTTGAACACTTGTTTTTCCAACTTAATAAAGTGATGAATAAGCTAAGAACTAATGAAATAAATCACCATGCATGAACCATAAAGAAATCTGAAGTAAAGCTTTGAAAAACCAGTTCTACAATAACTAGATTACAAGAAATAAAACTAGTTAACAAGGAAGTGTACTTAGCTTGGAATGGGGGGCCTCCACCCTTGCCTTGCACACTTGAGAGGTGATATCAGAAGCTCAAATTCAGTCACACATCTATAGCATTGAACAGCAAAATAATAATAGCACAAGTCTTCAAATTAACTCTTCAATCCAAAAGTGTCACAGCATAAAAGTATAATAAGTCAATACATCAGCCATCAAAGTTTTGGCTCTTAAATAAGAAGTCTCATGAAACAAACTGATCTATATTAACTCAAACAAACCCATATACTCTCATCCATCTATCTAAGTCGAATTCATTACTCCCATCCCAAGAAATATGACCAATCCCATAGAATCTCAAAACTGCCCTATTTCTATGGGATTTCTGAATGACTAGTCATGATTGACTAGCACCAAATGGGCCTAATAAAGCTTGTTCTGTTCGAACTAAGTATAGATGGCTTAGTCCTAGTTCCCAAGCTGTCCATCCATGCATTCAATTCGTGCCCAAGAGTCCTGAAACCACATCAACCATAGAGCTATTACGGGAATTTTTGAATCTGCCAATTTTGCACTTAAAACCAAACTTTCATAAAAACTTTAGAAATTGAAAAATTAAAATTAAATACCTGAATTGATATCAAATATACATCAAAATGGGATGAATGAAGGGAAAATGGATGGCAAATAGATGGATTAGTAAGTTTCTTAGAGCAAAAATAAGACCAAAACTAAGGCCCAACATCTCTCCCTTGCTTATCATCAAGCATGTCCCCATGCTTGCTTACTCCTCTTTGATCTTCTTCTCTCTGTAGTAGATGATGTACCTGTAGATGCTTCCTGTTGTGCTGGCCTGACCAAACAATCCAAACCTGAGTCATGTCTTTTCCTGAACAAAGCTGCTTTTGCCTTCTGTTTTTCATACTTTGCCTGTCACATATTCTTTTCCTTTAGCCATTTAAATGCTTGCTTAGAAAGTAGATCATTTTTCCATTTCAGTCTCCCTAAATCTTCATTTAACTTTTCATTTGCCTTGACCAATTTAGCATTATCCTTCTTATTTGCCTTGTTTTCCTCTTTTAATTGTTTTTCCAGGATTTTGCTAATTTCCAATTGGTCAGTTAAGTCCCTGATTCTTCCCAAATTGATTTCTTTTTCAAAATCTTGTGTTGTTTTCATTAATGATGTTGCTGCTCCATCATCATATGAAGAATCCCTCTCAAATACTTCTTGTGCAATGTCATTTTCTTCTTGTTTTCTTGGAGAATACGTTTCTACTTCCTTGTCTAAGTCAATGGGACTTTTATTCCTAAATCTTCTAGGAATAGACATAACAGATGTTTCATTTTCCTGCATGGCCATGTTATTTTGCTATTTAGCTCTTGTTCTAGGATACAAGGGTGAATTCATCAATCCTCTGTTTTCCTTCTCTATTTTATCCTGTACTTCATTAATCTGTTCAATGAACTGATTTTTAGACATGAAATCTCTCCATACTATGCCTTGTGACCTCACCTAATACTCAACTAAGATTTTGATCAATCCTTGGTGGTAAAATCTATCCTGCTTTAGGCCTGTGTTCATGTCTCACTGTTTCAATCATTCTCAAGAGGCTCCTATATAGGAAATATGGTAAGTTAATCCTATCCTCTCCCTTAATATGATGTAGAAGCCTGACATGATACAAGTGGGCAACACTATATCCTCTATCACAAGTCAAAAACTTCTGGATGACCAAAACCAACTCACCCCATGGTTCATTGAACCATTCCCTTGGTATCCCCTTTGTTCTATCAAAAGTCCCTTTCCGGTTCTTCTCAAGAAAGAAAGTCCATGCTTTCTCCTTGAAGTGCAGGCCTTTGTAATATTTCTCACCTATCATTGGTAGATCTAAAGCTTGGGAAAGGTATTCCTGAGTCACAGGAATAATAACATCTCCTACCCATGTCTGGTCCTGACTAAAATTGTTTATAAAGTCCCTGGTTATCTCTTCAGAGTGGCCATCAAATTTTTGTAAAAAGCCTATCAACCCCGCTTGGTAAATTTTTTCTATAGTTTCCTTCCCCCAGCTCTCTATCTGAAATTTTGGCTCTACTCTGGCTGACATTGTTTCTGAAAACCAGTGAATGTATGCTTCTGCTGTTACTAATTTCATCTTGACAATAAAAATTTTATGACTATTGTTCTTTTCAAAATGAAATTCTGAAAGCAGAGAAGCTTACCTGCTTCTTCACAACAATTTAATTTTGATTTCTTCAGCCTCTGTTTACCCTTTCTCTGCAACAACATTGTTTTAAATCCTTGTTCAAGCAATCAAACACCTGTATATCCCTGTCAATATGCTAAACTCTGTTCTGGTAAAAAAAATACATATGAAAACAACTTTTTTCATAAAGGGTCCTTAGTTTTCTAATGTATTTGTTTAGGCATTATTCTCATACTGTTCCATGTATGCCCATCACCCTACACTGTGTATACTGTCACCAAAATCAAGCCATATGTTCACTGTGTATATACAATCATTAAAAACAAACAGTGTTTCGACTGTGTACATACAAGCTCTTAAAACTAGCAGTGCATTCAAATGGCTCTCGGCCTCAACATAAAAATTTGAAAATCGACAAAATGCTCTCGGCCTGCTTATCTAAAAGCTTGAAAAACAACGCTTCGGCCTCAAAACAAATTGAAAAAAACAAATAGCGCATTTAAAATGAATTTTAAATGGCTCGACCTTTACTCTCTTTGGCAATCAGCGCTCGGTCTTAGACATTACACAGCTCTTCTTTTAAACATGACACAACTCTTTCGGCCCACACAGACTTCAACCCATTGTTTTAGTCAAAACAAAGACACACAGTGGCAAAAAGGTCCATAACAGAGACACATCCATTATGTTTGTTCACCATACGGGCCGTTTCCATACACAGGCATATGATATATCAATTATATAAATAATGACAGCGCGCAACAAAACAAAGGATGTGTATTAATGCACAATCAACCAACAGCGCGCAATCAAAACAAACATATCATATCTTCGGCGCTATGAGGTAGACTCTGCCTCCTCTGTTTTATGGACTTTGTTGTGATTTGCAACACTGCACTCCGTTTTGGTTCACAAAACTTCACATGCGATCCCCATACCCCTAACGTGTTATCCATGCAACAAGTTTAAACTTAAATTGCTGCGCTATTTACTAGTGTTCTATGCCATGATTTACGCAGTGAATCTTATCGCCATATTTATTAACTGTTGTCAACCGACTTACTGCTGGAGTTAATGCGTGGTTTCGGCGTTACCTGGTTGTCAACGAGCGCTGAGGAGTGTTAAACGGCGCTCCAAATCCCTGTTGCTTCGTTCAACTGACTGGTGGCAAGGGAAAAATCATTAACCATTAATTACAGGCAGTTTACAACTATATTCCACAGTTGCCGAGCTTAAACAAACTACACCGTTACCTGAATGGATCCCGAAAATTCAGTGATCACTCGGCGTTAAGTTCGGGCAATTTTCCTTCTTAAATCTTCTCAAACCCGCTTCAGTTTCCTTTTCACTAGCTTGCAGCTCCAAACACCATCGTTCTGAGCTATTCGACAATGAAGAATGAGTTTGAACAGTGCAAGAACCGTCGGTCAGTTCATGACCGTTTCATGGGTGTACTGTGCACTCTGTTTATTGGTGCTACAGTGTATGGTTGGTATGGGTGTCCTGTTGACCAGTCGCCCGACTGTGTCATGAGGATGGCTGAATCATAGTTTTAATTTGAACGTATGCACATAACTCCTGCACAGCGCACAGTCCAATGGAAAATAGTCGCCATGCCACGGTGTTTACCCCGTACCTGTGTGCTGGCCAGTATTGACTTGGATTGTCATTTTGTTGATATCGTTTGGTTTGGTTGCTCACCCTTGGCTGCATACAATATGATTGCCGCACATCATATAGACCGTCGTGTGTTTATAACCATGCTTCGCACTCATTCTCATATGCAATGATTTTAAACAATGCGTTCTTATGCAATGAGTTTGAGCGATGTGCAATTATCATTTAAGCCATATACAATACCCCGCTGCCACATATGCAATCACAGTTTTGTCTTTGTACGCGGTCTTGCCATATGTTTTGCACGCGGCCTTCTCTTTATACGCCTTACCTTATATCATATATATGTGCTTTACCTTATATCATATATATATGCGCTTTAGTTTATATCATATACATGCGCTTTGGTTTATGATATATGTATATAATCTTACTTCACCACTTTGACTATAGCGCATGCATATTATAACCGTTTGGACTATAGCACATATATTGCATTTGTTTGTTTTGTATATGGCATATATAAATTTTCATATAGCGCATGACTTATTTGGTTATATGCACATTTTTATAATTTTAAAATGACCATCTTGGGTCATATTTAAAATTATCACCATTACTAATCCTTGAGTTGTATGTGCAGGTTGAAAAGTTGTCCCAGTTTGGTCTTTTTATGCTGCTAAAGAAAAATACTTAGGGGTTAATGATCATGAAGTAAATATGGGATATGTATGGATATGAAATGGAATATGATGTATAAGGGTTATAGGGTTATAGGGTATGTATAGGGAATATAGGATATGAAATGATAATGAATATCCTCAGGTACTAATTTCAACTTAACAAAGACTAAAAATTTCTAAGAAAAATTTGAATTTTCAAGCACAAAATGACTATACATATACTCCCCTAGATGATGTCCATACAAGTGGGATGAAATCAGTTGATCAAATGTTGTAGATGGATTGAAAAGTAAACTTTATTGCTGCTCCTTGTTCTTCATGCTCTGGTTCTTGAATTGTTGTTCAGGTCCCTCTGTAATTATTTCTTGTTTCAGGTCCCTCTGTAATGATTTCTTATTTCAAGTCCCTCTGTTGACAATACAAGTTCCATCTATACTTCAGCTTTCCAGCTAAAGGTCTTATGCAATTCTTATGCAATTCTCCCCCTTGCTTAAGATTTGACTTGTCCTCAAGTCAGTTGTTTGTGGAGAGTTTCCTGCATTGAAATTATGTGAGAACAGTAGAAAAAGAATATAGAATTCATAGAGTCCAAGTTGCCCTGGTTTTCCCCTCTGAATTCGTGTTTGCTTGGTTCCAGTTTCCTGGTTTTCACTAGCAAACAAGTTATTTATTTTTTTATATGTTTCTTTATATATATATATATATATATATATATATATATATATATATTATTCATCTACAAGACTAGAAGATGGCTGAGCCTGGTGTGCCATGATTTCCAGTTCTGTATCCTCTACCAGTTGTTCCATAAATGCTTCCTTATTGATAGGCCTATTATAAACTTTGAGCCTATGTCCATTCACTACAAATGAGGTGGAGTCCTAGTCGATTGTCCTGATCTTTACTGCTCTATTGTCAAAGATTTTGTCAATTTCATATGGGCCTAGCTAGTGTGTTGTGAACTTTGCTTTGAAGTCTTTGAATTTGGAGTCAAAAAGTAATGCCCAGTCTCCCTTGTGAAATGTCTTAGTTTTGATATATCTGTCGTGCCACTTCATTCTTTTGTTGCACCAATGTGGTATGTTCTATGGCTTGCTGACGATGCTCGTCTAGTTGATTCAGTTCCATGATCCGCTGTTGTTGTGCTTCAGTCAAGTCTAGTCCTAGTTCAGCTGCTGGTCTGTATGTTTGTATCTGAAACTCTATAGGCAATAAGGCCTCTTTTCCATATACCAGCTGGTATGGACTAAAACCAGTTGTATTCTTCCATGTGATTCTGTAGGCCCATAGTGCATCTTTTAATTTTTCATACCAATCTCTTCTGTTTAGCTGTACTGTTTTAGTCATGATATTTTCTAGGACTTTATTTGTTGATTCAACCTACCCATTTGCTTGAGGGTGATATGGTGTAGACTTCCTGTGTTTGATCTTGTATTTGTCTGTTAGATCTCGTACCAGCTTTGATGTAAATTGTGCCCCTTGATCTGTTACAATTTGTCTAGGTACTCTGTATCTTACAAATATTTCTTCAAAGAGAAAGGTGACCACTGTATCTTCTGTTGCTCTGTTCACTGCTTTGGCCTTCGCCCATTTGGTTACATAATCTGTACATACTAGGATGTACCTCTTTCCATTTGATGGTGGATTAATAGGTCCAACAAATTCAAGTGCCCATTGCTCAAATGGTTCTATGAGGACCTGTGGTTTGAGCAGCATCTCATTTGATGTGATTGGTCTCCCTGTTCTTTGGCAACTATCACATTGCTTGACATATGCCTTAGAGTCTCTGAAGATGGATGGCCAGTAATAGCCCAATTGCAGCACCTTATATGTTGTTCGTTTGTCTGCAAAATGACCACCACATGGTTCATCATGACATGCTCTCAGAATGTCTAATATTTTATCTTCTCGCACACATTTTCTAATCCTCAGATCTGAACTAGTATAAAATAAATCACCATTTATCCAACTATACCTAGAATTTTCTCTAACAATTTTTCGTTTTTTCTTTTTAGAGAATTGAGTTGGAAATTTTCCAGAAGATAAATAATTTGCAATGTCTGCAAACCATGGTGTTTTTATTGTTATGGCAAACAGGTGTTTGTCTGGAAAGTTGTCTATAGCCGGATTTGGATCGTTGGGTGAATGTATGCGGGACAGAAAGTCAGCCACTTGATTTTCCTTGCCTGGCCGGTCTTGTATTGTGATATTAAACTCTTGCAATAACAATAACCATCTTGTTATTATTCCATTAGTGATGGGTTTATTCATCAAGTATTTGATTGTTGAATGATCTGTATGAATGAAAACTTGATATCCTGTTATATAGTGCCTGAATTTGTTTACTGCATGTATAACGGCTAACATTTCTTTCTCTGTGACTGTGTAGTTCAATTCTGCAGGTGTTAGATTCTTGCTTATAAAGTATATTGCATAATTGAACAAGTTCTCTTTCTGCCCAAGAGAGGCACCTATCGCGGTATCAGATGCATCAGTTGAAATATGAAATGGCAAAGACCAGTTTGGCCCACGGAGAATGGGTGCAACTGATAATTTTTCTTTCAGAATTTGAAATGCATTTTGACAATCATTTGTCCAGTGAAATTCAATATCTTTTGCTAATAGTTTGAACAGAGGTTGGGCTATTTTACTGAAGTTTTGAATGAATCGTATATAATAGCCTGCATAGCCTAAGAAACTTCTTACCTCTTTTTGTGTTGTAGGAGGCATTAAGTTAACTAGGACTTGGATTTTTGCTGGATCCACCTTAATTCCTGAAGCGGAAATATGGTGTCCCAGAACTATTCCTTCTGTCAACATCATATAGCATTTCTCATTTCTCAATGACAAATTTGTTTCAATGCATCGTTTCAAGACTTTCTCAAGGTTATTTAGGCAATCATTATATGTGTTTCCATAAACTGTGAAGTCATCCATATAAACCTCTACACATTCGTGAATTAGATCAGCAAATATTGAAAGCACTGCTCTTTGAAAAGTTGCAGGTGCATTGCATAAACCAAATGGAAAAACATTATATGCATAGGTTCCCCATGGGCAAGTGAATGTTGTCTTGTCTTGGTCTTCTGTTGCTATTCTAATCTGGTTGTATCCGCTAAACCCATCCAAGAAGGAGAAAAATTTCTTTCCAGCTAATGAGTCTAACACCTGGTCAATGAATGGTAGAGGAAAATGATCTTTTAGTGTAGCTTTGTTTAGTTCCCGATAGTCCACACATACCCTCCACTTTCTATTTTTCTTTGGTACTATAACCAATGGAGAAACCCATTGACTATCTGAAATAGGATAGATGAATCCAACATTTAACAATTTTTGCAGTTCCTCTTTCACTATTTCTTTCATCATGGGATTCATTCGTCTTTGAGGTTTCCTTACAGGTTTGAGTTGATCATCTGTATAGATGTGGTGGATACATGTGCTGGGATGGATTCCTTGCATGTCAGTATAATCCCAGGCAAAAGATTTTGAATATTTCTGTAATAATGCAATTACCTCTTGTTCTTGTGCTGATTGCAACTGGTTTCCAATGTTTAAATGTTTTCCAGGATATACCTCAATTGTTTTTATTGTTGGATTGGAGATTGTGTTTACAGGAAAGATGTCTATAAAAGAATTCCGCAAAGTTTGAATAGTACAAGTTTCCTAAAAGCATTGATTCAAAAGGTTACTTGCAGCTTCATATTGGACTTCTCTAAGCTGCTCTGAAATACTTGGTTCTGAAATGAAAAGATCCATTAAGTCTTCATTCTCTTCTTCTTCTCTAAAGTCAAAGAATTGATTTATACTTAAAACTGATTTAGTTTGTTGTTTTTCTTGAGTTTCAAGTACTGATTCTAAAGAAGTTGATTGTGCAGGTGAATAAAGAGCAATGTGTTTCCTTTCATCTCCATGTGAAATAATCATGCTTCCTGATCTACATCCTATGAAGGCATCAGTGGTAGCTAACCATGGTCTGCCTAAGATTAGAGGATGTCCTCCCAAATTTGTTTTTGGTTGCAAGATAAGGAAGTCAACAGGATACTCCCATGAATCCAAAGAGACTATGATATCTTCTAATATTCCTTCCAGAACAACTTTAGATCTTCCTGCTAGTTCTAAAATTGTAGAAGTTGATCTAATGTTGTTTAAATGCAGAGTTTTCATTATCTCCATTGTCATTACATTTATAGCTGCTCCCAAGTCTATTAATTTGTTTGGTACTAAGAAATTATTTATTGATATAGTAACCATAGGGATACTAGGACCAATATATTTCTCTACAATGGTTTGTGTAGACATGAGGCTTGCTAGTTTACCAATGACTTGGATTGTAGTAGGATCCTTCTTCTTTTTCCTTGATTTCTTAATGCACAATTCCTTTATTGTTTTAGCATATATTGGTATTTCTTTAATTGCCTTCAACAAAGGAATTTTTACATAAGCATTTTTTAACTCATCTAAAATATCAAATTCAGGAAGGGTTATTTCTTTTTGTTGTTCCACTAACCTTTCAGGATAAGGTGGTGTTTGAGTTGTAATGGTTTTTCCTTTTTGAATTTGTATCTCAGTTTGTGATGTTTCAGGTGATTCTCCCTGTTCAGTTGGTTCTTCTATGATTGGAGGAGAATCCTTTTTAAGTACTTTTCCAGACCTTAGATGGACATCATTAAGAGGAAGAATCGAATATGTGGGAAAACATGTTGCTTCCTCTACAGTATATGCAGATTTGTCCACCTTATTATTCGGATTTTCCATTGGTTGGGCTGGTAATTGAGTTGGTCTGGGTTGATTTGTGGGTAGCTGTAACTGTTGTGGTTGGGTCAACAAGGGTGGTGGATTCTGCTGTGGAAATGGCATGGATTGTGGATATGCAGAATGTTGTTGTTGAAATGGTATGGACTGTGAATATTGTGGATATGCAAATGTCTATTGGTATTGTTGCTGGTATTGTTGTTGATACTGTTGAGGCATCCTAGGTTGCCATGGTCTTCGTGGTGCTACATAATAAAAACCTTCTATTCCTGGCACTTCTTCCATAGAGTTCATTTGTAATTCTTTCAATCTTAGACAACTTTCTGTGGAATGATTTTCTGTACAAAGACCACAAACCTGAATACTATCCAAAGGACATTCTCTCAATGGATGTTTCTTTCTACATTTGGAATAAAAGATTGCTAGAGCTTGTTCTTGTTCTTCTTTCTTCTTGTTTGCCTTTAGAACATCTACTTGTGTCCCTAATGTACTTAAGAGGTCTATTTTGAAGTTTTCCAATAAGCTTCCTATTTCATCTCTTGTTATCCCTCCTGCAGCTGACTTTGTTGCTTTTGAACTTGCTTCTCTCTTTCCTGTTTTTGATCTTCCTCTAGAATATTTTTGACGTAACTCAACAATTTCTTTGAATGGTAGGTTTGAAATGTCTCCTTTACCCATCACATTCAAAATGTCAAGGTATTCATCCGTTACACCCTTGAGAAAGATTGTTCGAATGGTTTCTTGATTTAGAGAGTGTTGTTTAGATTTTTGTAGATTATATGCAAATCTTTCCAAATATTCTTCTAAACTTTCATCTTCTTGTTGTGTCATTCTGAAAGCATCTTCCTTTGAATCTCTAGATCTAGAATAAGCTTGATATTTTTTAAGGAAGACCGATCTCATATCATCCCAAGAAGCTATTGTTTGTTCTCATAAACCCATGAACCATTTTAAAGCTATTGCTTTTAATGTTGCAGGGAAAAGACGAAGTTTATGAATTTCATCAGTGAATCCATATGTTCTACATAGAATATCAAATTTAAACATAAAAGCATCAGGATCTTCCGTGGACATTCCATAAAAATTTGGCAATACAGAAGGTGGAATATTTTTCATTTTCACTTCTCCTCCTAATATTGCACTTGTGTCTACTATTGGAAAGCCAAAGGTAGCCTCTTGATCATTACCATGTTCTTGTCTTTTCCGATCATTTTCTATCTTTTTATCATTTTCTTGTTTTGCCTCCTCCTCTCTCCTTCTTCTCCATTCTCTTTGTTGTCTTTCATATTCAGCTCGTTGTTCAGGAGTGAAAATAACAGATCCATGTCCCTCTTCTGCCATTGGTTGATTTGTTTCAATTTTGAGTGGAGATTCAGGTTGTTGAAAGATAGGTGGATTTATGGATGGAAAGACAGGTTGTTTTCCTTTGATAATTTCTTTTTGTTTTCCAGAAATTGAAGATTGTTTTTGTTTTGCTTCCCAAGCTAACAGAGTTTGCCTCTCAATCAAAGTTAATCTTTGTCCAGTTCTTTATTTTTTTGCCAATTCCTCAATTATTGGATTACCAGTAACTGGGGTGTTTGATGATCCTATCTCTATTTGTGGGGGGTTTTTAATAAATCTACCTTGAGGATCTCTATATCTAGGCATAAAGAAACATAACTAAAAAGGGATGTAACTAATGTTTTTGTTTGTTTTGAAATTTATCTTTCTATTGACTATGCTGATATTTGCCTCCCCGGCAACGGCGTCAAAATGTTGGGCTAATTTGTTTACCGAAATTAACACAATTATTTCTTATCAATCCGGGTTGTTTATGCTTTGAGGCAAGTTCACTATATGTGAAGATCAGATGTAATCAAACCTTGAAAGATAATTTATTCAAAAGCTTAAAGCAATACATCCTACAACTCTAATTCAATTAGTTTAAAAAGAGGAAAAATATTGAAATGGTTCTTGACTCAAGAAGTCCACTTTTGCCTCAATTACCACTTAATGAATCAGAGGTTAAAACTAAGAACTTAATATTTATTAATGAAAGAAGCTCTTAACTTAAGAGACACATAAGGTATTTTATCATAATTCATTCATCTCAATACCAAAATCTCAATAAGAAACTACTTGCATGCAAACAAAGGAAACTAGTTTTAATTCATCATTTTAGTAGAAGGGATGCTCAACTTGAACACTTGTTTTTCCAACTTAATAAAGTGATGAATAAGCTAAGAAATAATCAAATCAATCACCATGCATGAACCATAAAGCAATCTGAAATAAAGCTTTGAAAAACCAGATCTACAATAACCAGATTACAAGAAATAAAACTAGTTAACAAGGAAGTGTACTTAGCTTGGAATGGGGGCCCTCCACCCTTGCCTTGCACACTTGAGAGGTGATATCAGAAGCTCAAATTCAGTCACACATCCATAGAATTGAACAGCAAAATAATAATAGCACAAGTCTTCAAATTAACTCTTCAATCCAAAAGTGTCACAGCATAAAAGTATAATAAGTCAATACATCAGCCATCAAAGTTTTGGCTCTTAAATAAGAAGTCTCATGAAACAAATTGATCTATATTCACTCAAACAAACCCATCTACTCTCATCCATCTATCTAAGTCGAATTCATTACTCCCATCCCAAGAAATATGACCAATCCCATAGAATCTCAAAACTGCCCTATTTCTATGGGATTTCTGAATGACTAGTCATGATTGACTAGCACCAAATAGGCCTAATAAAGCTTGTTCTATTCGAACTAAGCATAGCTGGCTTAGTCCTAGTTCCCAAGCAGTCCATCCATGCATTCAATTCGTGCCCAAGTTTCCTGCAACCACATCAACCATAGAGCTATTATGGGAATTTCTGAATCTGCCAATTTTGCACTTAAAACCAAACTTTCATAAAAACTTTAGAAATTGAAAAATTAAAATTAAATACCTGAATGGATATCAAATATACATCAAAATGGGATGAATGAAGGGAAAATGGATGGCAAATAGATGGATTAGTAAGTTTCTTAGAGCAAAAATAAGACCAAAACTAAGGCCCAACATATGGTAGATGAAATAGTACCCCCTTTCTATGTGACTCTTAAAAAAAATGATTCTATGTTATACAATTGTATGCTTGATTCTGGAGCATCACATAATATTATTCCAAAAACTATCATGGATCATTTAAATCTTGACATAACTAGATCCTATCATGATTTTTACATCTTTGATTCCAAAAGGGTGCCTTGTCTAGGATTGATTAAGGATTTAGTAGTCACTCTCGCCCAAATCCAAGTAAAGAGTGTAGTGATAGATACAGTTGTCATAGATATCCCTCCCAAATTTGGAATGCTCCTTGCAAGGTCTTGTTGTGCCAAATTCGAGGGAACTCTTCAGGTGGACATGTCTTATGCCACCATTCTAGTTTATGGGGGAGAGAAACTAAGGTTGTATAGAGAGGTCATATTTTTGCACACTGTTTGCAAAACAGATCAACCAAAAAACCATCCCATATATGCAATTGATCAAGATTTTGGTTGTTTCCAACTTTCTTCAAACCAAACACATGAAACTCAAGCAAAAATTGAAGATATAATTGAAATACCTGTACCAAATTAGACTGATGTCTGGAAGCTATTATTTGATGGTTCTCACTGGAAAAAATAATAATAATAATAATAAATAATAAATAATAAATAATAAAAAAATAAAAATAAAAATAAATAAATAAAAATAGAAATTATACAATCATGCAAACTTGATTTTGAAGTTACAAATAATGTAGCTGAATATGAAGCTTTCCTTTTAGGATTAGCCAAGAACTTAAAAGTACAAAACCTGAGTGTTTTTACTCACTCAAAGCTCATTGTTAAACAAGTTATAAATCTTTGCGAAACAAAACATCCTAGGCTTAGATCCTATCGAAATGAGGTTTGGGATTCAGTGGAAAATTTATTCAATGCTTTTAATTTGACTTACATCCCAAGGGATCAAAATATTCATGCAGATTCCCTAGCTATTTATGCTAGTTCGTTTCAAATCCTTGATAAAACTAATGTTCTCTATCAAATACAAGTTACATACAGGCCATCCATCCTAGATAACCTAAAATACTAGCAGATATTTCAATATGATGAACATTAAAAATATTTTCTACATGTTATAGATGAATTTTTAGTTCTACAAATTTATGAAAATACAACAAAAACAATTGAGAATTCAAATGAAAATGATAATTCAGATTTCAACTCAAAAATTGCTAATCATGATATCATTCAACTGTCTAACAATTTTATTCCCAAAGGTCTCATTCCTTTAGAGAAATTGTTTGACCAAAATGATGTCCTTAGAAACCCACAGTCACTCTCTCCACAAGATGATATAGAGGAGGTAAACATTGGAACAAATGATGACATTAGGAGCCTCAAAATTTATGCATCCTTAGATCCCGAAATTAAAGCTCAATACCTAAAGTTATTTGAAAAATACAAGGATGTTTTTGCATGGACCTATGTTGATCTGAAAACTTATGATACATCACTCATACAACATAAGATTCCTTTAAAACCAGAAGCAAAACCTTGTCAACAGAAACTTAGAAGGATTAATCCAGCACTTCTACCAACTGTAGAAAAGGAAATTAAGAAAATGCTAGATGCCCAAATTATTCTCCCTCTTAGATACTCTAATTGGGTTGCTAATTTAGTTCTTGTCACAAAGAAGAATGGGGAAATTAGACTTTGTGTGGACTTTAGGAATTTGAATAAAGCATCATTAAAGGATAATTACCATTTACCAAAAATGGATCAGTTACTTCAGATGGTTTCAGGAGCACAAAGACCTTCCATGCTTGATGGTTTTTCAAGTTACAACCAGATAAATGTTGATCCAGCAGACAGAGAGAAGAAAACTTTTACTACACCCTGGGGTACATTTATGTACTCTAGAATGCCCTTTGGCTTTTCCAATGCTGGGGCAACTTTTCATAGAGCTATGGACATAGCTTTTGTGTGATAGGTAAAATTTGTAGTCATTTATCATGATGACATAATTGTTTTTTTCTAATTCTGATCAGAAACATCTAAAGCACTTGATAAAGGTTTTTGACAAGTGTAGGAAATTCGGAATATCCCTCAATCTTAAAAAGTCTCTTTTTGCTATCAAAGAAGGAAATTTTCTAGGCCATATAATCTCAAAAAGAGTGGTGATTGATCCCAAACGTGTTTTTGCAATAAAAACATTGTCATTACCTAGAAACAAGAAGGATATCCAAGCTTTTCTAGGCAAGCTTAATTTTTTAAGGAGGTTCGTCACAAATTATGATGAAATTGTGAAAGACATAACTGATATGCTCTGGAAGGATCATGAATTTAAATGGATTGTCTCTTCCAGGTATGCATTTGACCAAATCAAGAAAGCTATCTCTGAAGCTCCAACCTTGGCTAGTCTTGATTATACCAAGCCATTCAGTATATTTTCCTTTGCCTCTGAAACAACCCTTGCTGTTGTTTTATTACAAAAGGATGAAGATTCCTCTGACCAAACTATAGCCTTTTTCAGTAAGGTTATGAGAGATGTCGAGCTTAAGTATGACATAATTGAGAAGCAAGCTTATGCCCTCATAAAATCCCTGAAATCATTCAGGATGTATTTCCTACATTCACCTATTACTTCTTATGTTCCTAACAGTGTTGTCAAGATTGGTTTATCCCAACTTGACACTGATGGGAAGAGAGGTAGATGGATCACTCAAATACTGAAGTTTGATCTAACTATCAAAACTACAAAGCTAGTAAAGGGTCAAGGATTAGCTAATCTTCTAGATGAGTCAAACTGTAAAGTGCTTGGCATCAACTCTGTTTTGGAAATACAAGGGGAGAATCCATAAGGACCTCCTCAAAGATCAAAAGGGGGGAATCCACAAGAACCTTCCCAAAATTTGAATGAAGAGAATCCACAAGAACCTACTCACCATGCTGAAGAAAAGAATCCACAAGAACCTTTACCTTCAGATCAGGTTGTCTCTCTACACATTGATGAGAAATTTTTTTGTTCAAATTGGTATCAAGAGATTGTAAATTTCTCGATCCATTTTGAACGTCCAGCATCTTTTTCCAAAATTCAATGTAAAACTCTCAAATTGAAGACAGTCAAATAATGTATTATAAATGCAAATCTATATTGGAAGGACCCACTAAATATCTTGTGATTATGTTTAACAGAATCAAAAATTGAAGGAATCATTGATCAGTTTCATACAGGATTTTGTCGAGGATATTATGCTTGGAGAGAAATAGCATATAAAATATTGAGGGTAGGATTTTATTGGCCCACATTGTTCTTAAAAGTAGGAGCAAAGGTCAGAAGTTGTGTCCCTTGTCAGATGTTTGCTGGTAAGCAAAAACTAGCAGCTCTTCCACTGATCCCAACAATAGTCTCAACACATTTTCTCCAATGGGGACTAGATTTTATTAGAGAGATTCATCCTACTTCAAGAAATCATCATAGATGTATTCTCGTTGCAACAGACTACTTTACCAAATGGGTGGAAACAATTACAGTAAGAAATGCTATTGATTCAGTAGTAATCAAATTCATTGAAGAAAATTTATTATCTAGGTTTGGTTGCCCAACACAAATTGTTACTAATAATCTAGCAACATTTTCTAGTGTTTAAATGATTGAGTTTTGCCAGAAATATCAGATTTTGTTACATGATTCAACTCCATATTACCCTCAAGGTAATGGCCTTGCAGAAACCTCAAATAAGAGTCTGGTAAAAGTGATCAAAAATACTTTAGCAGATCATAAAAAGAGCTGGGATTCTTATTTAATTTATGAATTTTTGGCAAACCGGATTACTCCAAAGAGTTCTACTGGAAAGTCTCCTTTTCAGCTAGTCTATGGGAAAGATGCAATCTTCCCTACCAACTTGGCCTTCCCTGTTTTAAAATTCCTGCAGGATTCAATTGATGAACCTGATGATTTTTCAAGGAGAATAAATCAGATTATTGAACTAAATGAAAACAGAGATGAAGTTCAATATAAATTGAAAAAGTATCAGAATAAGATGAAGAGCTTGTTTGACAGAAGATCCAGGGAAAGGGACTTCAAGGAAGGTGATCTAGTTCTAAGATGGGATTCCAAAAGAGAAGATAAGGGAAAACATGGCAAGTTTGATAACCTGTGGTTTGGACCTTTAGCTATTGCTGAAGTAAAGGGAAACAACACTTTTGTGCTACAAAATCTTGAGGGACTATATTCCACTTATCCTGTTAATGGAAGGTTTCTCAAACATTACATTCAGTATTGAGAAGTTGAAATAGATTTCATTACTACCATTTTAAAAACTTCAGTTTATTTTACTTTTCAAACTATGAGTGTGAGTTTTTATAGCAAAGACTCCATAGCTTGAGGAGAAGGCACATGGATCTGCAAGTTTTCTACATTCTATAGGAGAAAGAAGTCCCCAGTTGGAGCCGATGTTGTAGCATTTTTTGGTTTTGGTAACTTAGTATCAATTAGTCAAAAAAAGAAAATATATTTGAAAGAATAACTTCGGCGTAAATCACATGTAGACATACATTTGTCGACGCGTTTCGAACCAACTAGTGTGGTTCATCATCAGGACAAGTTGAAGAAACAGATCCAGCTTAGCATGATAAATAGTCTGAGCAGAGTCTCCGACGGCTAAATTGACTAACGACTAATTTTGACCTTAGGACCCAGGTCAAATTCTTATTTATTAATTTAATGTTATTATTATTATTATTATTTTTCTTATGGAAATAAGTTAAATTAGGTAAAATGGTTGGTTTTAAAAAGGGAATTTATTTATTTATTAATATATATATAATAATATTAGGGTATTAAGGTAAAAGTTAAGATTAATAATTTTAATGGTTGGTTTGATAATTTATTTATTTATTCAAATTATTATTGGTATTCTATATATATATATATATATATCATAAGTTGACTAGTATTTCTATTCAATAATAATTCGATGGTTAGTTGATTTTTATGTAAGTTAGTTAAAATATAAAAATAAAATAATTTTAAGGTTAAGATGTAATTATTTATTTATTTAACCTATTTATTAACAATTATATATATATATATATATATATATATATATATATATATATTCTATAATTAAAATTATAATATTCGGTTATTAAGGTAAAAGTTAGGATTAATGGTTAGATTAAAAAGATAATTTATTTAAATTATTTAATAATTATTATTAAAATTATATATATATATATATATATATATATATATAGATCATAGGTTGAGAAAGTAATTAAATAATCTATTTATTAATAATAAAATATATATATATAATTTAAAAAATAATTCAATAATATATTTATTAAAAAATAAATAAATAAATAAATAAATAGATAAATTAATTAATTAATTAATTGATTGAGTAATAATTAATTAATTAATAAATTAAGTTAGAATAAATAATGTAAGGTTAGTTTAAAAAGGTAATTCATTTAATTATTTATTGCTAATATTATGTATATTATAATCTTAGGATGCTTAAAATAAATAAATTAATTAAATTAAATAAATAAATAATAATAGTAAAAAAAAAAAAAACAGAGGGGCAGAAAAAACGACTAAGAAGAGAGTGTCAGAATCTAGCACTTACTGATTTTCCAACCATCGTCTTTATTGAGATTGCTCGGCCTCTTCTCAATCTCAATAGCTTCCCTCAATTTACGATGGTGAAACTGAGCGACTTTGGCAATAACCTTGGCCTCCTCAATACACACCTGATGCTTGGTCTTTTCCACATGCTCTGCTAATGCTGAAGACTTGGATCTCCCATGTCTTAGGTCGGCTGCATGCTAGCAGATCCTTTGATGGATGGAGCGTCCTTTTTCCCCAATATAGGGGGTCCCACAAGAACAAGGGATCAAGTAGACACCCTTCATGTCCTTAGGGTTAACGGGATCTTTCACTGATCGGAGGGAATTGCGAATGGTGTTGAGGGGCCTAAAGGTTGAGGGAACATCATACCTTTTAAGGATACGAGCAATCTTGTCTGTGGTTCCTTGAACATAGGGAAGGTGGACACCCGGACGACGCTCTTTTAGCTCTTTCTTAATTAATGCGTTTTTTGAGGCTCTCTGGAAAGCCTTCTGACCCAGGCGCCTGCTATGTCCATTCTCCACAAAGACATTAAGGAGATGGGATCTCTCCTTATCAAAGCTCTCACAATCGGAGATCCTAAGGGCATGAGTAGCGAGGGTGTTAAGAACACCCAACTTTTGAGCAGGGAAATGATGGGAATTGGCATGAAGATACTGCTCAGTATGCGTTTTCTTACGGAACACAGAATGGGAGAGAAAGCCATCCTTATTCCGAGATAAAAGAGAATCCAGGAAAGGGAGGCAACCATTGACCTCTTTTTCCATGGTGAACTTGATGGTCGAGGATCGGCTGTTGAGGTGATTAAAGAAACGATCCAGCTCCTCAGGACCATGGGGCCAGATGACATTAGTGTCATCGACATACCTTTTCCAAAGCTTAGGAAGAAGACGAGCTGAGGACAAAGCTTTGGCTTTGAAATCTTCCATAAAAAGATTTGCCACAATAGGGGAAAGAGGGGAACCCATGGCAACACCACAAGTCTGCTCAAAGAATTCACCCTCGAAACAGAAGAACGTGGAAGTGAGACAGATCTCCACCAAATGCACGGTGTCAGGATCTGTTAGGCGATAGATCACTTCCAAGGCCTCCTTTATAGGGATGCAAGTATAAAGGGAGACCACATCAAATCTGACGAGAATGTCCTCAGGGCTAAGCTTAATATCCTTTAGCTCATTAATGAAGGAAGCAGAGTCTTTCACGAAGGACTCAGTGCGGCCAACCAAGGGCTTAAGCTTAAGGGCAAGGAACTTAGCCAGAAGATAGGGCGGACCGCCAATGGTGTTGACGATAGGCCTCAGAGGGACCCCTTCCTTGTGAATCTTCGGTAACCCATAGATCCTAGGAGTAATGGGATTACTTTCAATGAGCTTGTGGCACAGGGAACTCACTGAATTATTAGATTTAATGGCGAGAGCCACAGTCTGAGAAATCTTCTTCAGAGGGTCCTTGGGCAGCTTTTTATAACTGCCACTATTGTGGAGATGATCTAGCATCTTCCTTCGGTAATCATCCTTGTTAAGGATGACCGTAGCTCCTCCTTTATCTACCTTTAGAACCACAATATCTTCATTCAGATTCAAGGATTTTAGGGCGGAGGCTTCCTTGCTGCTGAGGTTCCTCCGAGGGGGCTTAGCCTTCCTAAGGACGACAGCACAATCCTGTCTAATGGTGTCCTTGATATTATCCGGAAGATCTCTAATCCCGAATTCCACATCGCAAATAATGTCCTCCACCGGGATTTTTCTAGGGGCAAGGGCAAAGTTTAGACCTTTGCCTAAAACACTGAAAACCACAAATAATTCAGTGAGGTCCCTGTGCCACAAGCTCATTGAAAGTAATCCCATTACTCCTAGGATCTATGGGTTACCGAAGATTCACAAGGAAGGGGTCCCTCTGAGGCCTATTGTCAACACCATTAGCAGTCTGACCTATCTTCTGGCTAAGTTCCTTGCCCTTAAGCTTAAGCCCTTGGTTGGCCGCACTGAGTCCTTCGTGAAAGACTCTGCTTCCTTCACTAATGAGCTGAAGGATATTAAGCTTAGCCCTGAGGACATTCTCATCAGCTTTGATGTGGTCTCCCTTTATACTTGCATCCCTATAAAGGAGGCCTTGGAAGTGATCTATCGCCTAACAGATCCTGACACCGCGCATTTGGTGGAGATCTGTCTCACTTCCACGTTCTTCTGTTTTGAGGGTGAATTCTTTGAGAAGACTTGTGGTGTTTCCATGG
>CM062804.1:1526537339-1526869839 GCA_031772625.1 Pinus tabuliformis | reverse complement strand
CTTTCCTTTGTAATAGTTTCTTGAGTATTCTCTACAAGCATCAATGTCTCTTATTTGATCATATTTTCTCTTGCAATTTCTTTGATTTCCCATGTAGTTCAATCTATGTAGATTTTTAACATCAAACCCAGAATATTTAATTTCAAAATCCAGCCCAAAAAACTCATTTTCAAAATCCAGCAAAAAAAACTCACTTTCAAAATTCAGTCGAAAAAACTCACTTTCAAAATTCAGCCCAAAAAAATCACTTTCAAAATTTAGCCCAAAATATTTACATTCAAAAGTTAGCCCAAAAAAATCACTTTCAAAATTTAGCCTAAAAGATTTACTTTAAAAATTCAGCCCAAAAAACTCACTTTAAAAATCGAGCCAAAACAATTTTTTTGTCCAAAAATTAGATGCAAAGAAATTTGGAATTCAAAAGTTGCACATGAGGAATGTGAGTACGAAAATAATTTTTTGACCGAGTTTATTTATAGAGTTTCGATGAAACAATTATATCGAAGGGTCACACTGTTTTAATTTTGGGGCCGACAAAAAATATGGATAAGTTTTTTGGCCGAACTTTTAAACATTTTCGGCTAAACCTTTAAAAAAAGTTCGGCTGAACTTTTAAAAAAATTTGGCCAGAAGAATTTTTTGTTTATTTTAACGTTCGTTTGCGGTAAAAAAAGTTCTAACGAACGTTTTATTTTTTGGCTGAAAACCTACAACTTTGCAACTGCTCGGATTTGATCACCTTTCTCCAAGTTTAAAATAGTTAAACTCCATCAAATATGGTGAATTTACTTTTAGAACCAATACCAGTGTTTGCAGAATTGAATCTACTTTTAGTAGATATAAATTTTATGGAATTTCATACATATTTGCTAATTTTAACTAATTTTCTAGTAAAATGTTTGCAATTATTTTTTGAAAGTCATTATGATTCAGTGAAATCAAAATTATGTATCTTACAAAATACACTGTCAAAAAATATGAAACATTTATTGTGCATTATGTCGATCCGTCTTATTTAATGGGTAGTTTTTATATTTTTAGTTTCTAACTAATATGTTGAGAAACATGGCACTATGTTAAACATCTTCAAACTCTGCAGTTTTTTTATATTGGTTCAATTCAAAAAATTCTAGTAATTATGATGTGCATCTATTGGTTTTGTAAGTATAGCCATATCAAAGTAGAGTCCGTCTAGATTGTTGCAACACATTTTTTTTCAAAAAACGCAAGGTTAACAAAGAATACACTAGTGCCAAAAAAATGACTTTTTATGAATCCCTTGATTTTTAAAGAACACACAGTCAAACAATTGCTAAGTTTACATATCAAATGTGAATAAAGAAGTTTTAAAAAATAAGAAATAGAAAGCTAATAAAATTTATGACAAGTTTTCTTTTTACTGTCAAAAGAAATTCTAAATGGAAAAATTGCTTTGGCTTACCAAAAGTTGAAAAACTTCTAAAAATAATAAAAAAATTCTCAAAATAGGGCAAAATGTGTAACCCAACTTCACATTTTCACCCTAGATTAGTGCCTACTTAAACTCCACCAAGGCCTTGTTCTCTCCAACTAGAGTCGTGATTTTGAACTTCATGTACCATGTTATTGCGTGATCCCTAAATGTGGCTTCCAGAATAATATTTGTGGCATCGTCTTAGACCTACTTAGTTGTTTAAATGGTCTCACACATAAACAAACATTGTTCTAGGTCCTCAATCCCAGCACCATGAAACATGGACATCCTCAAATATATGCCAACCAATGTAGTCTGTGTGGTACTCCCTAACGAAGTACTTCCTCTTAAGCTTGTTATACTGCTAGGGAATGGTGCACCTGACTTTGCATATGGGTCTAAATAACTAGTGTCGCCCCCTACAACTATATTGATTCCACTAGTCCTACTATTTCCTCCTCCCTGACTATAATTACGTTCTATGTTAGTCGAATCAGTGCATTGATTACTTGTAGATGCATGTCAGGTGGTGGGTTCGACCCCAGGTATGGTTTGATTCTGTTGTTTTGGCTCTGAATCTTCTGTAGTGCATGGACTCAACTATTCCCTTTCTCCTACCTCATTCCATGGCATGTCAAACTGCATCCCTTCATATCTCTCATCAGTGACACTACTTTGTGTGCTACAATGACCTCTCTTAGCCCCTCCCACTAGGCTCCTTCTTTTTGTAGGCACCGACATTTACCAACCTCCTCCCATGTCACCTCAGCGATATCTTCTACCACTTCTCAAAGTGCCATCTTCATAACTCTCTTGATCCATCCTTTCCATTTTTCCTTTTTATACGCATTTTTGGGCCCACTGATAACTTCCATTGCAATCCTTCTTCCTCTTTCCCTTTCCTGCTTCCCAGACCATCTCTCATGCCTCCCAACCTTCCTCGTCTATGTGGATGACTTGGTTTCTCATGGTTTCAGACTCTAGAGGAAAACACTATGGTCATACAACATCATCCTTATTAGCAGTGCGATTGACCTTATAAACCATCCTCTTCATCCCTTTAGAAATTTCCACCCGACTGTATGATATGACACCATCGCATCCACTGCAAAATCCACAATATATCATTCGATAACACTTTCAAACCAAAAATCGACAACATTGGAAGTTTTGTTGCTTACCACTTGGAGCTAACGTACCTCTTCTTGCATCCCCTCCCTTGGCCCATCATGTTGATACATCAAGTTGTTGCCTCTCAGTCGTTGAACCCACTCCATCAAAATATTGGGAATTTCTCCAAAGAAAACCTTGTGAAACTTGGTAAACACATACTTATGTAGGCATTTAACCAAGTTCTGGTTCTTGTGTCTGATCTCTTTTAGAGAAAATGTATGCAACTTTCGTTTAAACCACTGAGTAATTTCCTCTCTCGTTAGGTTCCATGGTTTCCACATTCGTGTAAAAGCACCCTATCACACAACCATGCCATTCTCTGCAATGGAGCCATTTGTTGGTGCATGAGATTCTAATAGACCTAAGATTTACAACACAGTGGCCAAAAAATACCTTCTTACCATCGCCCCTTTCAGAAACACCCAGGAAGTGAGTGAAGTCTCACACGAGACAATAATCAATGACTATCAGAACCAGGTTTTCATAGTTTAACAATATTGTCTTATGGCTTGAAACACACTATTCCTGACTAACACATGCTACAACACCTAATTGTTACCATGCACTGCGCAGAGCACTCAACCTTGTTTTCCCAACCCATCGTGCAATCTTGCAACAGATATGCATAGTACATGACCCCAGACATAGACTTAGTCATTGAAGACAGAGATGGCACTAGACCCCGACAATGCTACCAGTGATACCTGACATTTATTAGCACTCTGACCCATTGTCGGTCATCCGGTCCTTTGCAATGAGTTAGAAAGGCTCAACACAAAAAACATTATGGGTCCATACCAGTCCAGATCATCGCCATTAAAAACAGTTCCATAACATATTAATAACATAAACATTTGGATTAATAGTTAGAGTAGTAACCTATAAGCCCATTACAAATGATACCAGAAGTTAACACACAAAACATTCACACAGATATGCAAAAAAAATTAAGGTTAAAATAACTCTTAATCACTAGTTTATATTCATATTAATGGAAGAGTAACAGTATCCAATATTACATATATTAACTCAATATGTTCATTTTCCTTTCATGACAGCACTACATGGTAAGAGTAACCAGATGATAAACATCAATATTAAGTTCATATCACCAAAGACCAAAACCATAACAACAAGATTGTGAAGCAACAAGAGATTCAACTACATGTCCATATATTACATCTAAACAACATTGGTACATAAAAAAAAAATCTAAAATTCAACTCCTTCTATTCTCAACTATCTAACGACCACTCAACTTTCCACTTCGATATACTGTGGCTAATTCTTTTGACCAACATTTGTTTTATCTTTTATGGGTCATCTTCTAGTTGCTTGGAACCCTCTCGAACTTTTTTAGCTTCCCACCTAACTAGTCCAATTATCATAAAGAACCATTAAGACATTTCCTTTCATCCCCCTGATTTGTCCCATGCGGGCTAACAATTGTCCAAAATATATCTTCCCCTGGTTGTCTCCACTCAGTCTTTTCTCTCCCTTCCTCAAAATATCTCCCACTATCTATCTGCAATGATCTACCGAGTCGACTCCATCCTATGCAAAATCATAACTGATAATATTCCTTACATATGTCCTTCTTCCTAATATGTGACTTCCATGCTTCCACGTGACGTCCATATTCATTGTTCCCTACCTAATGCGCCAACCCTATGTCATAGCCCCTCTTGTTCTTTTCGCGCTCCTCATCCTTGCTACACAATCCCACCATGGTAAAAAATTTCAAAAAATTCCTGGGCTCCAATAGAGGGGCTAGTAGATGTGGCTAGCAAGGCTAGTCATGTTCCCAGTCCCAGGCATAAGAAGAAACTTCCACTTATCATTCATTGACTTATCCTGACATGCAAGAGGAGATTCATCACCTAGAGAACTATGCCATTAAAGATCACCATGCTTATTCAAATTTAGAAATTATGGAGGAGGTTTCTACTTGGCTTCCTGACCTTGGATATACCAAGGGAAGAAGGAGCCAATACATGAATTACATCATCTTACACTGGTAGTTGAAAACCCTGTTAGGCCAAGTTTTGTAGGAGAAACATCAAAATATGAATGGTATCATTTCCTCCCTAAATGAGATATAGAGGGTGCGACATTATGAATGGTCTTATCTAGAGAGTTTGGATGCTCACTTGGGCCACTTGGAGAGTCACCTCCAATATGACCTCAAGCCCTTGGAACCAATCAATACAAGTGTAAGGGACCTTGCTCCTATGACATCTTCGGATTCATGAGTGTTGTTTTGTAGATATTATGTATATTGTGCAATATTACCATGGTATGGTACGACTATGATCAATTGTAATCTCTTTTTGTTGAAACTGTATCTCTCCTTTTAGTAGCTAACATATCTGTTTTCCTTTATGGAAGATTGAGGTTAGTATATTTTTGGAAAATGGTCTATAATGATGTATCTTGATTTTTGTAGGTAAATACAAAATTTAACTCACCAAAAAAAATATTAATAACATACCTTAATATTTTTTCCTGTAACCAGATGAATCAACGACTAGGTTGGGTTCATGCTTACATGACATGAGTTTAGTTCCGACTACTACCACTATACCTCCTGAGCCTACGATCTGTCCTCTTCTCCATAGATTGGGTTACTCTGCAGGATTTGAATCTTGGATCTCCTAGTGAACACAATACTTCATTAATTAAGATGTTATAACTATTTAATAATAAGGTTTACTCACAATATTAATCTATACATTAACACATCTCAATTATGATTTATTTTTTCACCCATACTCAATTTTTAAAAAGGTTTAATAATATCAATACTAATAATTTTATAACTTTTTTCAACAATGAAACCATATTCAACCATGGTTAAACTAGGTCAACTAGTGCTAACCATGGTCCCCATGTCCATCCATGGTTAACATGGTCAACCATATTGAACATAGTCAACCATATTCATTTATACTTAAATTTTGAAAACCATGGTTAGCAATGTTCACCCATATTCAACAATGTGAATCATGGTTTAGTTAGTCAACCATGGCCAACATGGACATCATGTTTAGCCATGATTAACAATAAGAATTATGTTCAAAATGGCTATATTTAACCATATACATAATGCCCAATATACCCATAGTCAACCTTATTCAACCATGTTAAACTATAGTCAACCTTAATCAACAATGGTTAACCATTGTTAGTCAACTATAGTCAAGGTTTTTTTTTTTTAAACATTAGTAATACTTTTATGAGTAATAAATTCTCACTGCATTGTGACGAAAATTCAACATTGCCATATAGTAAATGAAAAATGAACATTGCAATATGACAAACAAAAAATCAACATCAACATGAGCATCAAAGCTAACCATAATTAACATGAGTGCCATAGTCAACATGAGCATCAAAGTCAATCATAGTTAATGTGGGTGCAATGTGAACGATAGTCACCATGCTTATTAATTTCGATATTATTCTCAATGTGATAACCAACAAACAACATACCGATGTGATGAACAATAAACAATGTCACAATATGATGAGTAGCGAATGATGTCGCAATGTGATGAACAACAAATAATGTTGAAACTAGACAAAATAATGATGCCATAATGTGATGAACAAGAAACAATGTCACAATCTAAAGAACAAGAAATGATATCCAATTTGATGAATAAAAAACAATGTCATAAAGTGACGTTGTTGACCTAAGTTTACTAGGTTGACCTTACTTTGTTAGGTTTATTAGGTTGATATAGTCCTACTTGGTTGACCTATGGTTTACTAGGTTGACCTATGGTTTACTAGGTTGACCTATGTTTACTAAGTTGACCTAGGTTTATTAGGATGAGCTAATTTTACTGAGTTGACCTAGGTTTTTTGGGTTTATTAGGTTGACTTACAGTTAACTAGGTTGACCTAGATTTATTAAGCTCACTAGGTTTACCAAGGTTATTAGGCTTACTATGTTGAGTTAGGATTACAAGGTCGCAACTTGAAAAATAAGAAATGACATCACGATGTGATGAATAACAAACAATGTCATAATGTGACATTATTGACATAAATTTACTAGGTTGACCTATGTTTTTTAGGTTTACTACATTGGCCTAGGTTTTCTAGGTTTACTAGGATGAACTAGGTTTACTAGATTGACCTAGGTTTACAAAGCTTACTAAATTGACCTAGGTTTATTAAGTTGACATAGGTTTACTAGGTTTACCAATATGACCTAGGTTTATTAGGTTGGCTTAGGTTTAATATGTTGACTTGGGTTTATTAGGTTCACTAGTTTGATGTAGGCTTACTATGTTTACTTAGGTTTATTACTTTTATTAGATTAACCTAGGTTTATTAGTTTGACCTAGTTTTATTAGGTCAAACTAGGTTTACTAGGTTGACCTTAGGTTTATTTAGTTGACCTAAGTTTATTTGGTTTACTTGGTTGACCAAGTTTTATTAACTTGAACTAGGGTTGTTAGGTTTACTAGGCTAAAATAGTTTTAATAGGCTAACCTAGGTTGACTAAGTTGACATGGATTCACCAGGTTGACTATATTCATTAGGTTGACCTATCTTTACTATATTTATTAGGTTTATGGGGTTGACAACCACATTAACTTCATCTATAGTTAAACATTAACAACCATGGTCAATTATGTTCACCCATAGTCAACCATGGTTTCCCATAGTTAATCATTGTTAAACAAGCTAAACCATATTCAAACATGCTCACGATGGAGAAATGTAGTACAACATGGTCAACAAGTTCATCCATGGTAAAACCAGCTCAACAATGGTTGACCATGGTCATTCATTGTCAACCATCATCAATGTGATCACCCATATAGATTTATAGTTACACATTGATAATGATGGTAAAAATAACTCAATAATGGTCAAACCAAGTCTTCAGTGGTCAACCATGGTCAAACCAGCACAACACTTTTAAACCCCTGTTAACCCACTCAACAATGGTCAACCATATTCATCTATAGTTAAACATTGACAATTATGGTCAACCATTTTCACCTATAGTCACCCATGGTCAACCACATTCTCCTATAGTCACCCATGGTTTGACAACGTTAACCATGGTCAAAGAAGTTGAACCATCATCAAACATGGTTAAAGAATATGATGTTGTAAGATGATAAACAAAAATTGACTTGCAATGTGATTAACAAATATCAACGTTGCAATGTGATGAAAATGGTTGACATTACAATGTGACAAACAAATATCAATGTCACAATCTAATGAACAACAATAGACATTGCAATGTCTTGAACAAAAAGTGTCACCAGTGCATTTAGCGAACTAAATTCAATGTTGGAGGTGAAAAAAAAATTGCCACAATAATGTGATGAATAAAATTTGATGTTGCAATGTTATGAACAAGAATTGACATATGATGAACAAAAATTGATGTTGAATTATTACAAACAATTACTAACATCATAAGGTAACAAAGAAAATTCAATTTGTCATTGTGACTAACAAAAATTGGCATTGCAATGAGATGGACTAAATGCACAACACATTACAAATTCAATGTTAATGCTAGTCAACTATAATTATCTTTGTCAATTATGGTCAACCATAGTTGAGTATGTCAACCATGTTCACCCATGGTTTACTATGGCCAAACTTGGTCAACATGTTCATCCATGGTCAACCATAGTAAACCATAGACAACAAGGTCGAGCACAATGAACTTGGTCAAACATGCTTAGCGATGTACAACATGTGTAATAAAAGCAACCTTTCTCAAACATGGTCAATTGGTCTACAAAATCAATCATGGTAAAAAATGATTAACCATAGTCAACATGGATAACCACAATGATCTATAGTAAAACCTTGAAAACCATGTTCACCACATTAAACCATATGTCACCATAGTCAACTATGGTCATATAAGCTTAGCCACGTGCAAACATGCTCACCATTGCTAAGCATAGTCAACAAGTTCAAACATAGTCAACCATATTGACAGTATCTTAACTATAGTCAACTATGGGCACCATGCTCATCCATCATTAACCATAAACAACCATAGACAACATGGTGAACCATGATGAACATGATTAAATAATGCTTAGCCATGGTCAACATAGCACATAGTTAACCATGGTCAAACATGGCTAGGTGGTTTTCATCGTGAACATGGTTGATCATCCTCATTTATTGTTAAATGTTGACAATCATGGTCAACCATGTTCCCCTATGGTCATTTATAGTTAACCATAGTCAACCTTTATCAAACTATCTCAACCATGGTCACTATGGTCAAACATGGTCACATTTAGTCCACCATAATCTATCATCTACATCCTTGGTCAATCATGGTTGACCATTGCCAATTAAGGTCAACTATGGTAAACTAAGGTCAACCTTATCATCCATGGTTAACCTTATCAACCCTCTTCAATCATTAATGTAGCCATTATTTTAACATTAACATTAATGTTACATTAACAATTCTCTACCATCGTTGAGAATGGTCAACCATGGTCAACATAACGTAACGTGAACGTAACAATGTAATAATCATCAACATTAATGTAACATTGTTAGTTTAATGTAACATAAATATATCCTTGCATTAATGGTTGACCACAGTCAATCATGGTCAACCTTAATCAACTCTCTTCAATGTCGGTCAACCTTGTTAACCATGAGAAACCATTGATAGCCATTTTAACCATAGTTAGCGAACATGAACCATAGCCAACCATGATCTACGAATCTGCCCCATGTGCGTTGATTATTTACTAACATAACCACATTAATAAATGTGGTTGATGTACACTTATCGATAACATTTTCCACCTTTTATATGCTAATCAAAATATGAAAATAATACCAATAAGCATATATCAACTACATTTCCTAATATAATTATGCTAATATAATCATTATAAAACAATATAAAATATTATTTTAAAAATAGATATTAACTATTTTACAACTATTACTCTTCTTTCTCATAGATAAATTTTAAACCACCTTGCTAGTAATAAACAAAAATATGGTATTTAGATACAAAGCCTTCAAGAGGCCGCTTAAAACCAAATTGACTAGATTTTTTATTTCTCACTCCCATATCACCATTGTTTTAAAAGTTGGACTTACTGTTCATGGTGTTTTCAATGGCCACGACGAGATGAAATAGGATACAACCGTTGGTCCAACCTTCTAAACATGTATTTGAAATACACTGACTCAGCAATTTCAATAATCATGTATGTGCATAAGGTAATCGGTGGTTCAAAAGATACAATATAGAGGATTATTTACGTATTAAAACTAATTTAAAAAATTTATGGTTTTATGTGCATGTAATTAAAGTATATTTTTTAGATACACTATAAAGAAGACCCTATATGTTTAAAATAATATAAATTTTATGTATATGTGCTTAAGTAATAAGTATAGTTTTAAAAATAATGATATAATAAGTAATAAATATAAGTATTGAGGGGTTTTTGCAGTGCATTATGTTAGATATTATTATTTGGGATTCAACTGCATTAAGTAAATCATTCATTTATGACCATATCCATGAGAGGTAGTCGTAACTGGCTAATTTCTCATGATTTCTGAATAGTCCACTTAACACTCATTGCATTGGGTAGATGAATGACTTACTTAATGCAGTTGAATCCCATAATAATGATATCTAATATAATGCATTGTGAAAAGCCCTCAATACTTAATAGAAAAGAGTGATGGGAGCTCTACTTGAATGGTTCATGAGGCACAATACTTGCCAAGGTTTTCCCACTTCTTCATCCCTGTGAGCATCACCTGATGCAATGAGTGCTAAGTGGACTATTCAAAAATCATGAGAAATTAGTGAGTTACGACTACCTCTCATGGATATTGTCATAGGTGAATGACTTACTTAACGCACTTGAATCCCAAATAATGATATCTAATAAATATAAGATAAACATAATTTAAAATAGCTGATTCAACATTCATAATAACCACGAAATCGTTTAATCTTTTTCTTTTTGACCCGACATTCATAATTACCCACTATACCTGAATAAATGTAGTTTTTGAATCTTAGCTTTTTAATCAACGAATAGTGAGGTGTCCATGCTACTTGAGGTATGACAAATTAATTAATTAATTTGATAAACATGTCACGCGTTTAACAAAAATAGGTATATATACTAGCAATTTCCCCTGAAGGTGCAACAATACACCAAATGAATTCAACATACCTATGATGTTACTGCAAAAGTGTTGCAAAAAAGGAAACATGACAACCTAAAGGGTGGAGGATGGAGGGGAGGAAATGCGTTCAGGCTTACAATAAACTCACACTTGTGTCAATGTCTTTCTAACAGATGTTGCTCGAACCACATGGCTAAATCATTTTTTTGAATCATACCACTATGTTAAAATCTTATGTACATATTATATCCAAGCTATAACATGCAAGGTAATGAGGAGAAACATTACCATAGGTCCTCGTGGTACTAATTTAGTCAGTGTTTGTTAATAATGAGATTAAATAAAGAGCATTTTCACTGGTGACCTTCAGATTCCATGATATTCTTCTATCAACATAAAGAAAGGGGTTTGTTTTTTAATTTTAGCTATCTCCTTTTAAAAACTTTAAATTAATTTGGAGCCATTAATTCCACTTTTAAATTTAATTTTTGTCGAGCAAAGATTTGTTGGAATTGCAAATTTACTTGGTGTACTTTACACAATCTAGTTGTCCAAGAAAACTTTCAAGGCATTGTATCCATTTATGCATTCAAAAATACAGTTTTAAAAATGAAATGTTACACATGTTATATACATATATAGAACCAATATAGATCCATTTTGAAGAGGATTAAATCTCTTGAGGTGCATATTTTTTTCAAGTTTTGCACTCTAAAATAGGTCCCATAGGCTATCTTTAGCCTTATGGATGTTAAAAATTTCTTTCTTTCATTCTCATCTTTCCAGAAATAATTATGGTTGCCTTTGCACAGGTCCCAGAATAATGAGTGACCATGTAAGTTAATCATAGTTAAGAAGTCCGTATGTCAAGGATGGTCATTCCTAAACAAAAAAATATCCAATAACATGTCAATTTGAACATGATTTAAGGTGAGACTTTATCATAGTTAGTTAAAGAAATTTTGTGTGGGAGTTATCTTAAGAATCCCCAAAGCCGGAATTTCTATACGAACTTGACCAAAAATTTTGATATTTTCTGTTATATAAAAAAATTGATTGAAAAAAAAATCAAAATGAAGCTCATTTAATTTTTCAATTAAACATTTTATATACCTAAGAAAATCCCTTAAACACCTAAAGGAAATCTTTAAAAATACATAATTTAATGTAAATCTTATCATATTTATTAATATGCTAGCATCAAGAATAGTGTAAAACATCATGTTGAAAATGGGTTGTTTAAATCAAATTTAATTTAAGGTGTATGTTCCCCACTACATCATAGGTATCATGGATTTTGAACATGAAGCTCCATAACCACATCCTAAAAATGAATATATATAGTTTTTATTTATGATATATAAATAAATATTTGACTGTACATTACATGTATTAAAATCAACCCATGTAAAACCCTTGCACCTTTCCTAGTTCCAAGATGAAGATAATTCATTATATTTTAATATTTTAATAAAATAAGAACTCTTTTCTTGTAGAAATTTTTCTGACATTGGTAATTTTGTTGCATGAGCCTCCTTATTTATATTTTATTTTTAATGTCATAATATAGTGATGCATGAGCCTCCTTAGTAATTTAAATATGTAATATAATTGTAAAAAGCATTTTTTTTTATTAATGTAAAGATTTAGATGTGATTTTTTTTAAAATAATGCTAAAAAGTGAATTTGATTAAATGGAAACCTTTATAAATAACTTAAAAAGTAATTATATTTCAAAAATAAAATAATTATAATATATATTTTTAAATGGAAATATTTAGTTTAAATGAAAGTGAGTTATTTAATTGTTGTGATAATTTTTCCCTCACTTGAATGTTAACATTTTTAACAATTTCTTTTATTATGCCCATCAATTTCCTAGGGATTTGATATTATTCCAATTATAATAAGCTCATCCATGATAACAACACAAACAAAAGTCAAATGGAGATGCAAAAGGTACACAATGCCTAGCTTGACCATTTTCAAAAGGGGAACATCTTTGGTGTAAAAATAGCTAACACGACATTCATAATTACACACGATGATAGATAAATTGAATAAATGTAATGGTTTAGCCTAAGCATAACTTTTCTATTTTACACCCTAATCTACAATGTTGTCTACAAAGACGATAATTTTGCGAGGATTATTTTATCTTTATGTGGGGCTATAATTTGGTTTTTTTTTCAAAACTATCAGGTGTTTGAATCTTTTTTGGCGATCGAAATGGATTTAGTATCATCAAGTCACTCCAAATCTTGAAGTTTAACAATTATAACTTGGATTTCTAGAAATTTTGGCAAAATTCCCTTTATTTTTTAGTAAAGTAGATAAAGATTCAATAAGGATGGGATTGGAGGTTGATAGATATTTCCCAATGCGATTGATATATTTGTTGGAAAGACAAAGGAGGAAAGACACAAAATTTCACACACACACAATAACACGAGTTGTGGCTCTTCTATTGATGAACCAAAATTTGATGATTACAATGAACCCAATGAGAGGTATTAGTAAAAATGTTCGACTAGCGAATCACCAAAATTACATCCACACACTCTAAATTCGACTTTTCCCAAGATATGACTTAACTCAAACTCACTCAACTTGAATCAGTTAACTGAATCTCCAAATTTAGCCAACTCTTGCATGCGGGAGTAATTACAATTTCCAACACTCCCCCTTAATTATGATTGTACAACTCAACATAACTCAAACATGACTCAACTATGCTTGCTAGGCTTACAATAGAAATTGACTCAACCATCACTCAAACATGTATGCGGTCTATGTCTCTGCTAGGCTTACAATGACTTAAAAATTTTGTAATTTTTCATTTTCTTTTTCGTTTCTTCTAGATTCTATATCCTCATAATTGCTTCATTCTTAGTTGCACTTTTTTGTTGTAGGCTCCATATTTCTTTACTTGCTGTTGCTACAATTTTTCTTTGACTTTTCTTGAATTTGATCTGAGTCAATCTTCTAACAACTTCCTCTTCAAATATTCATTCAACTATGAACTGTTTCCACAACTCTTCATCTTCAATTTGTCTTTTTTCCTCTGTTTCTTGTGCTTCATATTCTTGTCTTTCTTTTTGCCATATTTCTTGATACCAGAATCTTATCTCTTCTTGACTCCATTGCTCTAAAATGGTTTTAATGAATTCTTCCTTGTTTGCATAAACTTCCATATCATTCTCTTCACTTTCATCATCATGTATTGCTGCTTTTTTCCTGTAATCTACACACTCAAAATCATTATTCACCATTTCATTCAATTATTTTATTCCAACTTTTCTTTTAAGGCTCGAATCAATTTGTTCAATTGGTTTCTGAATCCATTCTTCAATAAGCTTCAAATTTGCATCAAATTTATTAGCAACTTTGTTTTCAACTTTTGCGTCCATGCTATTATGAACACCTGCATATTAAAAAACAATGTTAAAAACATATTCAGTATGCTCTTCAGTGAGAGCTTCCGACTCCATCCCTTCGTTCTCTACCTTCTTTTGTTCTGTCACTGCTTCATAACTTTCATTCTTTGCACTTTTACCAACCTCTGCTACTGCAAACATGTTATCTTCCACTTGGCTTCGAATCACAAGTGGGTTTCTCTCACTAAATAAAAACATATCAATATGTTCTTTTTGTTTCATCAAGTGGAACCACTCATCACGAGTTAATGGTTCTTCATCAAATTTAACATCAGCATAATTTTCATCCACTCTATTGTGGGATATATGAGCATGCACATGCTCATTAGCAATTTCAACTTCGCCAATGCACATCTCACTTTGTAGTCATCATCCACATGTTTCTCATCACAGTGGGATTCACCATCATTTGCACCATCCACGTTACAATGGAGTCCTTGAGCATTTATATGTTCTTGCTTTGTTTCAACTGCAGAGGCTTCAACTTCTTTCTATGCAATATTTGTTGCATTTTCTTCATCAATATGCATGTCTGCATTATGGGTTTCACTTTTATAGTCTTCACGACCATCATCCACTTTGGAGTGGGATTTTCCAAGCTCTCTGGTCCTCTCAGAGTCTTTTTCGTCTGCTCTCAGATCTGTGTCTTGCTCAAAAAAATGTGACATAAGCTGTTGCTGCATGCCACTCCCCCTTGCACCAAATTCTTCTTCCAAGATCTTCAATGCTTCCTTGGAAGATGTAGCTTTTGCTACCTTACACAAAAACTTCTCATCTAATGTCTATTTTATAAAATTCTATGCTAAAACATTGCATACTTTATCATATGGGTTATTAGAACAATACTCAATTAGGTCTTTAGCTCCAATAAAAGTTAGCATTTTGATAACATAATGATCAAAATATTTACGAGTAAACATAGGAGGTGGTAACATATCAAAGCTACATCAATCACCCTCGATTTCTTGTTTGTCTTTTGCTAGACTTCTTAGTTCCTCGACTGCGGTTTGAACCTGAATAAACATAGCAATAATATATGTCTCTTCTTTTCATTTCCTTTTCTTAATATTCTCTAGTTGCGCTTTGCGACCCATGACTATTGTATTCCCTTTTTCTTGGGGCTACTTTCATGATTGCATGAGGTTATCTTCCATATCGACCCAAAAATACTAATATGGTTTTTAATACTAATAGGGTGGGAAAAGCTATCATAACTCAGTTGTCAAACGAGTGATGAGGACAACCATCTTTGATTGCTATTCGCGAATGCAGGCTGACTCATCACCGTTATTCAAGGAAAACAATGCGACCTGGAATAACCCGTTGGTGGTCCATAAGAGGGTGGGCTTTCACTCCTGCCAGATGCCTCTGAGTCTTGGGTCATTAACCTATTTCCTTATGTCCGAAAAAAACAAACTCTTTACAAAACAAAAACACTTCATAACATATTGCACACCAATTTCCAAATCTTATCAACCATAAACATTTTTTTAAAATAAAATACTTTTTAATCTCTTTATAAACCTTCGCTTTTCAAACCATAAAAAGCCTTTTCAATATACGGCATCAAACTTTTTAAACCCAAGGGCCTCACGCTTAATGGATAACTTTATGAATCTTAAAAACAATACAACCTTTATACGCCCCCACACACTTCATCGATAACTTTATGAATCTTAAAAACAATACAACCTTTATACGCCCCCACAGATAAATATCTATTCATGCCGAGCGGCCCAAAACATAAATTTGCGCACCTTCTCGTGCTCCTTGTAAAAAAATTATGAATAAACCTTTTCAGACTCTTCTTTTCAAAACACTCACGGCCACGCAAGGCTTGTTGACGGCCACTGAGCTCAAGTCCCGATTATTGATTTATTGAATATTCGGAATTGGTTGGACATGAGTGTGGTAAAAAATTGATAAAAATTGACTTCACTTATCTCTATCAAATTCTTAAATATTTTGGGAAGGAGTTGTCTATAATGCGACTTTTTGAGATTCCGGTGACGGAATCCGGCGGAAGAAATTGAGATGAAATCATGATTTGTTGCAGTTAAAATGGTTTTTTAACTGCATATTCTGATTCAGCACCCTGAAAAACCCCTGAGACAGTTTCATTGTGCAGAAACTAGTTATCAAACTTGGATTTCAATAAATTACTGCCGGATTTTCACCGGAAAAAATCGCCGGAAAGGCTTTCAAAAAGTCGCGTTAAAGACTACGGCTTTTGGGAATCAGTAAAAAAATTGATAAAAATTGACTTCACTTATCTCCATCAAATTCTCAAATATTTTGGGAATCAGTAATGGACATTGATATCCTGAATATTTGGAATTGGACGAACATGGTTGTGCTAAAAAAATTGACCACACCCATGTCCATCAAATTCCTAAATATTCAAAAAATCAGTAATAAACATAAAGATACCCATTTACAGCAACTGCGGATGCTCAATCTCATGCGCTTGTTCAACAAACCCTTGACAAACTCTATTTAAACTATCTGCACTCGGCTATGGTGTCTAAGAATTTTTCTCCTCACTTATCGCTCGGCTTTGCAAGCTGCGGTTGAAGATATTCTGACTCTTTGAAAGTTTTTTATTTAATTTTGCTTTGATGAAAGACAAAAGAAGAAAAATGCAAAATTTCTCACACATACAATAACCCAAGCTATTGTTCTTTTATTCCTCAATCAAAAATGGATGATTACAATGAACTTGTAAGGAGCATTTAAAGTTTTTGAATTAACAATTCACTCAACATAACTTCAAATCAATACATTCTAAATTTGAATTTTCTCACAACATAACTTCACTCTGAACGCTATAAACTTGACTCAACTCTAAACTCTGAACGCAATAAACTTGACTCAGTTAATTAACCCTCTAAATTTAGCGGACTCTTACATGTTGGATTAATTACAATTTCCAACCATATTTACATTTATATCCAAAGTAAATATAATACTCCAGCAGCAAGGATCAGGAGTTAGCATTTTGTTGGAAAACAAAAAAAAATTGATCAATATAGACCAGCTGGGTATGGTTCATGTTTCACCAAGCCAGCCCAGGTAGATTCAATCAGATGTATCCACCAAATTTGATTGGGACTTTACAATGTGTTGTAATTCAATGTATCCACCAAATTTGATTAGGGCTTTACAATGTGCTGTAATTCATTATGAAATTCTCTTATGGCTCCCACCATTTCTGACATCGGAATATCAACCATTCAAGTTGTACATAGACTCTGACGTTCTGGTGGCCATTATATTTGCTGCTTGTAGCACTAACGCAATATTATTCAAAATATGCAAAAGATTTTGATAAACAAACAGTCTAATTTACATTTAACTGTGATAAAATATTATATAATGACGTAAAATGTTTTAAAGTTTGCACAAATTCTTAAATGTTATATACCATGGGTCGTAAGAGTATTCTATTACTCACATGCATCATATTGTGTATTAAAACTAATATAATTGGTTTTAATATAATTCAGCATCAAGATGTTTTTAAAACTTGCACAATTTTTGTATGCTGGATGTCCTGCCTATAGCTCCGGGTGTACCATTGCACGGGGTCCATAGGCTAGGGTTTGCGTCCTCAACTATCACAATCAATAAAGCCAGAAGCATATCATTGAATTCATTTGTAAAATCTCAACGTATTCACACTAAATAAATCTAACAATTATATTAAAATGAATTCATCCTGACATTCAATTAAATTAAATTAAGTAAATATCAGTTGTTATTTTAAACTCCTTGCACCCATTGGACTGAACATTCTGATCTTAGTATTACCATGACCATATCATTTACTTGATAATCGAGCAAACACCCCTCACTAATTAAACGAGCAATCCCTTCGTCCTCAGGTATTCCACACCATCATCGAAAATCTGGTCGATGCCAAATTTGAACGCGAAACCGCTCTCCACCAATTTCTTGGACGAAGGGTATACCTTTGGGACCGGTGGCATATCTTCAGACCTGTTCAAGCAATTCCATTAGAATTTGGTAATTATATAGACATGCATACCCATGCTAATATAGAAATGTCATACTCTACTGATAGTCATACTCACTGGATTGTCACATTGTACTGCGGATAGCGTTTTGATAAGTAGTCTGTCAGCTGTGGGACGGTGGTGATTATAGGGCAGCAGATGTAGCGGCCGTGTGCAGAGGGGTTTTCCATCAAGAAAATATGAGCGCTGGATACGTCCTCCACGTGTACCAATCGAATGCTGCCGTATGCCATCTCTATACCCTTCAAAGCTTGTATGTTTTGTTGGTCGCCGGTGAGGAGGGAAAGGGTTAACCTAACTGAGTAGGGCACGTTGGGCGTAATGGCAGGCCCCCCTACCAGCACAGGAATGATGGTCACCACATCCAACCCTGGATCTTCTTTTCCGTATTGCAGCGCTGCTTGTTCTGCAAGCGTCTTGGCAACCGGATATGCCTGCACAATTAACCATTAAACACTGTCACACACTTCATTTTGTCAGCAATACCTGCGAAATCTTGTATAGCTTAAGAATTTCCGGCGTGTCTGGTGGTTAGTTATGTATGTACCCAGGAGGGAGGCTTTTTAGTCCGGAGGAAATCCACGTCTGTCCAACGAGTTTCGTCAATGTACTGATTCTGCTCCTTCGATTCGCTAACTATGAGCGTGGACGCGGACGATGTGACCACCACGCGCTTTACGGTCTTGGCTTTTGTGCAAGCCCTCAGAACATTAAGCGTTCCGTCAACTGCCGGCTTGATAACATCATTCTGCACAGCAGCAATTTCATGTTGCTAAATATCAATACCCAGATGCATATATCTTAACGGCATGTCGTTTGGGAAAATTGAAGCGGCGAAGTTACTTACCTCAGGATCTTTAGGGGCGAAGTCGACAGGACTTGCCACATGAAAAACACCATCACAGCCATGGATGGCAGCGTCGAAACTGCCTTCTTCCAATAGATCCGCTCTGAACAGCTTGAGCTTCTCCCCACCTTCTGGAATGTCCAGGAGATGTCGTACCTTTGCGTTGTTTTCTGTATCCACCCAATGGTAGAAATAAGCTACAATACTTTTCCGTTACAGTTTTGACATATATTGGTTAGAAATCAGTTTCATGACGAATGAAGTTCACTGAAATTTTGCTCAATTTATCCAAAAAGTCAAGAAATGAGCAGAATTTTGCATGGCCAAATTCTCACAGCAACAGAAAGAGAATGAGATTGAAGTTCAGTATTGTAATTTTTCCCAATTTTATATCTATCTGAAAAGAGGGAAAAAATTGAGCAGAAATTTGCGTGACCAAATTCCAAGAATGAGATGGTAATCACCCGGGTCGCGAACTGTAGCGTGGACAGTGTATCCCTTCTCTAGAAGTCGCTTGACCAACCAGGAGGCTAGGAAACCTGTCGCTCCCGTCACGCAGACAATGGTTGGTTTACAGTCATTGCCATTGATTGCTGCAGCGGCCATTCTGAGGAGATTGTTCGTTCCTTCAATGAAATTAGATAGACAGAGGATGAGAAATAGAGGTGATGCGTTTCTTTAAGAGTGCGAGAGAAAGATAAAGATCGTTTACATAAGGAGGTGAAGTGAGTTGAGTAATCATTCCTGTTGCGTTCATCAGTGCCGTGAGCGAGCTTTATCAACCAATAAAAGACCTCAAGTTTGAAAATGGCTTTATTGATTTGAAAAAATGCCACATCCGTCATGTCACTTTGATGTATTTACTTGGGAGTTGTTGGAATGTGTTAACTACTCTCGATTACTTAAATTAGTGGGTATGGTGGATTTTAGTGTGTCGGTAGTTTTTAGTAGTCCTGAAATTAAAGTGTGGATTAAAATGATCGTACTCATGATTATTTGTAAATTTCAAATTTTTTAAAAGTTTTTGTTTTTATTTAAAAATGTTTAATTTATTTTATAAATATTTAATTAACTTAAATTATATAAAGTTAATTAACTTAAATTAATATAGGTTTTTTCAGATGAAAAAACATTAGTTTATATAATATACCAGTACATGTTTCAGCTTATAACAAACTATACAACTTTTATATATTTATATTTAGTAAGGATAATTTTTTTTTTAAATTACTAACGAAAACAATATGCTCCAGCTATGCTTCATGTTGCATATCTCCTATATAATACCATAGCATAACATATATCAAACAGAATGTCAGTGATAACATTGTAAATGTCTAGGGCAGAATAATGGAGACTTCCTCTCTAACATGATTATCTTCCAAATATGTGTAGAACATGTGACATGTACCATTATATAAGTTTTTTTTTAAATTAGTATAATCATATAAATTAAATAGTTGGAAAAAATTGAAAAACATTAATTGTCAAAAAACCAAAAACCATAACTTACATTCATAACATTTTTTCACATAATATTATTTTTTTAATAAATTTAATTAAAATAATAAAAATAACATAATTATTTTGAAAATAAATTTCAACCTTTGATTTATGTATATTATTATAAATATTCTAAAATATTTTATAATGGTTTTTATGGTTTTAAACCTTCAGTGGTATTAGACCTTCACATTCACAGGTCATTCTGAATTTGAATTATTGTTTTCTCTCTCTCTCTGTTGAACATTTGATATTAATGATAAGAATAGACAAAGGGCTTTCCCCATCTTGGGGTTTTTCCCTAGCTTTAGCCATATCCTTGAGCTCTCTTGTCTTGGCTTGTCTTCTGCTCCTATCATTTATGTTCTTTCTTCAGTTACTCCTTATATGATAATGAGTTATGTGATTGCTAATGGAATCAAAATGGATTGATAAATGGGCTAATATGGATCTATGAAGTAACTAAGAACATGTTCCAAATTTAACGTGGTATCAAAGCCAAGTGAGGACAAGCACAAGAAAAAAGAATGCAATCACTAAGGAACTTTTTGACAAATCTCCATCACATTAAAAGTCAGAGGAATTCCCAAGCCGAGCTCCTTGTGGCATTAAATCAAATTTCTAGGCATAGTTACGATGAGTAAGTCAAATTTGCGCTCATTTTGAAAGTGCAATTCCTTATTTCTGGCCAAATTTAGAGACACTCATGTGCATTTTCCTGTGGAAGGATATTCCACTTTTTCAGGTCAAAATCTTCCATGACTTTAGGGTCGAGCCACTGTGGTATCCTGCTTGAAGAGTTGTAGTACTTGTTTTGAGCGGAAAAAATAGCAATCATATAGCTCGAGCAAGGCCATTAGCAAGGTAGTTTCAATAACCAGGGTCAAGACTCAAGAGTATTACCTATGCTGCCAAGATTCATCAGAAAAGAGACTCAGAACTGTGACCCAAAAGGTATATTCAGAAAACTGGTTATTTTTGTTAGGGATAGAATATTGTTTATGATGTCTTATATCAAAGGTTCATGTGTGTAATGAAGATTGGACAAAATTTTAGTCAATTATAAATACGATGTTTGGACAGCATTTGAACATTCATTCATGGCATCTACATCGAATGAAAATCTGTGCCCTAGACTGTGGGGCAATGTGAGTTCTTGTTTTTTAAATGATGGTAATATTGAGCCCTAATCTAAGCATAAACCAGTAATTGAAGGAGCCTCCTAGGACCTGAGATTAGTCTTTGTAATTTCTTGGTAAGGGTGACTTTCTAAGGAACATTCTAATTCAAAAGAAAAGAACTATAATAGAGAAGGCAGTGAGTCATTGGATTGATATGATCCTTAAACAATATGAAAGCATGTTTGAAACATAACAGCTTTGAATAGAGGGGTGAAGTAGACAACACTCATTTGAGATACTGTCTTGAAAAAATTCATTCTACCCTCCTAAAGAACAGAACTTTATACTCCTAATCTAATGTGCCAAGATTTGTCTGCATGAAAATTTTGTGGTAAATTTGACTCTAACATTTCAAAATATTTCAATGGAATCAGCAGTAAAGGATATCAATGTTGTCCTATTTATGCCATCTCAAGTTTATGAAATAAGGCTTATCATCTCACAACAAAAATCTCATCACCTTTCTCTTAGTCTCCTGCAATATGAAGAGTATTTGCCGACCTGTGGAGAGAGTATGAGTTTGACTATCTCAGTGAAATAATAACAATGACTTCAACTATATATATATATATATATATATATATATACATACACACACACACACAGTCAGATCTACTTGAGGTTGTGGAGAATTTTGATTTACAATGACAATATTGTGATTAAGTAAGAGCTTCTACCAAAACCCTAGGTTGTTCACATTAGTGAATATTTGTTTACGTTGGAAAAGCTTTAGACATTGAAATCATTTTTTAAATTCATCTTGAAGCCCTATATCAACCTCATTGAAAGAAGCAATCCTGAAATATCATCTCAGGCTTGTATAGTTGTGGCAAAGATGTGTATATGTTGACAGTGAAGTATGAATCAACAGTCTTCTGGACACTATTCTTGGCAGGTATCTTCAATGGTACATTCCTCATGAGTAGACATATTCAAGGATTATAGGAGTACATCATCAAGTACTCACATCTCGTTAAATTGCTAATTATGAGCTTATTATGCCAATAATGATACAAAATACTTCTCTTAATAAACTAAATAAATTAGTTCAGATCCTCCATTGACTTGAGAAATAAGTCAACAATTGTACTATCTCCATATCTCTGATTCTTAGCAACTATAAGTGTTCATCATCCAATATCAAATTCTAGAGTATGGTTGAAGATGTTGTCTACATCATTATGTCCTATCAAGAATCTGGAAATATCTATGAGATCTCTACTTGCAGTCTAATCAAAAGGAAGCCTTGAAACAATCAAATATTGTAATGAAGGTTGCAACCTTGGAAGTTTCTTCCTTTTTCAAGGACATGGACTAGTCCCTTGCAGCAACCTCTATAATCATAAAGAACAGTGGGAGGATCATTGACTTCATTAAGAATGGTGGCATGGATTCAAATGCCTAGACAAGAAGGACCTTCGTATGATGGATTGGTAGATGTCATGAACCATCTCGTTGATTGGATGATCTCATGGGAAGACTTCTTCACCCTGGGTTAAGAAACACCATGATACTAATTTTCTCTCTGATTTGGAGTAAAGAGATTTACAAATGCAGTTGTTGTATGATAAATCTTCATATTAAAATTCAGGGGTAGATTAATGAAGGCTTGATGTCCAGCTAAAAAAAGACTTCATAGGGAGTTAAGAAATCCCTGGAAAAATGTCTAGCTATATCTCCAAAGTTGCATTATGATTCATTAACTAAAAGAACAATCTTGGCAAATGGATCATAGGAATAATGGAAGGAAAGATAGTTGGTTGCAGACAACTCAATACTTAGAGGAAGCCATGGTCACAGATGCAACCATTAACAGATGATGATCCTCTCATTTATCAAAATGAGAGGGAGATGATTTTTAAAGTCAAAGTCCTAAACTTGATGCACTTCTTCCTTAACATAGACTATTTGTGGGTGTTCTGATTTAGGTCTGCCTATCTATCTATGCCTTTATGTACTTTACCTAGAATTTGAGTTGTCTGTGTGAAGAATGGAAATCACACATACAATGTTGGATCTCTTGGAAGCCACATTTATCTCATGGATGAATCAAAGACTAAAGATTGTTGCTCTAAGAGCACCATTGAAGTTGAATATATAAAACAACATGCATGATTATGAAGCTAGTTAGTTGAGGAAGCTCTTCAATAATACATTTATGCACATGCTGGTAAATATTGTTGTATATTGTGATTCATGTTTTAAAGAACCCACGACAACTCCTTATATTGGATACCTCTATTTTCATATGGTATAGAGGAAAGAAATCAATCTCTATTATTTCTGGTTGGATGTGAAGGTTACGTCATATGTGCATAACCTCTTAGTAAGGACAAAATTATCTTGCTTAAAAGAGAGGTTGGGAGTCATGGATATGCCCTATTAAGAGGGTCTCGCTTGAGTTGGACATTGAGCTCTAGGAGCTCTTGGGGGTCTGAGTTACTTCTTAATGTTATGAGCGACCATAGGGTGAGTGGTTCACCTTCCCTTATAGGTGCACTAGGTACAAGGTGAGTGGTTCATCTTCCCCTGCGATACATCATGATGATACATGACATATTGGGTGAGTGGTTCACCTTCCTCTATGGTGGTTTTCATGTGTGTAGGGTGAGTGGTTCCCCTTCACCTATGAGGTTGGCAAAGGATGAGTGGTTCACCTTCTTCTATAGCATAAGAGAAGGATTAGTGGTTCACCTTCTCCTGCGGATACCCCAATGAGATATGCATATAAGCATCTGCTTGTTGTCACATACGGACATGTCGATGGGATGTAGTTCATCCTTTCCCCACATGTAGGATATCCAAGCCCTAGAATCTATGCTTGACCTGTCGGTGGGATGTGGTTAACCCTTTCCCCATGTGTAGGATCCTTCCTACAATTGCTGGTTAGCATGCATGTGGGACGTGGTTCATCCTTTCCCTATCGTCTCAGTGATTTGCATGTGTGTAGGATGTGGTTTATCATTTCCCTATGATGGTTGTAATATGTGACTGTAGGATGTGGTTCATCCTTTCCCTGCATGTGTTTGAAAGCAGGATGCGGTTTACTCTTTCCCTGTTATTTCTACAGTATCATCCTACCCATGTAGTCTGAGACACATGGGAAGTACCTCTCATCTAGCCAATGAGCTGGGAAAAGTGGATAGGGACTATAGCACTACCGATGAATGCATTTTTTTACTATCGTAATCCCTGTCTAGGATGCATGATGTTCAACAAGTTGATCACTTGGGATCAAGACCAATTGGGGTTTGAACCCTGGTTATGTGGACTAACTGTTGTCAATGGAGAGTGGTAAGGAATTGTGACTCAATCTTCATCAATTCTATTGTTGGCATTATGTTTTCTGGTATGACTGTATGTTACAGATGTTGTACTTGATGGCAACTCCAGTGGTAAGGTTCTCAGTTTGATGAAAATTTAGAAGGACGCAGGCAATCGGTTCAGAAAGTGCGCCCTCGCAGGTATAACATGCAGAAACCGCGTCCAGGGACGCCGGCCGGCCGTTCAGGGGGTGCGTCCACCCAGTGCACACACTTCAAGGCAGAGAAAAACACGTGGGGGTTTCTTGTGTGGTATCTAGCCGACGGTTTTGTGTTTCTATGGTGTCGGCTCGTGGTATTGTTCCATGTTTTGGGGAGAAGCTTGCCTATATAAGCAAAGGAGTTCATTTGGATTGAGTAATTGTCTTGGGTTGAATATCTTATTTGGTGAGATCTAGTCCAGATCTAAAAAGGCGAATCTTCTAATGGACTGAGATCTCTAGGGCGCATGAACAGATCGATAGATCTGACTGTTTGGGTTTGTTCTGAAAGTCTTCATATCATTTATATCTGAAGGTCGCAGGTTCAGTGAAGGGAAAGTGCGCCGGGACGCAGGTACTGTAAAGGGCAAGTGCGCCGAGACGCAGTACAGTAAAGAGAGACCTGCGTGGGGACGCAGGGCGATCAAGGTTCAGGTGCGTCTCTGAATCAGAAGGACGCGGCGCGATAGTGTTTTCAGGTGCGTCTCTGTAGCGAAAGACGCGGCGCGATAGTATCCTTGGGTGCGTCCCTGAAGCAACAGAACGCAGAGCAGTCAAAGGAACAGTGCGTGGGCACGCAACGAAGCAGAAGGATATCTGCGGGTGGACACAGAGTAGCAGAAGGTTAACAGCGTCTGGTCGCAGGCCACAGAAAGGAAAACTGCGTCTCTATTTTAAGATGTTCTGTTGATTGAATTTCTCTATTGATAAGGTGTTCTGGGTTAGTTCTGTTGTTGCTGATCTGATATCTGTAGTGATCTATATCTGTTATGTACTTGTTGATCATCTGATGCTTTATGAAAAGAAGTAGGGGGTTGTAGCTCCCTTCCAGGAGTAGACTGGAAAACAAGAGAGAGAGAGAGTTGCAGCTCTCTGCAGGTTGCAGCCTGCGTACTGGTAAAGGACTGCACCAGTACAAAATCATTGTAAAAGAAGTTTCTAAATTGAAAGAAGATAGAGACATATTGCAGCAGGTGGTTTTCACCCACATTGGGTTTCCACCTTACATCTTGTGTTCTTTGGTGTGACTATCTGTTCTTCATGCTCATTATTTTATGGTACTGACATGCTAAAATAATTCAAAGATCAAATAAGGAAGATTTATTAAATTGCTAGATAATACTGATTCACCCCCCCTCTCAGTATTATTTCCAATAATTGGTATCAGAGCAGGTCCTTCAGAGAAGCTTGATCGCATGAAGGTAGATCTTTCATCATGAGCAACTACGAGAGAGAAGCATCAATCAGGCCACCGATTTTTGATGGGACAAACTTCAATTATTGGAAGGTAAGAGTTACTGCATATCTTCAATCTCTTGGTACAGAAGTTTGGGACATTGTAGAAACAGGCTATGCTTTTCCTTCAGCTACTCCTACAGATCAAGCTGAGAAAAAGAAGTATGAAACAAATGCAAAAGCAGTCAGTACTCTATTAGGAAGTATATCCCAAACATAATTCATGAAGGTCATGCACTTCAAATCAGCAAAAGAGATATGGGACAAAATGATCACTAGCTATGAAGGAGATGAACAGGTAAAACAAGCTAAACTTCAAACTCTCAGGATTCAATATGAGACTCTCAAGATGTATAATGATGAAAGTGTGGCTAATTATTTTCTTCGGGTAGATGAGATTGTTAATTGTATGAAAAATTTGGGTGAAGAAATAAAAGAGACTATAGTAGTTCAAAAGATTCTAAGATCTTATCCCCCAAGTTTGAATCTAAAGTATCTGCAATAGAAGAAAAGGAAAATCTTCGTGTTCTCACTATGTCTCAGCTACATGGAATTCTAACTGCTTATGAAATGAGAAAGGGAGGTCCATCAAACAGAAGGGAAGCTGCTTTTAAGGCATCAGGCAAAGAAGATTACTATGAAGCAAGCCATGTTCCAGAAGAAGAGGAAGAAGAATCAAATTTTGTCAGAAGTCTTCAAAGGGGTTCTGGAAGGTTCAGAGGTAAGCTACCTTTCAAATGCTTTGCTTGTGGAAGAGTAGGTCATTATGCTGCAAAATGTTCTTATAAGGATAAAGGAAAAGAACCTGCTAGATGGAACAAGAAACAAAGTGCAAATAAGAAAAGCTACTACACCCATGAAGATAGTGATGGCTTATCAAACAGTGATGAAGATGAACAAGGTAATAAATATAAGCTGTTAATGGCATTTGAAGATGATGATTATGAGGATGCTGTAGATGTGGATAATCTCTATGATGAAATTACTAGACTCAAGAGATGCATAGAAGAAAAGAATGTGATCATTGATACTTTGCAATTTCAAATTGATGAAAAGGAAAAACATCTTGAAAAACTAGAAGGTGAAATTGTTGGTCTCAGAAAAGAAATAGAGAAAACAAAAGCTATTAATCTTAAGTTTGTCAAAGGATCTGAAACTTTGGATGAGATTATCAATGTGCAGCGGTCTCCTCTAAACAAGACAGGTTTGGGCTATAATGGAGAAACCTCTCAAGCATCCACCTCAAAAAGTTATCTTGATGCAGCAAGAAGAAATGAGCAGAAGAACAATGAAGATAATCAGGTAAAGCAGGGACGAATTACAAACAGAAACTATCAGGGACAATCCATCTTAAGGGTGAACAAAAGCTACAACCAGCCACAGGTAAAATCTTCTCAGTTTGGTTCAAGAATAGATGAAAATAGAAATTACAATCAGTTGGCTGGTAGATTCAATAACCGCAGAAGCTTCTTCAATGGACAATGCTTTTCTTGCCATAACTTTGGTCACAAAGCAGCTCAATGTGTTGCATATAAAACAATCATGACTAGGGAAGCTCAAAAACAAAGAAGTATGACAGGGATTACAAAAAGGACCTATAACAACTTTTCGGTTCTTGAAAATGAAGTTGAATGTTCTATTTGCAATAATTTTGGTCATGAAGACTCTGAATGTAGGAGCAGGTTTCAGGAGAAAAAGGAACAAGCCACAAGCACCAAAACATGGAGAATAAAGGAACCTCAAACAGAAAGATGTGGGATAGCATTTTATGCAGAAGGACAGGAAAATCTATGGTACATTGACAGTGGATGTTCGAAACATATGACAGGTGATAAAGAAAAACTTGAATCTTATTCTACTTTAGAAAAGGGAAAGAAAGTTTCTTTTGGAAATGATACTCCTGCAACTATAAAAGGAAAAGGTATTGCTCCTTTAAAAGAAAAGGTCAAGGCTGGAAATGTTTTGTATGTTGATGGATTGAAGCATAATCTACTAAGTGTCAGCCAGATGTGTGATCAAAAAACCGAGGTTATTTTCAGAGCGAATGGATGTCTTGTTCGTGATCTTGATACAGGTAAAACAGTACTCAAAGGCAAAAGAACTCCAAATAATCTGTACATATTTGAAGAAGGACAACAACAATGCTATCTTAGCAAGGATGAAGAGCACTGGTTATGGCATCGAAGGTTGGGACATCTAAGCTTCTCACAAATAAGGAAAGCATGCAAATATCAGGCAGTTCGCGATCTTCCAGATATCAAAATTCCTGACAACACCATATGCAGATCATGTCAGTTTGGAAAACAAACCAGGACTAACTTTCCAGAGAAAGAGGGATCAGCTAGCATGCCTCTTGAGCTAGTACATATAGATACATGTGGCCCATTTAGGAAAAGAACACCTAGAGGAGAGGAATACTTGATATTATTTATTGACGATTTCTCCAGGTTTGTCTGGTTAGGACTTATGAATCACAAAGATGAAGCATTCGAAAAATTCAAGACCTTCAAAGCCTTGGTTGAAAATGAATCAGGTCACAAAATTAAGTGCCTCAGATCCGACAGAGGTGGGGAATTTACTTCAAATGAATTTTTCGATTTCTGTGATGAACATGGGATAAGGAGAGAATTCTCTACAGCTAGAACTCCTCAGCAAAATGGAGTTGTTGAAAGAATGAACAGAACAATCCAACAAATGGCTCGTGCTATGCTTGATGAATCAGGAACTCCCGCAACTTTCTAGGGTGAAGCTGCACATGCTGCGGTTATTATTCTCAATAAGACAAATGTCCGGGTGAACAGCACTCAAACTCCTCATGAGCTCTGGAGTGGTAAAACTCCTTCGGTAAAGCACTTCAAAATCTTTGGGAGCAAATGCTATATCAAGAATACTGATGAGCAGCTTGGCAAACTTGAACCTAGAGCAGATGAAGGCATTCTTCTTGGCTATTCTCCACACAGCAAAGCATACAAATGCTACAATAAAAGACTTGGCAGAATTGTTGACAGCATTGATGTAGTGGTTGATGAGAAGGGATATATTCCTAGGCAAGTACATCATGAAGATATAGAAGAAGATGAAGGCTACCCTCAAAAACAGAATAATGAAGAAGAAGAACCCCAAGGAGAACTTCAAGAAGAACCAGAGGAGCAGACAAGAATAGAAGAGAAAACTCCATCCAGATATGTTCAGAAGAATCATCCAGAATCTCAAATTGTGGGGCAGAAAGAAGCAGGTGTACAAACAAGAAGAACAGCTGCAGAAGCCTCAAGCTATTTGGCATTACTCTCCTCTACTGAACCACAAAATGTGAAAGAACCATGCAAAGATGAATGTTGGGTGAAAGCAATGGATGAAGAACTTGAGCAAATCGAAAAGAACAACACTTGGGAGCTGGTTCCTAGACCAAAGGATAAGAATGTTATCGGAACAAAATGGGTCTTCAAAAATAAATTGAATGAAAATGGAGAAGTAATTAGAAACAAAGCCAGACTTGTTTGTAAAGGGTATGCGCAGCAAGAAGGAATAGACTTTGAAGAAACTTTTGCTCCTGTTGCAAGACTTGAGGCCATCCGAATGTTCCTTGCTCTCTCAAGTTTTCAAAACTTCAAAGTTTTTCAAATGGACGTAAAATCAGCCTTTCTGAATGGAGACTTGGAAGAAGAAGTGTACATTGAACAGCCAGATGGGTTCATTCTTGGAAATGATCCAAATCTTGTATGCCGATTGAAAAAGGCTCTCTATGGTCTCAAACAAGCTCCAAGGGCTTGGTACTACCGGTTGGACAAATATCTTCATCAACAAGGTTTCTCAAAAGGTTCAGCAGATAGCAATCTGTATATAAAAGTTGAAAATGACAAATTGCTAATACTTGTTGTGTATGTAGATGACATTATTTTTGGCAGCAATGAAGAAGCTATGAGTCAAAACTTTGCCTCGGTCATGCAGAAAGAATTTGAAATGTCCTTGCTAGGAGAACTGACATATTTCCTTGGTTTGCAAATCCAACAAAAGGAAGGAGGAATCTTTTTATCTCAAACCAAGTATCTCAAGCAAATTTTGAAGAAATATGGCATGGAAGATGCAAAACCTGTATGTACACCCATGATCACAGGATGTAGTCTCAGTGCAAATGATGAATCTGCAGCAGTACATCAACCAACCTACAGATCTATGATTGGAAGTTTACTATATTTGACAGGTACCCGACCAGACATCATGCATGCAGTTGGAATAGTTGGAAGATTTCAGGCAAATCCGAAGGAGACTCATCTTCATGCAGTAAAGAGAATTTTCAAATATCTTCAAGGGACTCAAAATTATGGCTTATGGTATCCTAGAGATACAGATCTTACTCTTCATGCTTATACAGATGCAGATTGGGCCGGAAGCGTGGATGACAGGAAAAGCACAAGTGGTGGTGCGTTCTTTATGGGTTCCAGACTGGTATCTTGGTTCAACAAGAAACAGAGTTCGATTGCCTTGTCTACAGCTGAAGCGGAATATGTTGCTGCTGCATCTTGTTGCACTCAACTCCTTTGGATGATGCAGACTTTGCAGGATTTTCAAATCACTTGTACACCACCTATCCCCATCTTATGTGATAACACAAGTGCAATCAGCATCTCAAAGAATCCGGTCATGCATTCAAAAACCAAGCACATACCAATCAAGTACCATTTTCTCCGGGAACAAGTGCTTGAACAGAAAGTCAAGTTGGAGTATGTTCCTTCCAAGGAACAAGTTGCTGATATTCTTACCAAACCATTGCCCAGGGACACGTTTGACTACCTCAGGCAAAAGCTGGGGGTTGTTGATGCATCATCTTGTTGAACCTCTTCTTATTGGTGGTACAGGCTCAGGGGGAGCACATAATGCATTGTTGGCATTATGGAGAAGGAGATCTTGGAAATAGCTGCAATATGTCTCTATCTCTTTCATGGTGGTGCGTTGCTGCAGATCTGGTTCATATTCAGGGGGAGCATGCGCTTAGGGGGAGCATACCCTTTGCTCTTGATGTCAAAGGGGGAGAATGAAGCTGAAGTTTGTGAGGTTGCCATCAAGTCCAAAGGGGGAGATTGTTGGCATTATGTTTTCTGGTATGACTGTATGTTACAGATGTTGTACTTGATGGCAACTCCAGTGGTAAGGCTCTCAGTTTGATGAAAATTTAGAAGGACGCAGGCAATCGGTTCAGAAAGTGCGCCCTCGCAGGTATAACATGCAGAAACCGCGTCCAGGGACGCCGGCCGGCCGTTCAGGGGGTGCGTCCACCCAGTGCACACACTTCAAGGCAGAGAAAAGCACGTGGGGGTTTCTTGTGTGGTATCTAGCCGACGGTTTTGTGTTTCTATGGTGTCGGCTCGTGGTATTGTTCCATGTTTTGGGGAGAAGCTTGCCTATATAAGCAAAGGATTTCATTTGGATTGAGCAATTGTCTTGGGTTGAATATCTTATTTGGTGAGATCTAGTCCAGATCTAAAAAGGCGAATCTTCTAATGGACTGAGATCTCTAGGGCGCATGAACAGATCGATAGATCTGACTGTTTGGGTTTGTTCTGAAAGTCTTCATATCATTTATATCTGAAGGTCGCAGGTTCAGTGAAGGGAAAGTGCGCCGGGACGCAGGTACTGTAAAGGGCAAGTGCGCCGAGATGCAGTACAGTAAAGAGAGACCTGCGTGGGGACGCAGGGCGATCAAGGTTCAGGTGCGTCTCTGAAGCAGAAGGACGCGGCGCGATAGTGTTTTCAGGTGCGTCTCTGTAGCGAAAGACGCGGCGCGATAGTATCCTTGGGTGCGTCCCTGAAGCAACAGAACGCAGAGCAGTCAAAGGAACAGTGCGTGGGCACGCAGCGAAGCAGAAGGATATCTGCGGGTGGACGCAGAGTAGCAGAAGGTTAACAGCGTCTGGTCGCAGGCCACAGAAAGGAAAACTGCGTCTCTGTTTTAAGATGTTCTGTTGATTGAATTTCTCTATTGATAAGGTGTTCTGGGTTAGTTCCGTTGTTGCTGATCTGATATCTGTAGTGATCTATATCTGTTATGTACTTGTTGATCATCTGATGCTTTATGAAAAGAAGTAGGGGGTTGTAGCTCCCTTCCAGGAGTAGACTGGAAAACAAGAGAGAGAGAGAGTTGCAGCTCTCTGCAGGTTGCAGCCTGCGTACTAGTAAAGGACTGCACCAGTACAAAATCATTGTAAAAGAAGTTTCTAAATTGAAAGAAGATAGAGACATATTACAGCAGGTGGTTTTCACCCACATTGGGTTTCCACCTTACATCTTGTGTTCTTTGGTGTGACTATCTGTTCTTCATGCTCATTATTTTATGGTACTGACATGCTAAAATAATTCAAAGATCAAATAAGGAAGATTTATTAAATTGCTAGATAATACTGATTCACCCCCCCTCTCAGTATTATTTCCAACATCTACTTCATTACATATATCAGTGTTCAAATAAGATTAGATGAGGTGCAGAGATGGTTCATAATGACATAATGGCATAATGATTGGTGACAATGGCTAATGGATTGATAGGTGGAATTCTCCCTAGTTGAGAGTGAGTGTTAAAAATGGAAACTTGGGCCAAATTCCACTTTGGACAGCTCCTTTCGGGAAGATAATTGTGGCATTGAATTCCTCTTTTCGAGATGATCAAAATCGACCTAAATATCATAAAATTTGGATAAGGAGATGGATTTTTGGATTTATGTTCTCTCACATATAGATTATCAATGTCGGTCTCTCATTTATGTTGGCTCATCAAGCCCAATAGTCACGTCCCTTCAAACCCAGTGGCTAGTATATATAGAAGTGCCTACTACCTCATTTCACACATCCATCTCACAATATTTACTCTCTAAAATAGCTATAGGAGAAAGGTGTTTCCAACGAAGGAGGAAGGGCTAGTTTATTATCTTGGAAGGGTTGTTTAATGGGCTAAATTCTTTAGCCAAAAGACCAAACCTCCTTGGGACAAGTGTGGGCCTATGTGTGGATTGTTCTGAGCCTCCTTATCTTCTATTATAGGTCTGAGGTTTGAGTTGAAGTTGTCATTGTGTATAAAGGTTGATCTATGGATGTTTTGGGTGTGATATTTATGGTAAATCTATCCTTGAAGCAAGCCGCATTTGTCTAGGCCACCTACAACAAGGTAGCAGGCCTTAAGTACCCTATTTTGGAGGTCGAGAATCTTCAGCTAGGAAGTTGCAGTAAGTTATGCCTCGTCAAGTGGTTGTACAGTTGGTTTTTGAAGCCTAAGGGCATTGTGCATCTAAAGAGACAGTCTAAAGGGAAGTCACAATCAATAGAAGGTCTAGAAGATAGTGAATAGTGTTTGTAATAGAGTATGTTTATTCCTTGTCCAATCATATCAAAATTGTAAAGAAGTCACCAGTTGTTTGGAGCTTGCATAGAATGCTAGATTTGCAGCTTTGTTTGAGCCATCTCCTTTGATCTCAAATAACTTTAATCTTAAACCATGCCAACACATGCAAAAGCATACCAAGGCATCTCAATGCATGCTAATACTTGCCCAGTTCCAATATGTGCCTAGTTCCAACATGCTATGGAGTGGCAGGGCATGTCAACGAGTGTTAAGGTGTGCCAAAGAGAGCTAATGCATACCAAGGAGTGTTAGGGAGTACTAGGGCAACACAAGGGAGCACTAGGTCAAACTACATGGAAATGAATGAATATGAGCATGTGTCAAGGAGTGTTAGTGAGTGATAGGCGTGCCAAGGAGGGAGTAACAAGACATGTTAGGTAGTGGTAAGGCATACTAGGTAATACTAAGGCATGTGAAGAAGTGCCAGAGTGTGCTAACATGTGCCAAATAGTGTCAAGGCATGTCAGGAAGTGCCAAAGTGTGCTAACATGTGCCAAATAGTGTCAAGGCATGCCAAGACATGCAAGGTGCTAAGGCATGCCAAGATGTGTAGGGTGCCAAGGTGTGCTAACATGTGTCAAGGAGTTTCAAGGCAACAAAAGGGAGAAGCAAGCTAAAATTCAAGAAAATGAACACATAAGAGGGTTAATAAGTAAAGAATTTATCTTTTTGAAAAGGGGTATGCTAGGCACACTAATAATAGGTTCCAATACGTGTTAAGTTCCCATGTTTTCCAAATACTAATGTATTTCAATGCATGAAAGGTGTTTCAGGGCATGCTAGGGATTGCAAGGCATGCCAACACATGCTAGGGGAGTGTTATGTTGTGCTAAGGCATGCCAACATATGCTTAGGCATCATAATCATGGCAAGATGTTCCAAGACATGTGAGGTGCCAAGGAATGTTAGTGTGTGCCAAAGCATGTCAAGGTGTGCCAAAAATGTTGAGGAGTGTTAGATCTCTCTCATGAATAGAATTGACTGAGCTTGATTATGTATTAAATAATATGGTTCCTACACTCACTCCCTTGATGATGAAGACATTGAAACCATTACTTGAAATTGGAAAACAACATATTCAAGTCATATATGTTTCATTTTGAATGTTATCCCCTGTATGACAATCATAATCATTATTACAAGGAAATGTGTTCTGAAAGAGAAGCCTCCCTACAAAACTCATTGTATGATAATACAATTTTGGCCTTTGAAAATGATAGATACACAAAGAACATTGATGAGCAACATAGCTATACAAAAGAGAAAGTCTTTGCTCAGTTACAGAATTACAATCCAGATTTCATAAATGATGTTTTCACTAGCTGGCATGAGGAACATATGTGCAATAATACCTCTAGTCTTGGTTTGATGCATCAGTTCAATGAAAATTCAGCTAACAAAAAGCAGACCAACTTTTATTTTAAAATAAATTTGGAATTGATGTGGAGTTTAAAAAATGATGAAGATACTCATAAACCTGTAATTGAAGATGCCTTTAAAAAGGACGATGAAAACCCATTTCCTATCAAACAAGGTGAACATATAGAGGCAATAATGGAAATGCGTGACAGAGCTAATCCTCATAACACAAGCTTGTTTGATTTCTGGATTATGTTAGCTAAGCTTACTCCAAAGTTTGTTTTAGCATTTGAGGAACATGGAGTTGATCTCACTTTTAATTAGATGAACATCCAGATCAAAAAATATGAATTGAATCAAAACTTTTACAATTGATGTATGATCAACTATCCTAATGAATGATTCATTATGACCCCAAAAGGGAAAAGGACTTGTCACTTTGAAAAATCTTACAACATCATACCAAATTTAATGGGTACAAATTTTACAATGATAAAACACACCATTTCTGTACCTACATCAAATCTTCAACAACGGGGATAGAAATGGTATTATATATAACCACCTAAAAAGCATGTAGAAAAATACGAAGAAACAAGTATATTGAATGGATACCTCTTGTTCCATCCCTAAACGCCTTGGAAACACACAGTGGAGTTTTCTTCAATCCATCTTGGTTCACATTTTCACCCTAACTCTTGCAACAAAATTGTCACAACAACCACAATGATCGGGTACGAATCTGATCCTGCACTATTGTCAACATGGGCATCCTCATATTTGTTTGTGCTTGCATCTGGGTATGGTCTGAGATCGATATCAATTGCAAGAGTCGTAGGTTCAACCTCGCATCTCCCCTTGCCCTACCCCCCCCCTGCATTGGCGAAGGCAATTTCATCCCCCAAATGGACAGAAAAACGTTTTGGGTTATGGAAATCTGAGGTAGAGAGGACTATAAAACAAGCAAGGCAAAGATATGGCCTGCATGTAATTGTCTTCTCAAGCTCTCAAACCTGGAGCATGTAATAGAAATAATATTAGAGGTGATAATATTTTTAAAAATTAGTCATAAGAGAAATAATATTAGAGTGGGTAAGATTTAAAAAAATTAGTCACAATGATCCACATATTTTGATATAAAATAAATTCTAAAAATGTCAATTCTAAAAATCTATGGTGTACTTATCTAATTTCATTCAAGTAGAATATCACAATAATTTATGTTAGTAATGGTGTGATTATTTTTTATTTTATTTTTTTAAGATAACTTCTTCCTATCACTATCTTATGGCATGCATCCCATCAACCATAAAACATCTTAACATATACCTTTGAAGTAATATAAATCATCCTATGGATATCCTCAAAGGAATTATCACTCATAGTCTGAGTAATGGTCTAAGGCTCGTGTCAAAGTGGTATGAGATTTTTATAGGAGTTTGTTAATTGCCCTTTATGCAAGTCCAACCATAACTTGTCACCAACCTGAAACTTATGTGGAACCAAATGGATTGTGTATTTACTTGTACTTGGAGTTGGAAACTTTCTACAAAATATCATGAACTCATTGTTGAATTTGTCGGATACGTTCCTCAAAATTGGTTGCTTTACTTACCTCGTTCCAACTATTGGAGGTATCTTCATGTGTTATACCATGAATACAGCTACATCAATTTGTGCCAATTGTTGGGACCCCAAACACGCCTACAAAGGCTTGTGGCTAATAGAAATATGAAGAGCTATGTTAAATTTCTGTTGAAAATATGGAAAGCTTTCAACACGTGTATGCGGATGCTCACAATTGTATACTCTAAAGACATCTATAATAATCCTATTGACTACTTTTTATTCATCAATCTAGGGACATAAGGTAGTGGATTTGGTGAAGATTGATGTCCATCATGGACCAAAGGTTAAACCAAAAAATACTAAGGAACCTATTATCGCTACCAAGAAATATGGCATTTGGAAACCCAAAATGAACCAAAATATGCTCGAAGAAGAATGTATGAGTGGATTTTGTTGCAACAATCTTTTTACAAGGTGCCAAAATTCCCATACTAAGGAAGCAATCAACAACAACAAAAACACATCCGTTACCATGCTTGTTTGAGGGAAAACATGACATAAAATCCACAGGCACTAACTCCCAAGGATTATCTAGAGTAGGAAAAGGCCTACAACTAGTGTGGATGGCCATTTCCTTTGGTAGAATATAATTCCTCCACTGCTTACAGGCTTCAAAAATAGAATGTAGCTCGTTGTCATAGGTTGGGTATCTACGAAACACATTCATCGATGAAAGCTACTTCCCCAATGGGGTGTAAGTGAAAATCGATAGTTGCAAAGGTAGGAATAATGGCGTTGAAGATAATATTGTTTCCATAAAGAAGATAAGCAAAAATAGGCTCATGAACACCATCAATATCTACTAGATTTGTTGCAATTAAAGAAATAATGAATGCAAAAGTTTTGGTCAGTAGGATATCGATCATAAAGATGTTGAACCATCCAATGTAAAGATGGTTTTCAGTGCTAGTGATCTAGTCACATAAAGTACCCCATAAATTTGTGCTTTGGGATACCCCCAAGGTTCAGTAAGTAATCCAAAGTGAGAGGATTAGTTGATAAGGTGACAGTGCCAACAACCCTGAATTGACCCAAAGTGACATTGTTGGACCAAAGTGATACCTTGCGAGTCTTACACAACATGTGTTCTAGTTTGGAAATGACCACTCAGTACTTGTTACTAGTCCATTCACAGTTTTAGGATGAAACAAAACAAAAAATTGAAAATTCTAGTGCCAAAATTTTGCATAGAACCAAGGGCCATTTCCTGAGAGCAAAAAAGGGAGTACAATGTGTTTTTGTGTTTCTCTTTTGTGAGAGTACTTGCCAAAAAAGACATGTCTATAATGTTGAGCCATGTTGTTTACGAGATATTCTCCTTCCCCCCTTTGGTCATAACAACAATAGACCAACATTGAATGAATTTAATAGGCCAATGATCATTGCAACACCATCTTAGGAACATAGTGTGAATAAAAAGGATCTTTTGGTAATTGTAAGATATAAGATGGCTTGATTTTATACAGTGTACATGTCAGGGCTCCTTATATGTTCTCCCATTATATATTCAACTAAATACAAGCACTAGTATACGGTGGTGTTCCATGGATCAAAACTTAAAATTTGTAACTGGTATTAGGTTAGTAGATAGAGTTCGTTAACCCAGGTTATGGAGGGAAATCATTATGTACAACTATGCATATAAGTTGTCTATAGCCATTATTTTCCTTTACCGAAGAAGCTACAAAATTAAAATTCCTAGTGTGTAAGATAGTGGTGGGAGCTTTGGACATGAGTAGAGAAGTTCATTTTCATACTAAACACCTACATGCATGAGGCAATGAATTTGCAATGTGGATACAGGACAATGTGGAATTTGCAGTTATGATGAATATGTATGCCTCAATTATTAGACAATAATCTACATCCAATCACATTGAGAATCCATGTTGATATTATAAAATGGAAAAACTTTTAGAGAGCAGAAGAAAAGTGAATTTGAAAGGGGAGTACCTTGCCCAGGAGAAGCTCTCCAGAGGGAAGGGACACAATAAGATGAGGGACACTTCTGTTGTAAGGGAAGATCTCAAAGAAGGCTCCAGTTAAAGCTTTCATAATAATGTATTCACACCTAATTCCCAGGAAAAGGTTGTCCCCGCACCATGCCATTGGGTACCGAGAATTCCTTAACTTCCGAAAACTCTTGACTTCCATCATATCGATAGAACCCCAACCCCTCAGCTCGGTCTAGGAGGATCCTTCCACGACTCAGAGTCCATGAATGAATATCTGGAATCAATGTAGGATCCATGAAGACCAAGGCCTGGAAAGGACCGCCACTCCAAGATGTGTAGTGTATTCATTTGATCCCGCAATAGTTCGTTCCCAGATCAAGACTATTATAGCGTCATTTTGCTTCTTCTTTTTTTGTGCACAACCCGTATGTTAATTTCATCGTGGTTTTTCTCTCTAATTGGTTCCCTTGTCTTCTCTCATTTTAGATGGGCTAGTCTTCATTTTAAAATTTCCTGATATTGTTTGGCATTGACCCAAACCCACTTCCCACCTTTGGTGGATGAAGCGATTTTTACTTGTCATAGATCATTTGTTTCCATAGGTTCTGAAATTTGTTGTCTCAATGTCATGTTTGAATGAATTTCCATCTAATTCAATTCTCCAGTGCTTGAAACGACAAATTTTAAAATTTTCCCCAAAATCGTAATTACATGTAGTCTTCTAAAGTATCATTTCAAGGCCCAAAGAAGTCACTCATTTTAGTTAATCTTCTTATTTGTGCACGTCTTTTATGTTATGCTTACCGCTCTAAAAACAGAACTTCATTTTGAGGTGAAATTTGAACTGATTTTGTATATGGCCCAAAGAAGTCACTCATTTCAGTTAATATTCTGATTTGAGCTCATCTTTTAGGTTATGTTTACTGCTCTAAAAATAGAATTTCATTTTGAGGTGAAATTTGCACCGATTTTGTATAAGGCCCAAAGAAGTCACTCATTTTAGTTAATATTCTGATTTTTGCTCGTCTTTTAATTTATGCTTACCGCTCTATAAAAACATAACTTCATTTTGAGATGAAATTTGCACCAAATTTGTATAGTCCATAAGCTTCATGAATTGACACTGGCTCTTCTTCTAATCGCTCGGAATCAAATATGTCACATTGTCGACCCAATAACAATATGTAGATGATTTCAATTAGGTTTTCTTATTGCAAGGAAATTAAACAACAAGCTACTAATTTTGATCATGGTCTCAAGTCTGGCTGTTGTTTCTAACTTAAATCACACTATTTATAGTTAATGTTTCTAAGAATAACAAGGAGCAAAAACTTTAAATTGGAAAAAAACTTAAATCACATTATATAGGTCAAAAATATAGTAGCAATCGAATAAAGCAGCAATAGTGGAAGAAAATTAACAAAGGGATTACAAATGTAAGAGTTCACGGATTTATAATACCTTACTTCATATAATTCTTCCACTACTATGACTGAAGCTATTATTTCCTGCATTGTGCAACCTACACGTAAGAGATTTAGTATAATTCCAAAGGCACTTTGTTGTAGCAAGTTCTGAGCACCCCTGTACCTCTGCGGCCAAGCTTGGAATACCTAGTGTCCTTTCCCTCCTTCCGATCCCTCCCCTCCTTATGCACACACATACGCATCTTGGCAATGATAGTACCAATGCTTATGTTTACTTTCTTTTCCTATCCGACCCTGCTGGTCTTTGTTTCCCATCTCAATGGCATGTTACCCAGACCTCCGATGTGTACCACAGAGATATTTGTTTACCGCAACCCAACAAACGGTTGATGGTAGTGACCCTCCGATGTGTACCACAGAGATATATGTCTATCCCAAACCAACAAACACTTGATGGCAGTCCGATGTGTACCACAGAGAATGTATAGATATTTGTATATCCCTGTTGTGGAAATAACCCAACAAACGTTTGATGGCAGTGAACCGACCTCCAATGTGCAAAGGGAAATTTTAAATGAAAAATAAATGTAAATGTGTAGAGGGAAATTAAAAATGAGAAATAAAATAAATTTGTGATCACTCAAAAAATTATGAAGGGAAGGAAATAAAGAGGTTTTGTTATAATTTCACTAATACCATAAGTTAATAGTAAAAACCCAAATTTTTAGGCTTCATAATAAAAAATAACCAATTTCTTAGGTTCAAGTGTTTATTTCACATTGCTACACACATTTTTTCATTATATATATATTTATATATTGAATTGTTCATTTTATATATATTTATTTATTGAATTGTTAAGTTTTGTTATAGTTTCACTAATACCATATGTTAATAGTAAAAAAAGCCAAATGTTTTGGTTTAATAGTAAAAAAGTAACCAATTTCTTATATTCAAGTGTTTATTTCACATTATTACACACATTTTCTCATTTTATATATATATATATATATATTGAATTGTTAAAAATTAAATTATAGTGAAAATATGGTGGTCATGATAGTCATGGAGAGGAATCATATATGTGTGTGTGTGTGTGTGTGTGTACTAATATATGTATGTGTGTATATATATAGTATATATATACGCACACACACACACACACACACACACACACACAGATATATATATATATATATATATATATATATATATATATATATATATATATATATATATATATATATATATATATATATATATATTATTTTTTCTTTTTATCACAAGGATATTGAGTATGTTAACATGTGTTGTGGTTAATCATTTTAATAGCAATTTCTACATTGGTTAGTAGTGATTGTATAAAAGTGTTATAATCTTAGCATTATAGATGGATTCATAGACCTTTTAAGGGGATCGTTGAATCCATCTACATAAACTTTAACATCGTAGATGAGGGTCTCTAAATTTAACATTGTAGATGGATTCAAAGAAGAGGGTCTCTGGATCCATCTGCAATGTTAAATTTTAGAGACATGTGTGGGACTACTGCAAATCAATTCCAAACACCAAAAATCCAGAGGCTGGAATTGGTGATGGGACTTGCTTTTATATTGCTTGTATCCTCCTACACTATGGGCGTATAGGTGACGCCTCCAGAGATTTTAACTGTATATGGATTCAGAGACCCATTTGTCTCTAAATTTTAACACTACAGATGGATTCGGAGACCCCTGTAATGAAATTTAACAATTCGGTATCAAAATTGCAATTTTTCATTTCTAGAGTGACAATTAAAAATTACTAACATAAATGACTAATTCATATCCTTGTTGTACTTGTTATTTGGTCAAATTTTTACTCGTGTACTATAATAGTCATTTATGTTAATCATTATTAATTTTTGCATTTATTATCTAGTCATATATTTTAACCGTAGACTAAATTAGTCATTTAAGTTAGCCACTTTTAGTTTAGTCACTTATTATCTAGTCGTATATTTTATCCATAGACTAAATTAGTCATTTAAGTTAGTCATTTTTAGTTCAATCGCTTAAAATTGCTCAAATTTAGTAGTAATTCACTTGAAATAATTTTGGTGACTAACATTTTTAGTCACCTAGTCACTAATTTCATTATTTTCTACTAGTGGTATCATCAAGTCACTCCAAATCTTGATGTTTAACAATTATAACCTAGATTTCCATAAATTTTTGCAAAAATCCATTTATTTTATGAGTAAAGTAGATAAATATTCAACAACGATGGGCTTGGAGGTTGATGGATATTTCCCAATGTGATTGATATATTTGTTGGAAAGACAAAGGAGGAAAGACACAAAATTTCACACACACACACACAATAACATGAGTTGTGGCTCTTCTATTGATGAAACAAAACTTGATGATTACAATGAACATAGTGAGATGTATTAGTAAACTTTTTCGACTAGAGACTCACCCAAAATAACTTCACATCCACACACTCTAAATTCGACTCTTCCCAAAATATGTCTTAACTCGAACTCACTCGACTTGAAACAATTAACTGACTCTCCAAATTTAGCCAACTCTTTCATGTGGGAGTAATTACAATTTCCAACACTCCCCCTTAATTATGACCGTACGACTCAACATAACTCAAACATGAATTAACATGAATCAACTATGCTTGATAGGCTTACAAGAGAAATTGACTCAACAATCACTCAAACATGTCTACTGGTTTATGTCTTCGTTAAGCTTAAATTGACCTAAAACTTTTACAATTTTGCATTTAGTTTTTCATTTCTCCTATATTCTATATCCTCAAAATTGCCTCATTCTTAGTTGCACTTTCTTGTTGTAGGCTCCATATTTATTTACTTGTTGATGCTACAATTTTTCTTTGACTTTTCTTGAATTTGATCTAATTTGGTCTTCTAACAACTTCCTCTTTAAAGATTCATCCAACTATGGATTGTTGCCACAACTCTTCATCTTCAAACTGTCTTCTTTCCTCTGCTGCTTGTGCTTCATATTCTTGTCTTTCTTTTTGCCATATTTCTTGATAGCAGAATCTTATCTCTTCTTGACTCCATTGCTGGAAAATGGTTTTAATGCATTCTTCCTTGTTTTCAGAAACTTCCATATCATTCTCTTCACTTTCATCAAGAGGTACTGCTGCTTTTTTCCTGTAATCTTCGCACTCGTAATCATTATTCACCATTTCATTCAATTCTTTTATTCCAAATTTTGTTTTAAGAATCGCATCAATTTGTTCAATTAGTTTCTGAATCCATTCTTCGATAAGCTTCAAATATGCGTCAAACTTATTGGCAACTTTGTTTTCAACTTTTGCACCCATGCTATTCTGAACACCTGCATATTAAAAAACAATGTTAAAAACATATTCATTATGCTCTGCAGTGAGAGTTTCTTGCTCCATCCCTTCGTTGTCTGCCTTCTTATGTTCTATCACTGCTTCATAATTTCCATTTTTGCACTTTTACCAACCTCTGCTACTGCAAACATGTTGTCTTCCACTTGGATTCAAATCACAAGTGGGTTTCTCTCACCAAATAACAACATATCAATATGTTCTTTTTGTTGCATCAAGTTCAACCACTCATCACCAGTTAATGGTTCTTCATCAAATTTAACATCAACATAATTTTCTTCCACTCCATTGTGGAATATCTGAGCATGCATGTGCTCATTGACAATTTAAACTTCACCAAATTCATCAGCTGTGGTTGGATTCACCAATGCACATCTCACTTTTTAGTCATCATCCACGTGTTTCTCATCACTATGGGATTCACCATCATCTGCACTGTCCACGTGGAGTCCTTGAGCATTTATATGCTCTTGCTCTATTTCACCCACAAAGGCTTCAACTTCTTTCTTTGCTATATTTGCTGCATTTTCTTCATCCACGTGGAGTCCTTGAGCATTTATATGCTCTTGCTCTATTTCACCCACAAAGGCTTCAACTTCTTTCTTTGTTATATTTGCTGCATTTTCTTCATCCATATGCATGTCTGCATTATGTGTTTCACTTTTATAGTCTTCACGACCATCATCCACTTTTGAGCGGAATTTTCCAAGTTCTGTTGTCCTCTTAGAGTCTTTTTCATCTACTCTTAGATTTGCGGCTGGCTCAACAAAATGTGACATAACTTGTTGTTGCATGCCACTCCCCCTTGCACCAAATTCTTCTTCCAAGATCTTCCATGCTTCCTTGGAAGATGTAGCTTTTTCTACGTTACACAAAAACTTTTCATCCAATGTCATATGCTACATCATTGCATACTTTATCATATGGGTTATTAGACCAGAACTCAATTAAGTCTTTAGCTCAAAGAAAAGTTAACATTTTGATAGCCCGATGATCAAAATATTTACCAGTAAACATAGGAGGTGTTAACATATCAAAGCTACACCAATCACTCTCGATTTCTTCTTTGTATTTTGCTAGACTTCCTAGTTCCTCGATTGCGGTTTGAACCTGTCTAAACATGGCAATAATATATGTCTCCTCTTTTCATTTCCTTTTCTTAATCTTCTCTAGTCCCACTTTGCGACCCATGAATATTGTATTTCCTTTTTCTTGGGGCTACTTTCATGATTGCATGAGGTTATCTTCCATATTGCCAAAAAAAAATACTAATATGATTTTTAATATGCACCCCCATTAGGCACAATCTTCACCCAAAAAACATTGTCATGCTTGAAAAACCACCAAATTTTTTTTTATAGATTAACAGACTTTGCAAAGCCCTAAACTTTCTTGTAAATAAAACATTTTTATAAAATTCTCCTTATAATAAAAACACTTCTCTTCCAAAATTTTATCTTTTTACATAGGGTGGGAAAAGCTATCATAACTCAGTTGTCAAACCAGTGGTGAAGACAACCATCTCTGGCTACTTTCCGCGAATGTAGGCTGACTCATCACCGTTATTCAAGGAAAAGCATGCCAGTTGGAATAACCCATTGGTGGTCCGTAAGGGGGTGGGCTTTCACTCCTACCAGATGCCTCTGGGTCTTGGGTCGTTAACCTGTTTCCTTACGTCCAAGAAAAAACAAGCTCTTAACCAAATAAAAACACTTTATAATATAGTCCATAACCATTTCCAAATCTTATCAACCATAAACACTTTTTTTTAAACTTTAAAAATAAAATACCCTTTTAATCTCTTTATAAACCTTCTCTTTTCAAACAATAAAATGCCTTTTCAATATAAGGCATCAAACTTTTTAAACCCTCGGGCCTCACACTTAATGGATAACTTTATGAATCTTAAAAACAATACAACCTTTATACGCCCCCACCGATAAATCTGTATTCATGCCGAGTGGCCCACCAAATAAATTTTCCCACCTTCTCATGTTCCTTATAAATTTTTTATGAATAAACCTTTTCCTTTTGAAATGAGGCTTTGACTCTTCCCTTTCAAAACGCTCACAACCACGCAAGGGTTGTTTACAATAGCTGCGGATGCTCAATCTCATGGACTTGTTCAACAAACTCTATTTACATTGCCTGCAGAGCAAACGAACTCGGCTATGGTGGCTAAGAAATTTTAGACTCACTTACCACTCGGCTCTCCAAGCTGTGGTTGCAGATATTCTGACATATTCTGACTCTTTGAAAGTTTTGGTTTAATTTTGTTTTGATATCAATTGGTTGGAAAGAGAAAAGAAGAAAAACATAAAATTTCACACATATAATAACACAAGGCAAGGTTTTTCTATTAATCAACCAAAAATTGATAATTACAATGAACCTTTTAGTGGTATTTAAATTTTTTCAATTAGCAACTCCCTCAAAATAATTTCAGATACACATTCTAAATTTGAATTTTCCCAAAATATGACTTAACTCTGAACTCAATAAACTTGACTCCATTAATTGACTCTCCAAATTTAACCAGCTCTTAAATACTAGAGTAATTACAATTTCCAATAATATTTACATTTAAGTCCAATGAATATATCCATGGTAAATATAATACTCCAGCAGAAAGGGTCAGGAGTTAGCATTTTGTGGGAAAACAAACAAAATTTGATCAATATTAGGCTTGCTCGGCATGGTTCATGTTTCACCAAACCAGCCCATGGTAAATTCACTCAAATGTATCCACCAAATTTGATTGGGACTCTACACTATCCTATAATTCAATGTATGTGCTGTAATTCACTATGAAATTCTCTTGTGGCTCCTACCATTTCTGACATTGGAATATCAGCCATTCAAGTTGTACATAGACTTTGACGTTGTGGTGGTCATTATATCTTTTGTTTGTAGCACTAACGGAATATTATGATAAATATGCAAAAGTTTTTGATAAACAAACAGGCTAATTTACATTTAACGTTGAATCAAATATTATATAATGACGTAAAATGTTTTAAAGTTTGCACAAATTCTTAAATGTTATATACCATGCGGTGTAAGAGTATTCGATTAATCAACATGCATCATACTATGTATTAAAACTAATATAATTGGTTTTAATATAATTCAGTATCAAGATGTTTTTAAAACTTGCATAATTTTTGCATGCTTGATGTCCTGCCGATCGCTCCGGGTGCACCATTGCATGGGGTCCATAGGCTAGGGCTTGCTTCTTCAACTATCACCATCAATAAAGTCAAAAGCATATCATTGAATTCATTTTTAAAATCTCAACTTATTCAAACCCAATCAATCTAACAATTATATTAAATTGAATTCATACGGACCAAATAACCAAGTATAAATTAACACTCAATTATATTAAATTGAGTAAATATCAATTGTTATTTTAAACTCCTTGCACCCACTGGACTGAACATTTTGATCTTATGATTACCATGACCATATAATTTCCTTGATAATCGAGCAAACACAGCGCACTAACTAATCAATCAATCCCTTCTTCTTCAGGTATTCCACACCATCATCGAAAATCCCGTCGATGCCAAATTTGAACCACCAATTTTTCCGACGAAGGGTATACCTTTGGGACCGGTGGCATATCCTCAAACCTGTTCAAGCAATTCCATTAGAATTTGGTAGTTATATAGACATTCATACCCATACTAATATAGAAATGCCATACTTTATTGATAGTCACACTCACTGGGTTGTCACATTGTACTATGGATAATGTTTGGATAAGTATTCTGCCAACTGTGGGACGGTGGTGATTATAGGGAAGAAGATGTCGTAGCCGTGTGCAGAGGGGTTTTCCATCAAGAAAACATGAGCGCTGGATAAGTCCTCCACGTGTACCAATCGAATGTTGTCGTATGCCATCTCTATACCCTTCAAAGCTTGTATATTTTGTTGGTCACCGGTGAGGAGGGAAAGGGTTAACCTAGTTGAGTAGGGCACGTTGGGCATAATGGTAGGTCCCTCTACTAGCACATGAATGATGGTCACCACATCCAGCCCTAGATATTATTTTCCGTATTGCAGCGCTGCCTGTTCTCCAAGCGTCTTGGAAACCGGATATGCCTGCACAATTAACCATTAAACATTGTCCCACGCTTCATTAGGGGTATATTTCACTTCCAATTGAATTTTAAGAGGAAGGTTAGAGCATTAAGCTTCCATTCTTCAATCTCATTTGATTACCTACTATTTGGATTTATTCAAGTGTTCATTCATCATGCGTTTTTGATTACCTACTATTTGGATTTATTCAAGTGTTCATTCATCATATTCAAGTGTTCATTCATCATGCGTTACGTATGTAAGTAAAGAAATTCCAATTATTTTAATAACATAACTCCTTGGGGTGGCTTTTCAAGTAGTTATCCCTTGAGATGTAATATGTCACATTCTATATCTTTATTTAAAATGAGTAATATTTTATATATAGAATTATCACCACTAGAAAATCAAATATGACTTTACATATACACAGTAGGATCTGATATGCATCTAAGGAAACTTTGGGAAATAAGTCCTAAGGATCCATTTTGCATACCAAAGTTGATGCACCCACATAAGTCAATATAATGATTTCTTCCTCATCATATTCCTTTGTTGGTGTTAATTATCATATCCAAGTGTCAGATATAAAATTCTAGGCTAAATCCTTCTTGTAATATTCAATCATTCAATCACAATAGATACTTATTTTTCATTGTTCTCTCATAAACTAAGGAATTTGCAATAAATAAATATATTATTCATTTTATTGAATTTGATTTTTACAGAGGTCAGAAAACCCATTAAACATGGTTGAAAAATGGACATTATGCATAGAAGTTTCTTATTATCCCAATCCAAGGCAAGCAGTGATTAATTATATGCTATGGAATATTGCGACGAACAAAGTCCTCCAAAGGAAAAGGAATGTACCTAGAAGGACAACAAACAATGAGGAATATTATATTGCATTAATAGAAGGCTTAGGAACAACTAGGGAGTATAGATCCAATGGAATTGTAGTCTTCACCAATTCTGAACTTGTGTGCAACCAGATGGTACGAAGTCAAAAAGGAGAGGTTAAAACAACTACACAGATAATAAAAAAATATTGTTAGTCAATTTCAATCATTTAACATAAGACATTCTGCAAATGTTAATAAGATGTCTAGTGATATATTGTATGGGGAAATGCCAATTCAATATTTGTGTGTGAAAGATGAATTGGTGTTAAGAAGCTCTCCATCAAGATTTATTGATGGAAATTATAATATATATTTGATATGTGTGTGTGTTTTAGTTATAAATGCATTGTTTTTAATGACCATGTGTTTTTCAATACTATACTAACTCTGCCCCAACTATGTGAGCACAACTTGGTGAACTTGACATCTTTTAGAAAAATTTATATTTAAATCTCAAAATGTGCACTTCAACATTTGTGTTTTTAGTCTTGAATATATTTTAAATGAAGAATTTACACCAAATCATTTTGAAGAAACCCTCACATAGTTACATTAATTTTACGAGTTCTTGATCTTTTTAAATAGCGATTTAAAAGAATTTTAAATGCATGATGTAACTTCAAGGGTTACATCAATTAAATGCATGAAGTAACTTCAATGGTTTTTTCTAAGATGATATATATATATATATATATATATATATATATATATATATATATATATCACGAATCGACGAAGTGGATCATCACATGAACATTTTCCACTTATTCTTTAAGGCGAGCATCAATTGAGTCTCATGCATCAACCAGAGGGTGACCTTCTATGCATGTTGATGGTATTGGTCATGGATCAAGGAGATTATCAGATTAATCGGGGGAGGTTCATCATTCATTACATCATGAGCATGGAATATATATATATATATATATATATATATATATATATATATATATATATATATATATATATATATATATATATATATATATGTGAAAGTTTTTAAATGATATTTTCACATGGAATTGATTTTTTTTCAATTTAGCTTTATCAATTTATAATAAATTTCATCTTTTTTAGGAGCATCTCTCAATAGGTAGAAGAGAGTATCAAATCAATTAATGGAGATCCATCGTTCATATCATCATGGTATGGTATATATATGTTTATGTGAATTTACTTAAATGATAAATAGGTAGAATCATATGTGCATTGAATAGATTTTTGTCAATTTAACTTAAATAATTTATTATAATTTCTATTTTTTTTAAGAAGCCTCTCTCACTATGTCGTTGTGTGAGGGTGGTCAACATTCTCCCAGTGGTCAAAAAGCTCAATAAACTCATGTAATTTGGCATGATGGCGCTCAATCATCTTTGGGTAGTTATCAATCTCAATCGGATCATCATGGTTCTCATCATTTTCGTAAATTATATAATAATAAAAGCTTATGTTAAAACAAATTGTACATGTAAATGAATTGTATGTACATATACATGTACATGTCTATCTTGCATGTGTATAAATACATTTGAACATGTTTTTATATTTATGTAATTATATTGATGTAGGGGGTGAAAATGTTGATCGAAGTAAACGTAGGTGAAGCAGGGCAATTCAAGAAGAAGACCATACACCAACTACCACCTATCCATCTAATATTCCTGATGAGATTCCTTGGGAAACAAACATCCAACAATGTACATTACAGAGGTGCATAGGTCATTATTCAAAATTGAAGAAATATCTTGTGAGTTTGGAGCTCCTTGCAGAGAGTCGACAAAGCTTAGAAATAGTTGTGCACTCTCTAAGCTCATTTCTTGATATTTACAAGAACCTTGGGCCAACAACTGATTGATTTATAGATATGATGAGGCATAGAAAGGAAGCAGTGATGGGTCCTGATAAATGGGCCAAGGTAAGTAGAAGGGTTACAAAAGCACATGCAAAATCTATGTTTAATTTCAAAGAAGGGTCGAAAAGAAAGATGTTCAAGGTGCAATATTTCAAGCACCCTGAAATAGCCCACCATTTGCATAATAGGTTCCTTACAGAGTATGTAAATATGCCATGGAATGACGAGGTTCCACATTATTTTGAAAAATTATTTTATGCATAATTATTTTTGGGTATTAGACCTGATTATACTAACATTCCATTTGAATTTTATGGTACTAGGAGAGCTAAGACATATGAACATAAAGGTGCATTAAGGATACAAAATTGTCCCACCCTTCGCCACCTTTGATACCTCAACCTCCTCATCTGGTATGTTTATGGTCGTAGAAGGATGCCACTTATCAAATTGGTTGAGAAGCAAGGGATGTCATTATAGACAACATCTACACTGCATTGACTGTAATTGATGTCGGTCTAAATCGACAAAGAGCATCAGTTGGTGCACGTGCTAATTTTTTATATAAAACAGATGAGGAGATAGATAATATGAATATTGAAGAGGTTAAATCATATGCAAAGGGTTGTTGTGATGGTTGGCAAGACCTAATTGGTCATGAGGAAGAGGGCATGGGATCAATATGTGTCAATGGTTAAGTTGGATATTTTAATGTAATGTAATGTATGTGTTAATGTTGATTCACATAGATTTTGTTAATTTTTTTAGATATAATCTAACACAAGTGTGTCATATGTTCACCATTTGAAGATAAGTTGTCTGTTGAATGAAAAATTTGATAATATCACGGTCCGAGGTTCAAGTTCCATATATATATACATATATATATATATATATATATATATATATATATATAGAGAGAGAGAGAGAGAGAGAGAGAGAGATGTTGAGAGATAGTTTTTTTTTAAGAGTTCAAGTTGATATTATATTGGTATCGTGAATATGTATATTTTTAAAAGAAATAATTACATATATAAGTTAACAGATTCTGATTCCATCTGTCGTTTTCGACATAGTGCCACCCTCTTCCTCCCTATTAGGAGATGTGTCAAATATTCACTTGTCACAAGTATTATTATTTCACTTTTGTTTTGTTATAAATTGAAGAAATTTTCATTAAAATATAATATCTTTATCTTATAGTTTTAAAATTTTTGAATTTTAGGCATGTGGAGACAGTTTCTATTCTCTAAGGTCTTAAGCAATGGAGTCAGCGATGGGGATAGGATTGTCTAAACAATTTGAAAAAGTTGTCTAACAATTTTTTTAATATTGTGAGTTTATGTATTTTCATGTGCAATTTTAAATTTTTAATATATACATGTACATGTAGTATACAGGGAATCCATGAGGGCGAAATACAAGGGGAACACCATGAGGTATTGCACAAAGAAATTCCAACAATGTTTAATTTTGGTTTTCATATGAAGACGACACAATCAAAAGAATGATCATGAAGATTTGAATTGACATGTGCATCCATCTGACCATATCCAACGTTCATTGAATTTTATTCCACGACCTTTCAATGAGTCATAAATCTTATCAAAGCAATGTTGTACAAAATGTGTATCGTGCGTACAATCATCGCTGATATAAAAGTGATATTCTTTAATAACATGCCGATTCCGACTGGCACTTTCTATATGAACAATATTTTGTTCAGTGTGTCTATATAGAACATGTACAAGCATAGAGACTTAGTTAGAATGATAGTATTCACTCTTTATTTCATTTTGTGCAACAAATGTGTAATTTTCTACAAAATCATCTATTGACAAAATAGTCCTTGGTGGAAACTTTTTATGGGATTTTTTGAATTGCAGGTCCCACCATCGAGCTCTATGAGAATGCTTCATGTATTATAAATTTTTTTCTCAAACTTCTTCAAAAACTCTATCACAAAAATTTCTTCTTCTTCTAAGTCAATCCTTTTAGCACTTGTACTACTACTTAAACCAATCGATCTATGGATATATTCATATCTCTTCCATTTCACTTTTATGCTAGACAATGATTGATCATTTATATCAATAGGATATTTATTGTGAAATAAAGTCAAATTTCCACAATGATCACATTTTTTACCACCAACGCATTTCTTTTGGTAAAATAATTCATGATTTTCTCTTGCATATAGAATTTGGGATATTCGTGGATAGTGGAAGGAGGAAGTGAATTTTTCCAAAATGTTTTTCCAAAATTAAGGAAGGTGTCATAATATAATTTAAATTCCACATGATAACGACAACAAGTGTCACGTACAGTGATAGCTTTAACATACCATGGTTTTTGTTGCACAAAAGAACACATTAAGACAATAATTTCATGATTCTCTTCTATGAACTTATTGAACAACTCTATCTGAGTGGTGTCCAGGATATGTTTTGCATATTCTTCGTACTAATTTATGTTATTCTTCACTGCATAACATCCCTTAATTTTGGTGAAACATGTGAATTTTTCATCCAATATTCATATATTATTTTTTAAACATCTTCTCCAAGTCTATCTTTGTATGGTTGCCTACAAATAACTTTCCAACAAGAAAGCTCATCATTTACATCTATTTGCAATCGAAATTTCCTATGCTTGCGCAATGTTTTTCGTGAGGTCCCTAATTCTTTTGTCATATATTTTACCCAACAATTTTATTTATTACTTTATGAAACCACTCCCATTTGTATTGCTCTACGTGCATCTAGATCATTTTTCTTTCTAGATCTTCCAATTGATTTTAGAGTAATATTTATATTTTGAATCACATTTTCCTTCACCTTTTTATCTTTCGATGATTTTCCAAAACCCAATAGTGTTGTAGCTTCTTTTAATTTCTTTGATGTTAAGAGACCTCTCAAAATTTGAGCTTGAACTGTCATATATTCATCTTTGAAGAACTTATCAATAATGAGCTTAACATGATATCGTATAACATGGTTAGTTTTTTATCTCCATATGTGCAAGTGTCAACATTTTCTAACATTTCATCATTGATATTGATTTCATTTGTAGATATGAGTATAAATATACATTAAATAAGTAAACTAAAAAATAGAGTTCATGAAATTGAAACTAATAAATATGTATAATTTCAATAATACATTACATATATATGCATACATAATGGTTATTCAACTTCTTCACTTGAATCTATTTCAACATCTTCAACAACATCATCAATCATTGGTTCATTTTCTTTTTCATTTTTCCTTTCAATATTTTCAATCTCATCATCAATGATATGAGGAAAATCTCTCTCTATTTACATTGCAAAATATTTTTCAAACTAGCTCATCAAATAAAATTTAAATTGCACAATACACTATTAAATTTTAAATATTAATTATAATATTTACATTTACATGCCTACTTAACTTCTTGTTGAGATTGATTATCTCTTTCAATATTTAAGTGTTTATCCCTCTTTCCTTTGTAATAGTTTCTTGAGTATTCTCTACAAGCATCAATGTCTCTTATTTGATCATATTTTCTCTTGCAATTTCTTTGATTTCCCATGTAGTTCAACCTATGTAGATTTTTAACATCAAACCCAGAATATTTAATTTCAAAATCCAGCCCAAAAAACGCATTTTGAAAATCCAGCAAAAAAAACTCACTTTCAAAATTCAGTCGAAAAAACTCACTTTCAAAATTCAGCCCAAAAAAATCACTTTCAAAATTTAGCCTAAAAGATTTACTTTAAAAATTCAGCCCAAAAAACTCACTTTAAAAATCGAGCCAAAACAATTTTTTTGTCCAAAAATTAGATGCAAAGAAATTTGGAATTCAAAAGTTGCACATGAGGAATGTGAGTACGAAAATAATTTTTTGACTAAGTTTATTTATAGAGTTTCAATGAAACAGTTATATCGAAGGGTCACACTGTTTTAATTTTGGGGCCGACAAAAAATATGGATAAGTTTTTTGGCCGAACTTTTAAACATTTTCGGCTAAACCTTTAAAAAAAGTTCGGCTGAACTTTTAAAAAAATTTGGCCAGAAGAATTTTTTGTTTATTTTAACGTTCGTTTGCAGTAAAAAAAGTTCTAACGAAAGTTTTCTTTTTTTGGCTGAAAACCTACAACTTTGCAACTGCTCGGATTTGATCACCTTTCTCCAAGTTTAAAATAGTTAAACTCCATCAAATATGGTGAATTTACTTTTAGAACCAATATCAGTGTTTGCAGAATTGAATCTACTTTTAGTGGATATAAATTTTATGGAATTTCATATATATTTGCTAATTTTAACTAATTTTCTAGTAAAACGTTTGCAATTATTTTTTGAAAGTCATTATGATTCAGTGAAATCAAAATTATGTATCTTACAAAATACACTGTCAAAAAATATGAAACATTTATTGTGCATTATGTCGGTCCGTCTTATTTAATGGGTAGTTTTTATATTTTTAGTTTCTAACTAATATGTTGAGAAACATGGCACTATGTTAAACATCTTCAAACTTTATAGTTTTTTTATATTGGTTCAATTCAAAAAATTCTAGTAATTATGATGTGCATCTATTGGTTTTGTAAATATAGCCATATCAAAGTAGAGTCTGTCTAGATTGTTGCAACACATTTTTTTTTCAAAAAACGCAAGGTTAACAAAGAATACACTAGTGCCAAAAAAATGACTTTTTATGAATCCCTTGATTTTTAAAGAACACACAGTCAAACAATTGCTAAGTTTACGTATCAAATGTGAATAAAGAAGTTTTAAAAAATAAGAAATAGAAAGCTAATAAAATTTATGAGAAGTTTTCTTTTTACTGTCAAAAGAAATTCTAAATGGAAAAATTGCTTTGGCTTACCAAAAGTTGAAAAATTTCTAAAAATAATAACAAAATTCTCAAAATAGGGCAAAATGTGTAACCCAACTTCACATTTTCACCCTAGATTAGTGCCTACTTAAACTCCACCAAGGCCTTGTTCTCTCCAACTAGAGTCGTGATTTTGAACTTCATGTACCATGTTATTGCGTGATCCCTAAATGTGGCTTCCAGAATAATATTTGTGGCATCGTCTTAGACCTACTTAGTTGTTCAAATGGTCTCACACATAAACAAACATTGTTCTAGGTCCTCAATCCCAGCACCATGAAACATGGACATCCTCAAATATATGCCACCCAATGTAGTCTGTGTGGTACTCCCTAACGAAGTACTTCCTCTTATGCTTGTTATACTGCTAGGGAATGGTGCACCTGACTTTGCATATGGGTCTAAATAACTAGTGTCGCCCCCTACAACTATATTGATTCCACTACTCCTACTATTTCCTCCTCCCTGACTATAATTACTTTCTATGTTAGTCGAATCAGTGCATTGATTACTTGTAGATGCATGTTAGGTGGTGGGTTTGACCCCAGGTATGGTTTGATTCTGTTCTTTTGTCTCTGAATCTTCTGTAGTGCACGTACTCAACTATTCCCTTTCTCCTACCTCATTCCATGGCATGGCAAACTGCATCCCTTCATATCTCTCATCAGTGACACTATTTTGTGTGCTACAATGACCTCTCTTAGCCCCTCCCACTAGGCTCCTTCTTTTTGTAGGCATCGATATTACCAACCTCCTCCCATGTCACCTCAGCGATATCTTCTACCACTTCTCAAAGTGCCATCTTCATAACTCTCTTGATCCATCCTTTCCATTTTTCCTTTTAATGTGCATTTTTGGGCCCACTGATAACTTCCATTGCAATCCTTCTTCCTCTTTCCCTTTCCTACTTCCCAGACCATCTCTCGTGCCTCCCACCTTCCTCATCTACGTGGATGACTTGGTTTCTCATGGTTTCAGACTCTAGAGGAAAACACTATGGTCATACAACATCATCTTTATTAGCAGTGGGATTGACCTTATAAACCATCCTCTTCATCCCTTTAGAAATTTCCACCCGACTGTACGATATGACACCATCGCATCCATTGCAAAATCCACAATATATCATTCGATAACACTTTCAAACCAAAAATCGAAAACATTGGAAGTTTTGTTGCTTACCACTTGGACCTAACGTACCTCTTCTTGCATCCCCTCCCTTGGCCCATCATGTTGATACATGAAGTTGTTGCCTCTCAGTCGTTGAACCACTCCATCAAAATATTGGGAATTTATCCAAAGAAAACCTCTTGAAACTTGGTAAGCACATACTTATGTAGGCATTTAACCAAGTTCTGGTTCTTGTGTCTGATCTCTTTTAGAGAAAATGTATGCAACTTTCGTTTAAACCACTGAGTAATTTCCTCTCTCGTTAGGTTCCATGGTTTCCACATTCCTGTAAAAGCACCCTATCACACAACCATCCCATTCTCTACAATGGAGCCATTTGTTGGTGCATGAGATTCTAATAGACCTAAGATTTACAACACAGTGGCCAAAAAATACCTTCTTACCATCGCCCCTTTCAGAAACACCCAGGAAGTGAGTGAAGTCTCACACGAGACAATAATCAATGACTATCAGAACCAGGTTTTCATAGTCTAACAAGATTGTCTTATGGCTTGCAACACACTATTCCTGACTAACACATGCTACAACACCTAATTGTTACCATGCACTGCGCAGAGCACTGAACCTTGTTTGCCCAACCCATCGTGCAATCTTGCAACAGATATGCATAGTACATGACCCCAGACATAGACTTAGTCATTGAAGACAGAGATGGCACTAGACCCCGACAATGCTACCAGTGACACCTGACATTTATTAGCACTCTGACCCATTGTCGGTCATCCGGTCCTTTGCAATGAGTTAGAAAGGCTCAACACAAAAAACGTTATGGGTCCATACCAGTCCAGATCATCGCCATAAAAAATAGTTCCATAACATATTAATAACATAAACATTTGGATTAATAGTTAGAGTAGTAACCTATCAGCCCAATACAAATGATACCAGAAGTTAACACACAAAACATTCACACAGATATGCAAAAAAAATTAAGGTTAAAATAACTCCTAATCACTAGTTTATATTCATATTAATGGAAGAGTAACAGTATCCAATATTACATATATTAACTCAATATGCTCATTTTCCTTTCATGACAACACTACATGGTAAGAGTAACCAGATGATAAACATCAATATTAAGTTCACATCACCAAAGACCAAAACCATAACAACAAGATTGTGAAGCAACGAGAGATTCAACTACATGCCCATATATTACATCTAAACAACATTGGTACATAAAAAAATAATCTAAAATTCAACTCCTTCTATTCTCAACTATCTAACGACCACTCAACATTCCACTTCGATCTACTGTGGCTAATGCTTTTGACCAACATTTGTTTTATCTTTTATGGGTCATCTTCTAGTTGCTTGGAACCCTCTCGAACTTTTTTAGCTTCCCACCTAACTAGTCCAATTATCCTAAAGAACCATTAAGACATTTCCTTTCATCCCCCTGATTTGTCCCATGCGGGCTAACAATTGTCCAAAATATATCTTCCCCTGGTTGTCTCCACTCAGCCTTTTCTCTCCCTTCCTCAAAATATCTCCCACTATCTATTTGCCATGATCTACCGAGTGGACTCCATCCTATGCAAAATCATAACTGATAATATTCCTTATATGTGTCCTTCTTCCTAATATGTGACTTCCATGCTTCCACGTGACGTCCATATTCGTTGTTCCCTACCTAATGCCCCAACCCTATGTCATAGCCCCTCTTGTCCTTTTTGCGCTCCTCATCCTTGCTACACAATCCCACCATGGCAAAAAATTTCAAAAAATTCCTGGGCTCCAATAGAGGGGCTAGTAGATGATGCTAGCAAGGCTAGTCATGTTCCCAGTCCCAGGCCTAAGAAGAAACTTCCACTTATCATTTATTGACTTATCCTGACATGCAAGAGGAGATTCATCACCTAGAGAACTATGCCATTAAAGATCACCATGCTTATTCAAATTTAGAAATTATGGAGGAGGTTTCTAATTGGCTTCCTGACCTTGGATATACCAAGGGAAGAAGGAGCCAATACATGCATTACATCATCTTACACTGGTAGCTGAAAACCCTGTTAGGCCAAGTTTTGTAGGAGAAACATCAAAATATGAATGGTATCATTTCCTCCCTGAATGAGATATAGAGGGTGCGACATTATCAATGGTCTTGTCTAGAGAGTTTGGATGCTCACTTGGCCCACTTGGAGAGTCACCTCCAATGTGAGCTCAAGCCCTCGGAACCAATCAGTACAAGTGTAAGGGACCTTGCTCCTATGACATCTTCGGATTCATGAGTGTTGTTTTGTAGATATTATGTATATTGTGCAATATTACCATGGTATGGTACGACTATGATCAAGTGTAATCTCTTTTTGTTGAAACTGTATCTCTCCTTTTAGTAGCTAACATATCTGTTTTCCTTTATGGAAGATTGAGGTTAGTATATTTTTTGAAAATGGTCTATAATGATGTATCTTGATTTTTTAAGGTAAATACAAAATTTAACTCACCAAAAAAATATTAATAACATACCTTAATATTTTTTCCTGTAACCAAATGAATCAACGACTAGGTTGGGTTCATGCTTACATGACATGAGTTCAATTCCGACTACTACCACTATACCTCCTGAGCCTATGATCTGTCCTCCTCTCCATAGATTGGGTTACTCTGCAGGATTTGAATCTTCGATCTCTTAGTGAACACAATACTTCATTAATTAAGATGTTATAACTATTTAATAATAAGGTTTACTCACAATATTAATCTATACATTAACACATCTCAATTATGATTTATTTTTTCACCCATAGTCAATGTTTAAAAAGGTTTAATAATATCAATACTAATAATTTTATAACTCTTTTCAACAATGCAACCATATTCAACCATGGTCAAACTAGGTCAACTAGTCCTAACCATGGTCCCCATGTCCATCCATGGTTAACATGGTCAACCATGTTGAACATAGTCAACCATATTCATTTATACTTAAATTTTGAAAACCATGGTTAGCAATGTTCACCCATATTCAACAATGTCAATCATGGTTTAGTTAGTCAACCATGGCCAACATGGACATCATGTTTAGCCATGATTAACAATAAGCATTATGTTCAACATGGCTATATTTAACCATATACATAATGCCCAATATACCCATAGTAAACCTTATTCAACCATGTTAAACTATAGTTAACCTTAATCAACAATGGTTAACCATAGTTAGTCAACTATAGTCAAGGTTTTTTTTTTAAACATTAGTAATACTTTTATGAGTAATAACTTCTCATTGCATTGTGATGAAAATTCAACATTGCCATATAGTAAATGAAAAATGAACATTGCAATATGACAAACAAAAAATCAACATCAACATGAGCATCAAAGTCAATCATAGTTAATGTGGGTGCAATGTGAACCATAGTCACCATGCTTATTAACTTTGATATTATTCTCAATGTGATAACCAACAAACAACATACCGATGTGATGAACAATAAACAATGTCACAATATGATGAGTAGCGAATGATGTCGCAATGTGATGAACAACAAATAATGTTGAAACTAGACAAAATAATGATGCCATAATGTGATGAACAAGAAACAATGTCACAATCTAAAGAACAAGAAATGATATCCAATTTGATGAATAAAAAACAATGTCATAAAGTGACGTTGTTGACCTAAGTTTACTAGGTTGACCTTACTTTGTTAGGTTTATTAGGTTGATATAGTCCTACTTGGTTGACCTATGGTTTACTAGGTTGACCTATGTTTACTAAGTTGACCTAGGTTTATTAGGATGAGCTAATTTTACTGAGTTGACCTAGGTTTTTTGGGTTTATTAGGTTGACTTACAGTTAACTAGGTTCACCTAGATTTATTAAGATCACTAGGTTTACCAAGGTTATTAGGCTTACTATGTTGAGTTAGGATTACAAGGTCACAACTTGTAAAATAAGAAATGACATCATGATGTGATGAATAACAAACAATCTCATAATTTGACATTATTGACATAAATTTACTAGGCTAACCTATGTTTTTTAGGTTTACTACATTGGCCTAGGTTTTCTAGGTTTACTAGTATGAACTAGGTTTACTAGATTGACCTAGGTTTACAAAGCTTACTAAATTGACCTAGGTTTATTAAGTTGACATAGGTTTACTAGGTTTACCAATATGACCTATGTTTATTAGGTTGGCTTAGGTTTAGTATGTTGACTTGGGTTTATTAGGTTCACTAGTTTGATGTAGGCTTACTATGTTTACTTAGGTTTATTAGTTTTATTAGATTAACCTAGGTTTATTAGTTTGACCTAGTTTTACTAGGTCAACCTAGGTTTACTAGGTTGACCTTAGGTTTATTTAGTTGACCTAAGTTTATTTGGTTTACTAGGTTGACCTAGTTTTATTAAGTTGAACTAGGGTTGTTAGGTTTACTAGGCTAAACTAGTTTTAATAGGCTAACCTAGGTTGACTAAGTTGACATGGATTCACCAGGTTGACTATATTCATTAGGTTGACCTATCTTTACTATATTTATTAGGTTTATGTGGTTGACAACCACATTAACTTCATCTATAGTTAAACATTAGCAACCATGGTCAATTATGTTCCCCCATAGTCAACCATGGTTTCCCATAGTTAGTCATTGTTAAACAAGCTAAACCATATTCAAACATGCTCACGATGGAGAAATGTAGTACAACATGGTCAACAAGTTCATCCATGGTAAAACCAACTCAACAATGGTTGACCATGGTCATTCATTGTCAACCATCATCAATGTGATCACCCATATAGATTTATAGTTACACATTGATAATGATGGTAAAAATAACTCAATAATGGTCAAACCAAGTCTTCAGTGGTCAACCATCGTCAAACCAGCACAACATTTTTAAACCCCTGTTAACCCACTCAACAATGGTCAACCATAATCATCTATAGTTAAACATTGACAATTATGGTCAACCATTGTCACCTATAGTCACCCATGGTCAACCACATTCTCCTATAGTCACCCATGGTTTGACAAAGTTAACCGTGGTCAAAGAAGTTGAACCATCATCTAACATGGTTAAAGAATATGATGTTGTAAGATGATAAACAAAATTTGACTTGCAATGTGATTAACAAATATCAACGTTGCAATGTGATGAAAATGGTTGACATTACAATGTGACAAACAAATATCAATGTCACAATCTAATGAACAACAATAGACATTGCAATGTCTTGAACAAAAAGTGTCACCAGTGCATTTAGCAAACTAAATTCAATGTTGGAGGTGAAAAAAACTTGCCACAATAATGTCATGAATAAAATCTGATGTTGCAATGTTATGAACAAGAATTGACATATGATGAACAAAAATTGATGTTGAATTATTACAAACAATTACTAACATCATAAGGTAACAAAGAAAATTCAATTTGTCATTGTGACTAACAAAAATTGGCATTGCAATGAGATGGACTAAATGCACAACACATTAAAAATTCAATGTTAATGCTAGTCAACTATAATTATCTTTGTCAATTATGGTCAACCATAGTTGAGTATGTCAACCATGTTCACCCATGGTTTATTATGGCCAAACTTTGTCAACATGTTCATCCATGGTCAACCATAGTAAACCATAGACAACAAGGTCGAGCACAATGAACTTGGTCAAACATGCTTAGCGATGTACAACATGTTGAATAAAAGCAACCTTTCTCAAACATGGTCAATTGGTCTACAAAATCAATCATGGTAAAAAATAATTAACCATAGTCAACATGGATAACCACATTGATCTATAGTAAAACCTTGAAAACCATGTTCACCACATTAAACCATAAGTCACCATAGTCAACTATGGTCATATAAGCTTAGCCACGTGCAAACATGCTCACCATTGCTAAGAATAGTTAACAAGTTCAAACATAGTCAACCATATTGACAGAAGCTTAACTATATTCAACTATGGTCACCATGCTCATCCATCATTAACCATAAACAACCATAGACAACATGGTGAACCACGATGAACATGGTTAAATAATGCTTAGCCATGGTCAACATAGCACATAGTTAACCATGGTCAAACATGGCTAGGTGGTTTTCATCGTGAACATGGTTGATCATCCTCATTTATTGTTAAATGTTGACAATCATGGTCAACCATGTTCCCCTATGGTCATTTATAGTTAACCATAGTCAACCTTTATCAAACTAGCTCAACCATGGTCACTATGGTCAAACATGGTCACATTTAGTCCACCATAATCTATCATCTACATCCTTGGTCAATCATGGTTGACCATTGCCAATTAAGGTCAACTATGGTAAACTAAGGTCAACCTTATCATCCATGGCTAACCTTATCAACCCTCTTCAATCATTAATGTAGCCATTATTTTAACATTAACATTAATGTTACATTAACAATTCTCTACCATCATTGAGAATGGTCAACCATGGTCAACATAACGTAACGTGAATGTAACAATGTAACAATCATCAACATTAATGTAGCATTGTTAGTTTAATGTAACATAAATATATCCTTGCATTAATGGTTGACCACAGTCAACCATGGTCAACCTTAATCAACTCTCTTCAATGTCGGTCAACCATGTTAACCATGAGAAACCATTGATAGCCATTTTAACCATAGTTAGCGAACATGAACCATAGCCAACCATGATCTACGAATCTGCCCCATGTGCGTTGACTATTTACTAACATAACCACATTAATAAATGTGGTTGACGTACACTTATCGATAACATTTTCCACCTTTTATATGCTAATCAAAATATGAAAATAATACCAATAAGCATATATCAACTACATTTCCTAATATAATTATGCTAATATAATCATTATAAAACAATATAAAATATTATTTTAAAAATAAATATTAACTATTTTACACCTATTACTCTTCTTTCTCATAGATAAATTTTAAACAACCTTGCTAGTAATAAACAAAAATATGGTAGCGATTCTACAGCAAGAGATACAAAACCCTAGTCGCCGCCGAACGGACCTGCCATAGCCGCTGCAGGTTCCACCACTGATAGCCACCTATGGCACCAGCTGCAGGAGGGGAGAGCTCTGCCTCCCCTCCAATGGACACGCCCTCATCTGACAAGACGCAAAAGACTGTGACTCTGCACCCCGCAGACACAGGTCCAGAAACTGAAAAAGACCAGCAAAGGACGCAGGAGGAAAAAATGCACTCAGCTCGGAATGAAGAGGACACGCAAGCAATGATAAGCACACCAATACAGAATCATCTCAGACAAAAGTGACCTCAGCCACTTGTATACCAAAAGCAGCAGAACCAGTCAAGGTTGAACTGCCAAGCCACCGCATCAATGGGGAAATCCAATATATGCAAGATTACGCACTCATCAGAAAGTTCTTGGGATTCTGGCCCACAGAAAAAGCCTTACAAGGATGGATAGCCTCAAAATGGAAGCCCAAAGGACAAGTGACTTTACAGCTTGGCCCAAAGGGCTTCTTTACAGCCATATTCAACTGTTTAGAGGACAAAACAAGGATATTTGAAGGCGGCCCGTACTTCTTTAACTCTTCAGGTTTGTATCTAACGGAATGGAAGCCTCGATTCAACCCTGATAAAGAAGACTTCAGTTGGGCCCCTGTTTGGATAAGAATGTATTCCCTTCCCGTGGAATACTGGAGAGAAGAAACGCTGGCAGACATCGACAACAAGCTGGGGACCTTCATCAAAGTTGCAACCGAAACAAAGACACGCAAATACACCTCTTACGCTAGGATCTGTGTCAAGATGCACCTAACCAAGACCCTTGCAGACACGGTAAGTCTCTTTCACGATGACTTTGAATGGAAACAGCCTTTAGATTATGAGCATATCCCTTTCCGCTGTCGAAAATGTCATGAGCACGGCCACCTATTCCGTGACTGTCCCTTAAATGTGCAGCCCAAGGCTCCTTCTAATGATACTAACAAGGATCCAGATGGCTTCACCAAAATACTCACCCGCCGCCGGCATGCCAAGAAAAACCACGCAACTCCGGATCAAGCCTTCAAGGCGAACCCCCAGAACCGCTTCTCTATTCTTGCCTCGCAAGATATACAAAACAGTCCCAACTCTGACTCCCCGGATCAGCCGATCCCACCCTCGCCCTCCCTCAACTGCTCCAACCCCTTATTCTCCTCTGACCCAGCCTCTTCCAACTCTGCAGATATACCCTCAATGGAGAAAAACAAATCTGTTTCAGATCTCGGACCCCTAATCCCTTCCAAGGGGAAATCCATGTTGAATGAAAAACAACAAGCATCAGATATGGATCTTGACGCAGCTCTAGCCTTGAGTCTTTATGAAAATGCAGTGGAGGAGGACCACAATACTCCAATAGTTATGGAGGAAGATCGAGAAGATGTAGATATAGAAGAGTTTGACATCTCCAAGCTTGACATCTCTAAACTGGAGACAGCATGCAAACAAAAAGAGTACAACTCAATCCCCCTCTGGCAAATAGACAAACTTGAAGGAGTCCTAACCAGGGTGCAGCACCATAAAAGCCTGGGCATCCAAGGAGGCAGTCACTGGGATGGAAGAAAGATCCTTAAAGAAACAAAGAAAAGGGGCAGAAAAACAGACCTTCAAAGAACAATAATAGTAGGGGAACTACTTATGGATTCAGGGCAATTCCCCAAGCTGACCAAGTTCTACAAACCCAAATCTCAGTCTACATGAAGCTCATCTCTTGGAATGTAAGAGGACTCAACAGTCCCTCTAAACACAGAATGATCAAAAATCTGATAATGCAAGAAAAACCAGCAATAGTCTTTCTTCAAGAAACAAAAAGCAGCAGCACAACGATAGACAGACTCAGCAATAAAGTATGGGCAGGCAGCAGTTCAATCTCAGTAGACGCCTCAGGGGCATCCGGCGGTCTTGCCATTCTATGGAACCCGCAGATTGTTTTACTTGATAATTTTCATGCCACTCTTCATCTTATTCAAGCTACATTCCACCTCATCGGAACCAACATCCATGGGAATCTCACCAATGTATACTTCCCGCAGACAATTCAGCAAAAATTGGACCTCCTGGACACGATTTCCCTCCTCAATGAAAACAGATACTTCCCCTTATGGATTGGAGGAGGCGACTTCAATATCATAAAATCCATGGAAGAAAAACAAGGGGGCAGAACCCGGCTCGACAGTGATAGCAGCGGCTTCAAGCAATTCCTACAAAACAATCAGCTCATGGACATACCCACCTCTAATGGCATTTTTACCTGGTCCAACAAGCGCAGAGGTGCTCACCATATTGCCTCAAGGCTAGATCGATTTTTAATCTCAGACAATGCAATCCAACTTGGAGGAGACTTTAGCGCCTCAATTCTCCCCCAAGGAGGCTCAGATCACTGGCCAATTCTACTCCAATGGTCTAGACCAGGCAACTGCCGCAATAAACCCTTTCGATTCGAAGCATTTTGGCTCACAAATACCAATTTCAAGGCCGTGGTCAATCAAGCCTGGACATCTTACACCCCGCCTGCGGGAGCTAAGATGTATCAGTTTCAACAAAAGCTGAAAAATCTGAAACAAGTACTTAAAATATGGAACCGAACTCATTTTGGCAACATACAGGAGAGCAGACAAAAACTGGAACAACAAATGAAAGCACTATAACAAATATTCATTCTGGAAGGACGCACAGAAGAACAAACTCAACAGGAGCAGATCCTCTGGAATCAAATTGAAGAACGTCAAAAACAAGAGGAAATTCTATGGCGGCAAAAATCTCGAATAAGCTGGCTTAAAGATGGAGAGAAAAATACAAAATTTGTCCACAAAACCACCATACAACGGCGTATGCACAACAAAATTACCTTTGTCAACAATCAACAGGGTGAAAGAATAGAGGCTCATGAAGACATGGAAAAAGAATTTATAGGATACTTCAAGAACATTCTAAAGGAACCTGATGGCAACCGGGATGAGGCAATCCGGGCCATCACGCAACACATTCCTAAAATTATCAATGAGGACCACAACAATCAACTGCTCCAACCCACATCATTAAAGGAAGTTGAAGAAGCCATGGCTCAGCTCAAAGATGGCAAAGCACCAGGGCCTGATGGATTCACAGCCAATTTCTTTCATGAATTTTGGGAACTCATCAAAGTTGAAGTATGGGATCTAGTGGAAGAATCCCGCAGCATGCACTGGGTCCTCCCGGCCCTCAACTCAACCTTCATAGCCTTGGTTCCCAAAGAAGCGGCATCAAACAAACCTGAGAAGTATAGACCAATAGCGCTATGCAATGTGATCTACAAACTCATTTCAAAGGTTATTGCAAACCGACTCAAACCGCTCCTTCCCTTGCTCATCTCTCCAGAACAGACGGGGTACGTTGAAGGTCGGCAAATTATGGATGGAATAATTCTATCAAATGAAGTCATACACTCTTTAAAGCTTCTCAAAAAACCAGGTATGCTGCTCAAACTAGACCTTTCTAAAGCCTTCGACAAGCTTAGCTGGAATTACATTCATAAAATGCTCTTGGCTTTTGGCTTTAATGCAACCTGGACCAGATGGGTCATGAACCTAATCTCTTCTCCCAGTTTCTCTGTCTTACTGAACGGATCTCCATCACCTCCCTTTCACCCCTCGCGTGGCATCAGGCAAGGGGATCCTCTATCACCTTTTCTCTTCGTTTTAATGGCTGAAGGGCTAAGCAGGCTCCTCAAATCGGCTGTTTCCTCCCAAGCTCTCAAAGGCATCTCTCTTCATGGCCGCACTCCTCAGACACATCAGCAATTCGTTGATGATACTATGCTCTTCGAGCATCCTTCCGCAAAAGAGGCCTCTGTTTTCAAATCCCTCCTATCCCTCTTCTCTGAAGCCTCTGGCACGTCCATTAACGCTGCAAAATCTCAACTCTTCTTCTTCAACACTCCCCCCTCCACGCAAAGAAATATTGCTCGAATTTTGGGATTCACAATTTCCCACCTTCCATCTAAATACCTGGGAGCTCCCCTCTCCGATTCAGCAATCAAGCAGGTGTCCTGGAGGTCACTATTGAACAAACTGGAATCAAAGCTCTCATCCTGGACTTTCAGGGCTTTAAATTTGGCAGGCAGGCTCATTCTCATTAAATCAGTATTACAAGCAATGCCGCTCTATCTTTTCTCCATCTTGGCAGCTCCAAAAGGGGTATTGAAAGCTATACGCAATCTTCAACGCAATTTCCTCTGGGGATCCACTGGCCTGAATCGGAAACGGGCTCTTGTCAAATGGACAGAGGTTTGTAAAACCAAATCAGAAGGAGGGCTAGGACTTCGGGATCCGCTTCAAAGCAACAACACAATGGGAGCTAGAATTTGGTGGAACTGGGTCTCCAAGCCAAACACCCCATGGGCTCAATTATGGCAAGCAAAATACGCCAGAGGCAGCCACTGGAGTGACCTCATCAGAATCAACCCTACAGCGCAGGGATCACTCATCTAGAACAATGCAAAAACCCAAAGTAGCTTCATACAAGAACATAGCTTCTGGGAAATTCACTCAGGCAAAGCTGCCAGATTCTGGGAAGACTCATGGCAGCAACTCCCCAAACTTGCAAATTTGTTCCACAAACCTCTCTGGCAGGCTCAAATGAAGCAAGAAAGCATCACACTGGTACACCAGTTCTGGCAGCCATCTCCAAATCATGACTTTCAGACATGGAAACCGACGTGACTCTGGCAAATAGACTGGCAGGGAGAAATATATACTGATATTGATCAGGAACTCATAAATAGGAAAATCCGCCATTCCAATCAGCAGGATAAACTCAGATGGCTACACAACCAAAGGCACTTTCACCACAAAAGAAGCTCACCACTTGCACTATTCCAATCTCCAGGCGGCTAAAGATCAAATTTGGGAACAAGTTTGGCACACAGGGCTATGGCCCAAGATCTCCACCTTTTTATGGCTACTAGGCAAAAAACGCATTCTCACTTGGGACAATCTGATAAAAGGAGGATTTGTAGGGCCATCCAGATGCCCAAACTGCAACATTAATTGTGAAACCATCAATCATCTAATGGAAGAATGCCCATTAGCAAAACAAATATGGGAGAAAGTCGAAAAATGCAATATGAGAGCAAACCCAAGACAGGAGGATGTAACGGAAAACATAAGGAACTGGGCCAAAACATCGTTCAAAAGCCGGATTCTTAACTCTCTGTGGAGCATCATACCAGGCTTTCTGTACTGGACCCTATGGAAAGAGCGCAACCATAGAATCTTCAACAACACATACAGATCCATAGATGATCTTTGGCTCATCCTAAAAAAAAACATACAGGAAACCCTGGCCATCAGAGTCTGGAATGATACTGACATGCCCGAAATCCAGCAGGAGCACAACATTATGAAAGAATGGAATCTTGATCTCAAGTCCTTAGTCAAGGTAATCACCAAACCATCCATCAGATCCGCCTCACCATCCTCTTGGTCCCCACCTGCATTCAACTCATACAAGCTGAACTTCGACGGAGCTGCCAAAGGCAACCCTGGCCCTGCAGGCTTTGGAGGAGTCATTAGACGACATACAGGAGAAGCGATACATTTATATTATGGCACAATAGGCAAAGATACCAACAACACAGCAGAGTTGGAGGGTCTATGGAAAGGAATCTGTCTAGCTGAACAACATCACTTCTCCCCACTTGAAGTTGAAGGCGACTCTCTTATACTCATAGAGGCGGCTAAAAGAATACAGGCTGGAGCTAAAGCAGTCAAGATAGCAAAAAGTTGGAGACTGCTAAGCCGACTGGAATCTTTGGAGGAAAAGCTCCACACTCCCCACAATATAACCTTCCATCATATAAGGAGAACTACAAACCAGGTAGCAGATCGGCTGGAAAATCAAGGCGTGTCACAGTCGACACCTTACTTCTCAGGCTCACTGGATATGGTTGAAGATGCTCAACTCAAAAAGGATTGCATCTCTTTGGTGCAAAAAGACCTCCCTCCCCCGGATGCGGGTGCCTTTGATGCGTGAGAGGCAGGTGGCTCGTCACATGGGCAGCTGTCAGCCCGGACGAGTCACGACATACTAGGACGCTGGTGCATTAACTTTGACGGAAGGTGAAGCCATCGGGATGTTAAGTCTGGTTCAAGCGCCATTCAATGCGGAAGGTGAAGTCATTGGGATGTTAAGTCTGGTTCAGGCGCCATTCAATGCGCAACAACAAACGAGGAGAATGGAGCTCAATAAGTTCGAAACCTATGTTGCTTTCCCGCATTCCTTCAAGCGGTCCGAGCAGACACTGACAGAGACAGAGCATTCTCTGGCTCAGTGTAAGATTTCTCAGAGGGATTCTGTTACGGGGGATAATCGACGGATGCCAAAAGAAAGGCTCAGGATGAGTAGTCGCCGCGGAGGTTCCAGGGGTCGTTCTGCCTCTCAGAGGCCTGCCATTTCGCCCTCCTCCTCAGTGGAAATAACTTCCGAGCAGAACAGAATCCCAAGCAAACCAGCAGGCCGTCGCAATGAATGAGGCAGGGGAGAAATTATGGAATGTGGACATGTGGAGCACCCGGCTGTTCGCTATCGGATACCCTGCACGCTGGAGAACAACACGCTCATCGTCTCAATCACCGTGGAGCATTGCAGCAATCTCAGGGGGCAACTGGAAGACCTGACGGTGCCAAGGGTTGACATGCAAGTTCCCAGAGTTGATATGAGGCGACCAACTCAAGCTGAAGATGCTGGCCCCAGTGAGCCGGTTCAGCGGTTGCTGCGCTCAGATATGGAGGAAACCAAGAAGCTTAAAGGTCTAGCGACGGATGAGCCTCACACTACCGATGAGGAATAGCTCAGAAGCCACTCTGTTTTCGCTGCCAACGCTACTCTCTGTCCAACCCTTTCTGCTCACTTTGTCTGTCTGTTATTGGGTCTATGTCCACCGTGAAGGTTTATATGTCCACAGTGTCAGTTCACGTGTCATCCATGTTGGCTTATGTGTCCACCGTGTCAATTTATGTGTCCACTGTGTCGGCTCATATGTCTACTGTGTCGATTTAGATGTTGGTTATGTCGGAAGGAAGGAAAACTGGTCCCTTTTTGCACCAATGTTGCTCTGAATGGTTAGTCATGGGGAAAATCTCTCTGGAGACGCAGGGCCACGACCCTGTTGTAAAAAAAAAAATTGCTGTAATTTTGGTTTTTTTGTAATATAATTAGCATAGACTTATCGAGAAAAAAAAATAAACAAAAATATGGTATTTAGATACAAAGCCTTCAAGAGGCCGCTTAAAGCCAAATTGACTATATTTTTTTATTTCTCACTCCCATATCACCATTGTTTTAATTTAAAGTTGGACTTACTGTTCGTGGTGTTTTCAATGGCCACGACGAGATGAAATAGGATACAACCGTTGGTCCAACCTTCTAAACATGTATTTGAAATACACTGACTCAACAATTTCAATAATCATGTATGTGCATAAGGTAATGGGTGGTTCAAAAGATACAATATAGAGGATTATTTACGTATTAAAACTAATTTAAAAAATTTACGGTTTTATGTGCATGTAATTAAAGTATATTTTTTAGATACAAAAAATATAAAGAAGACCTTATATGTTTAAAATAATATAAATTTTATGTATATGTGCTTAAGTAATAAGTATAGTTTTAAAATAATGATATAATAAGTAATAAATATAAGTATTGAGGGGTATTTGCAGTGCATTATGTTAGATATTATTATTTGGGATTCAACTGCGTTAAGTAAGTCATTCATTTATGACCATATCCATGAGAGGTAGTCGTAACTGGCTAATTTCTCATGATTTCTGAATAGTCCACTTAACACTCATTGCATTAGGTAGATGAATGACTTACTTAATGCAGTTGAATCCCATAATAATGATATCTAATATAATGCATTGTGGAAAGCCCTCAATACTTAATAGAAAAGAGTGATGGGAGCTCTACTTGAATGGTTCATGAGGCACAATACTTGCCAAGGTTTTCCCACTTCTTCATCTTGAGGTGCATATTTTTTTTTAAGTTTTGCACTCTAAAATAGGTCCCATAGGCTATCTTTAGCCTTATGGATGTTAAAAATTTATTTCTTTCATTCTCATCTTTCCAGAAATAATTATGGTTGCCTTTGCACAGGTCCCTGAATAATGAGTGACCATGTAAGTTAATCATAGTTAAGTCCATATGTAAAGGATGGTCATTCCTAAACAAAAAAATACCCAATAACATGTCAATTTGAACATGATTTAAGGTGAGACTTTATCATAGTTAGTTAAAGAAATTTTGTGTGGGAGTTATCTTAAGAATCCCCAAAGCCAGAATTTTTATACGAACTTGACCAAAAATTTTGATATTTTCTATTATATAAAAAAATTGATTGAAAAAAATAAATCAAAATGAAGCTCATTTAATTTTTCAATTAAACATTTTATATACCTAAGAAAATCCCTTAAACACCTAAAGGAAATCTTCAAAAATACATAAATTAATGTAAATCTTATCATATTTATTAATATGCTAGCATCAAGAATAGTGTAAAACATCATGCCGAAAATGGCTTGTTTAAATCAAATTTAATTTAAGGTGTCTGTTCCCCACTACATCATAGGTATCATGGATTTTGAACATGAAGCTCCATAACCACATCCTAAAAATGAATATATTTAGTTTTTATTTATGATATATAAATAAATATTTGATTGCACATTACATGTATTAAAATCAACCTATGTAAAACCCTTGCACCTTTCCTAGTTCCAAGATGAAGATAATTCATTATATTTTAATATTTTAATAAAATAAGAACTCTTTTCTTGAAGAAATTTTTGTGACATTGGTAATTTTGTTGCATGAGCCTCCTTATTTATATTTTATTTTTAATGTCATATTATAGTGATGCATGAGCCTCCTTAGTAATTTAAATATGTAATATAATTGTAAAAAGCATTTTTTTTATTAATGTAAAGATTTAGATGTGAAATTTTTTAAAATAATGCTAATTAAAAGTGAATTTGATTAAATGGAAACCTTTTATAAATAACTTAAAAAGTAATTATATTTCAAAAATAAAATAATTATAATATATTTTTTAAATGGAAATATTTAGTTTAAATGAAAGTGAGTTATTTAACTGTTGTGATAATTTTTCCCTCACTTGAATGTTAACATTTTTAACAATTTCTTTTATTATGCCCACCAATTTCCTAGGGATTTGAGATTATTCCAATTATAATAAGCTCATCCATGATAACAACACACAAACAAAAGTCAAATGGAGATGCAAAAGGTACACAATGCCTAGCTTGACCATTTTCAAAAGGGGAACATCTTTGGTGTAAAAATAGCTAACACGACATTCATAATTACACACGATGATAGATAAATTGAATAAATGTAATGGTTTAGCATAAGCATAACTTTTCTATTTTACGCCCTAATCTACAATGTTGTCTACAAAGACGATAATTTTGCGAGGATTATTTTATCTTTATGTGGGGCTATAATTTGGTTTTTTTTTCAAAACTATCAAGTGTTTGAATCTTTTTTGGCGATCGAAATGGATTTAGTATCATCAAGTCGCTCCAAATCTTGAAGTTTAACAATTATAACTTGGATTTCTCGAAATTTTGGCAAAATTTCCTTTATTTTTTAGTAAAGTAGATAAAGATTCAATAAGGATGGGATTGGAGGTTGATAGATATTTCCCAATGCGATTGATATATTTGTTGGAAAGACAAAGGAGGAAAGACAAAAAATTTCACACACACACACACACAATAACACGAGTTGTGGCTCTTCTATTGATGAACCAAAACTTGATGATTACAATGAACCCAATGAGAGGTATTAGTAAAAATGTTTGACTAGCGAATCACCAAAATTACATCCACACACTCTAAATTCGACTTTTCCCAAGATATGACTTAACTCAAACTCACTCGACTTGAATCAGTTAACTGACTCTCCAAATTTAGCCAACTCTTGCATGCGGGAGTAATTACAATTTCCAACACTCCCCCTTAATTATGATTGTACAACTCAACATAACTCAAACATGACTTAACATGACTCAACTATGCTTGCTAGGCTTACAATAGAAATTGACTCAACCATCACTCAAACATGTATGCTGGTCTATGTCTCCGCTAGGCTTACATTGACTTAAAACTTTTGTAATTTTTCATTTTCTTTTTCGTTTCTTCTAGATTCTATATCCTCGTAATTGCTTCATTCTTAGTTGCACTTTTTTGTTGTAGGCTCCATATTTCTTTACTTGCTGTTGCTACAATTTTTCTTTGACTTTTCTTGAATTTGATCTGAGTCAATCTTCTAACAACTTCCTCTTCAAAGATTCATTCAACTATGAACTGTTGCCACAACTCTTCATCTTCAAACTGTCTTTTTTCCTCTGTTGCTTGCGCTTCATATTCTTGTCTTTCTTTTTGCCATATTTCTTGATACCAGAATCTTATCTCTTCTTGACTCCATTGCTCTAAAATGGTTTTAATGAATTCTTCCTTGTTTTCATAAACTTCCATATCATTCTCTTCACTTTCATCATCATGTATTGTTGCTTTTTTCCTGTAATCTACACACTCAAGATCATTATTCACCATTTCATTCAATTATTTTATTCCAACTTTTCTTTTAAGACTTGAATCAATTTGTTCAATTGGTTTCTGAATCCATTCTTCAATAAGCTTCAAATTTGCATCAAAGTTATTAGCAACTTTGTTTTCAACTTTTGCGTCCATGCTATTATGAACACCTGCATATTAAAAAACAATGTTAAAAACATATTCAGTATGCTCGTTAGTGAGAGCTTCCCACTCCATCCCTTCATTCTCTGCCTTCTTTTGTTCTGTCACTGCTTCATAACTTTCTTTTTTTGCACTTTTACCAACCTCTGCTACTGCAAACATGTTGTCTTCCACTTGGCTTCGAATCACAAGTGGGTTTCTCTCACCAAATAAAAACATATCAATATGTTCTTTTTGTTGCATCAAGTGGAACCACTCATCACGAGTTAATGGTTCTTCATCAAATTTAACATCAACATAATTTTCATCCACTCTATTGTGGGATATCTGAGCATGCACGTGCTCATTAGCAATTTCAACTTCACCAAATTCATCAGTTGCGGCTGGATTCACCAATGCACATCTCACTTTGTAGTCATCATCCACATGTTTCTCATCACAGTGGGATTCACCATCATCTGCACCATCCACGTTACAGTGGAGTCCTTGAGCATTTATATGTTCTTGCTTTGTTTCACCTGCAGAGGCTTCAACTTCTTTCTATGCAATATTTGCTGCATTTTCTTCATCAATATGCATGTCTGCATTATGGGTTTCACTTTTATAGTCTTCACGACCATCATCCACTTTGGAGTGGGATTTTCCAAGCTCTCTAGTCATCTCAGAGTCTTTTTCATCTGCTCTCATATCTGTGTCTTGCTCAAAAAAATGTGACATAACCTGTTGCTACATGCCACTCCCCCTTGCACCAAATTCTTCTTCCAAGATCTTCAATGCTTCCTTGGAAGGTGTAGCTTTTGCTACCTTACACAAAAACTTCTCATCCAATGTCTATTTTATAAAATTCTATGCTAAAACATTGCATACTTTATCATATGGGTTATTAGACCAATACTCAATTAAGTCTTTAGCTCCAATAAAAGTTAGCATTTTGATAACATAATGATCAAAATATTTACGAGTAAACATAGGAGGTGGTAACATATCAAAGCTACATCAATCACCCTCGATTTCTTTTTTGTCTTTTGCTAGACTTCTTAGTTCCTCGACTGCGGTTCGAACCTGAATAAACATAGCAATAATATATGTCTCTTCTTTTCATTTCCTTTTCTTAATATTCTCTAGTTGCGCTTTGTGACCCATGACTATTGTATTCCCTTTTTCTTGGGACTACTTTCATGATTGCATGAGGTTATCTTCCATATCGCCCCAAAAATACTAATATGGTTTTTAATATGCACCCCCGTTAGACACATTTTTTACCCAAAAAACATTGTCATGCTTGACAAAACACCAAAATATTTTTTGTAGATTAACGGACTTTGCAAAGCCCTAAACTTTCTTGTAAATAAAACATTTTTATAAAATTCTCTTTATATTAATTTGAAACACTTGTCTTTCCAAATCTTATCTTCTTACATAGGGTGGGAAAAGCTATCATAACTCAGTTGTCAAACGAGTGATGAGGACAGCCATCTTTGATTGCTATTCGCGAATGCACGCCGATTCATCACCATTATTCAAGGAAAACAATATGACCTGGAATAACCCGTTGGTGGTCCATAAGAAGGTGGGCTTTCACTCCTGCCAAATACCTCTGGGTCTTGGGTCATTAACCTATTTCCTTATATCCCCTATTTCCTTATATCCACATACTGCAGACCAATTTCCAAATCTTATCAAACCATAAACATTTTTTAAAATAAAATACCTTTTTAATCTCTTTATAAACCTTTTCTTTTCAAACAATAAAAAGACTTTTCAATTTTAAACCCAAAGACCTCACGGTTAATGGATAACTTTATGAATCTTAAAAACAATACAACCTTTATACGCCCCCACACACTTCATAGATAACTTTATGAAAATTAAAAACAATACAACCTTTATACGTCCCCACACACTTCATGGATAACTTTATGAATCTTAAAAACAATACAACCTTTATGGGCCCCCACAGATAAATATCTATTCATGCCGGGCGGCCCAAAACATAAATTTGCGCACCTTTTCGTGGTCCTTGTAAAAAAATTATGAATAAACCTTTTCCTTGTGAAACAAGGCTTTGACTCTTCTTTTCAAAACACTCCCGGCCACGCAAGGCTTGTTTACGGCCACTGAGCTTAAGACGATTGTTGATCTCTTGAATATTTGGAATTGGATGGACATGAGTGTGGTAAAAAAATTGACAAAAATTTATCTCACCTATGTCTATAACATTTCTAAATAATCGAGGAATCTAAATAATCCAGGAATCGGTAATGGAGATTGATTTCCTGAATATTTGGAATTGGACGGACATGGATGTGGTAAAAAAATTGACCACATCCATGTCCCTCAAATTCCCAAATATTCAGAAAATCAGTAATAAAGGTAAAAATACCCATTTACCGCAACTGCGGATGCTCAATCTCATGGACTTGTTCAACAAACCCTTGACAAACTCTATTCAAACTGCCTGCAGAGCAAACGGACTCGGCTATAGCGTCTAAGAATTTTTCTCCTCACTTATCACTCGGCTTTGCAAGCTGCGGTTGAAGATATTCTGACTCTTTAATTTTGCTTTGATGAAAGACAAAAGAAGAAAAATGCAAAATTTCTCACACATACAATAACACAAGCTATTGTTCTTTTATTCGTCAATCAAAAATGGATGATTACAATGAACTTGTAAGGAGCATTTAAAGTTTTTGAATTAACAATTCACTCAAAATAACTTCAAATCAATACATTCTAAATTTGAATTTTCTCACAACATAACTTCACTCTGAACTCTGAACGCAATAAACTTGACTCAGTTAATTAACCCTCTAAATTTAACGGACTCTTACATGTTGGATTAATTACAATTTCCAACCATATTTACATTTATATCCAATGAATATATCCAAAGTAAATATAATACTCCAGCAGCAAGGGTCAGGAGTTAGCATTTTGTTGGAAAACAAACAAAATTTGATCAATATAGACCAGCTGGGTATGGTTCATGTTTCACCAAGCCAGCCCATGTAGATTCAATCAGATGTATCCACCAAATTTGATTGGGACTTTACAATGTGTTGTAATTCAATGTATCCACCAAATTTGATTAGGGCTTTACAATGTGCTGTAATTCATTATGAAATTCTCTTATGGCTCCCACCATTTCTGACATCGGACTATCAACCATTCAAGTTGTACATAGACTCTGACGTTCTGGTGGCCATTATATTTGCTGCTTGTAGCACTAACGCAATATTATGAAAAATATGCAAAAGTTTTTGATAAACAAACAGGCTAATTTACATTTAACGGTGATAAAATATTATATAATGACGTAAAATGTTTTAAAGTTTGCACAAATTCTTAAATGTTATATACCATGGATCGTAAGAGTATTCTATTACTCACATGCATCATATTGTGTATTAAAACTAATATAATTGGTTTTAATATAATTCAGCATCAAGATGTTTTTAAAACTCGCATAATTTTTGTATGCTGGATGTCCTGCCTATAGCTCCGGGTGTACCATTGCACGGGGTCCATAGGCTAGGGTTTGCGTCCTCAACTATCACAATCAATAAAGCCAGAAGCATATCATTGAATTCATTTTTAAAATCTCAACGTATTCACACCAAATAAATCTAACAATTATATTAAAATGAATTCATCCTGACCAAATAACCAAGTATAAATTGACATTCAATTAAATTAAATTAAGTAAATATCAATTGTTATTTTAAACTCCTTGCACCCATTGGACTGAACATTCTGATCTTAGTATTACCATGACCATATCATTTACTTGATAATCGAGCAAACACCCCTCACTAATTAAACGAGCAATCCCTTCGTCCTCAGGTATTCCACACCATCATCGAAAATCTGGTCGATGCCAAATTTGAACGCGAAACCGCTCTCCACCAATTTCTTGGACGAAGGGTATACCTTTGGGACCGGTGGCATATCTTCAGACCTGTTCAAGCAATTCCATTAGAATTTGGTAATTATATAGACATGCATACCCATGCTAATATAGAAATGTCATACTCTACTGATAGTCATACTCACTGGATTGTCACATTGTACTGCGGATAGCGTTTTGATAAGTAGTCTGTCAGCTGTGGGACGGTGGTGATTATAGGGCAGCAGATGTAGCGGCCGTGTGCAGAGGGGTTTTCCATCAAGAAAAGGCAACCAATAAATCACAAGCCATAGGGCCATAAATGAACGGCGGCTGTATATGCCCACCGTTCGATTTTGCTAAGGCCGAAATCTAACGGTGGGCATATACAGCCGCCGTTCATTTATGACCCGATAGCTTGTGATTTATGATTTGCGTCAAGAAAATATGAGCGCTGGATACGTCCTCCACGTGTACCAATCGAATGCTGCCGTATGCCATCTCTATACCCTTCAAAGCTTGTATGTTTTGTTGGTAGCCGGTGAGGAGGGAAAGGGTTAACCTAACTGAGTACGGCACGTTGGGCGTAATGGCAGGCCCCCCTACCAGCACAGGAATGATGGCGACTCCTATTTCATAGACATATAGCAATAGACCACATTAATATTGCTATGGTCTATGAAATAGGAGTCGCTATCAACCAATAAAGGACCTCAAGTTTGAAAATGGCTTTATTGATTTGAAAAAATGCCACATCCGTCATGTCGCTTTGATGTATTTACTTGGGAGTAGTTGGAATGTGTTAACTACTCTCGATTACTTAAATTAGTGGGAATGGTGGATTTTAGTAGGTTTAAATTAAGTCTGTCGGTAGTTTTTAGTAGGCCTGAAATTGAAGTGTGGATTAAAATGATCATACTCATAATTATTTGTAAATTTCAAAATATTTAAAAGTTTTTGTTTTTATTTAAAAATGTTTAATTTATTTTATAAATATTTAATTTATTTAATTATATAAATTTAATTAACTTAAATTAATATAGTTTTTTTTCACATGGAAAAACACTAGTTTATATAATATACTAGTACATGTTTCAGCTTATAACAAAGTATACAACTTTTATATATTCCTATTTAGTAAGGATATTTTTTTTTTAAAATTAGTAAGGAAAACAATATGCTCCAGCTATGCTTCTTGTTGCATATCTCCTATATAATACCATAGCATAACATATGTCAAAGAGAATGTCAGTGATAATATTGTAAATGTCTAGGGCAGAATAATGGAGACTTCCTCTCTAATATGATTATCTTTCAAATATGTGAAGAACATGTGACATGTACCATTATATAAGTTTCTTTTAAATTAGTATAGTCATATAAATTAAATAGTTGGAAAAAATTGAAAAACATTAATTGTCAAAAAACCATAACTTCCATTCATAACATTCTTTCACATAATATTATTCTTTTAATAAATTTAATTAAAATAATTATTTTAAAAACAATTTTCAACCTTTGATTTATGTATATTACTATAAATATTATAGAATATTTTATCAACATTAAATCTCTACCATCCACTTTATAATTATTGATAATTAAATTAAAATTCTAAAAATCTTATTCGAAAATAAATATACTTATCCATTTAAAATTAAAAAACTATTATTTCATTATCCTTTATTACAATGTAAATATTTAGGCCGATAGGCCTTCCTATGCATCAACAATTGTCAACACTTTTTCCCTCCTCGGTTCCATCAAGTGAGACACTTGCAACCATTGATTTGAAGTGTCATCTGGGAAGCATGCACTGCACTTTGATTGCTTTTCCAAATATCGGTTGAGTTGCCTTCTTTTCACCTCCGAGTTCTGTTGTGCATTAAACCTGGCCTGTTATGCAAAAACTCTGATCCCCACAGACCCTCTAGTAAGACTCTGATCCCCACATACCCTCAGTCTTACTACATAGAGTTCTTTTGTGTCACTTCATGGGCCGACGGCAAAACGAGCAGATCGCCCTAGCCTGGGCGGCGCAATTTGCAACGAAGGACGGGATCTCTGAGAAAATTTTTAATCTATTAGGTACGGGGGACGGAAACGATACTCCCCTGCTGCTGAAAGGAGGACAAAAGACTAACCATTATTTTTCTAAATCATTTAAAATGATCCATAGATCCCTGACATTCTGAATCACTGCAAAAATATTCAATCCAAGCACAACTTTTCTGACTGTCCCATTATAGACTACTCTGTTAAAAATAGGGCTGCCTTCAGTGCTGACTGTGTTATGGTCGCTCGTTTCCTCATCATCTATGATTTTCCTTCGCAAGGGATGTCAGATCGACTAAATGCAGGCCTGCTCCAGCTTGCGACATCAAGGTAAACATAATCGGGTTGGAGGTTTCCACTAGTTGCAGATTCAAACCCTAGTCCACCGCAACAAATTCCCATGGAGTGTGTTTTCACCAACCGTAACTTACCCTAACTTACTTGTGTTTCCCCTTCATTCATCGGTTGCGCCCAGGTGAGCTGTTAACCCTCTAAGGTTCTTCTCTTTTCTACGGTGGACACCAAAAACATTGCTCATCTATTGCCATCTCTGTGTGTGTTTTATTACTCCGTTTCCACAAACTAAAACAGGACTACGAATGTTTTCTGATTCACATGGATACATAGCTTATACAAAAATATAGACATCTAATAATATTTCATAAGCTAGGGCATTGCATTCAATCCTTATCTGACACCCAATCTTTGTAGGTGCAGGACCAATCCAAAGTGTTCTATGTTGTTTGTTCCTCATTTGGTTATCTCTAGGACTGCAAAGTTACATAAACTGTGCATTGTCAGAGTAACATCCCCAAAAAAAGAAGCCACTTCAAATACACCACTCATAGATGTTCAAGAGGCTCCTCAAAAGCGTAGAAAGAAAGGTAGTTGTTTTCTTGCATAAATGTTTCCTTCACTTGTGAGGAAAGTAGGAGTAATCCTACTCGTTTCAAGTATTCTGTTTTTCTCCATGAGCGCATTGTGGGTTTTTTTTTTCTTTTGTTGTAGTCATTGTCGAGGGCTTGTGGGATGCTACAATAAATCGCTACCTGCCTTTGTTACCATTGACCTGATTCTTTCGGAATAGTAGGTATGCTGTTTCAAGCTCAAAGAAGACATCCCATGTTATCAAGAGGATTGCTAGGAGAAGAAAAAGTGAAGAGAAAACAACTTCAACAGATGTTAGTGGGAGCGATGTGCATAAGAAGAGTAGGAGAAAGGAAACTGCTAAAAATAAAGAAGAAAAAAGTATGGAGTTGGAAGCAGATGATGAGGAGGATGATCATAAATTTGAATATGATTGGCCTCTTTTGGTATGTTGTTTTGGCTTGGCGCAGAATGAGTTTATTCCTACTGTTAGGGTATCGGAGAGACAAATGGATGAAGTTAAGTATTCTACATGAAAGGGCTTGCAATGGAGTCCTCCAGAATTTGTTAGGGCACCGGGAGGACCACCATCCAATGTTGCTATTGCACTTGTAAGTTTGGGAGGTAGAGTAGCATTTATGGGTAAAGTAAGTGATGATTCCACTGGTTATCAAATGGTTCTCACAATGAACAAGGAACATGTCCAAACTCGTGGTGTTAAATTTGATCCTTATGCATCCACAACAGTTTCCTACATGAAGGTAACCCGTCGGGAAGGAAAATTAGGAATGGAATGTGTCAAACCATGTGCAGAAGATGGTTTTCACATTTCTGATATTAACATCGACATACTGAAAGAGGTATTCTTATAGTCATCCACACAAAATGTATACTTCTAACTTTTTCGCAACATTTTCCTTATCTCATGTGCTTGATTAGTTTCCCCTTTTATATATTTGACCTTTCCCATTTTTTATATTTTTTTGGTTTGGTCCAATTTTTCGATCATCTTACAGAAGCAAACTGCTTTGTAATCACTATGTGCTGATAACCACAGGCTGGAGTTAAATGCTCTTTATCTGTGACTAAATATTTAAACTTTTCACGCAGGCCAGGATGTTTCATTTCAATTCCATGGTTCTTCTTGAACAATCCATGCATGCCACTCTTCTTGCTGCAATCAAAATGTCAAAAGAATTTGGGGGAGTTATATTTTTTGATGTAAACCTCCCTTTGCCACTTTGGAGGTCTCGAGATGAGACAAGGAAACTTATCTAGAGCACATGGAATGAGGCAAATGTCATTGAGGTAACCATGCAAGAATTGGAATTTTTGATTGATGAGGATTATTTTGAGCGAAAGAGGAATTACAGGCCTCAATACTATGCACATTCCTATGAACAGTCAGTCGGAGAAAGAAAAAGGCAACGACGACGGAGGTGTTATCATTACACAAGAGAGGAAATTGCGTCGTTATGGCATGATAACATAAAGATTATGTTTGTCACTGATGGCACCTTCCGCATACACTACTACACACCTACAGTTGAGGGTGCAATAATAGGAACAAAAGATGTTTTGGTCACACCATTCACGTGTGATAGGACTGGTTCAGGTGATGCTATTGTAGCAGGTAGTCATTGAATGCAGTCACATTGCTCAAGGATCTATCTGAAGAGTTCTTATACTTCTAATAGAAGGATGATATGTCGATGCAGAGTTCAACATTGTTAGTAACTGTGTATGTCTTGCAGGCATTATCAGAAAGTTGACTTCACAACCGGAGCTATATGATGATCAAGTGTCGTTGACTTCACAACCAGAGCTATATGATGATCAAGTGCTGTTGGAGAAGCAATTAAGATTTGCTATTTGTGCTGGGATTATCGCACAATGGACAATTGGTGCTGTCCGGGGATTCCCAACTGAAAGCGCAACACAGAATCTGAAGGAGCAAGTATATGTACCTTCCTTGTGGTAGGCTATTTAGAGGTTTAGCATAGCTCCATTGATGCTGCAAGGTAATGTATTATTGTATTAAGGTACCTTTTGTCTCGCTGGACACTACATCATGAACTTTGCCTTTCAGGTTCTTCTCATGGGCATTGCTTTTGAGGATTTGATATCCAGCTGTGGCACATATTTTAAGATACAAATTTATGGATTCTCACAATTCCTATCAATTCCATCTGCACCCTTTTTCATTTTAAGATGTTTGATATGATAAAGTTTGTATATTTTGTTTCCATGTTATTGCTTTAGTCATAAATTAAACAATGAGTTACGAAACACATAAGAATCCGCTACTATCAGTCATCTGTAATTATAATGTTCTTCGAGGTACATTCCTTTTCTTAGATCTCAGCGCGTCTGTTAGATTTGTGCATGGTGATTTTAGTCATTCTATAATTATTTCACTTTTTGTCAAAATAAGTTTCAATGTGTAGTCATTAGCATTAATGGCGTCTCTGTAGTTATCTTATTGAAAATGCATTGTATTGAGTTTGTTAAAACACTGGAGAAAAGCAAATCTATTACTAGTCCTGGTTGGGTGTGAGGTGTGGGTTTGCCAACTCAACTTGTTCAAACTCAGTGACTCAAATTTGTGCTTGTTTTTCCAGTGATTTTGTAACTGTTGGATCTGAGGGCATGGCCTGTCCTAGTCAGACCTAGCTGGGTCTGCCAAGTTGACTCACCCAGACATACCAAGTCAAATTTGTGGGTAACCAATTATTGATTGTATTGTGACTGTTAACTTGTGGGCTTGCTCAGTTTATTTTATTGACGCACAACCTTGAGCAATGAAGGATGCTGGTGTTATTGCTGGCTTGAATGTAGCTCGTATTATCTACGAACCCACAGCTGCAGCGATAGCTTATGGCTTGGATAAGAAGGGTGGAGAGAAAAATATTTTTGTTTTTTTATCTTGGTGGTGGCACATTTGATGTCAGAGTTCTGACTATTGACAATGGAGTTTTTGAGGTTTTGGCTACAAACGGTGATACCCATCTTGGAGGTAATTCGTTTGAACTCTGTCTGGCAGTGCTGCATTACGAATTTGAATACGGTTATCATTGACTTTTTTGATTGGCTTTTGAGCTTTGAACTTACCGGGCAGGTGAGGACTTTGGCCAAAGGATAATGGAATATTTCATCAAATTGATCAAGAAAAAGCACATAAAGAATATTAATAAGGATAGCAAAAATGAAGTAAGACATTCAGTGTGTTCCTTGTAATATAGATATAAACAAAACATCTAAAGAAAAGTAATTGCACAATGATCCAGTCCAAGAAAACAAGGTTTTCCACAAACTAATTAGCTTTTTTAGAAAAATTCAACAATTCCAATTTAATAATCTTATCAACCTCTCTTTGTACCTTTTGGGCAATTGCTAGTTTATTACAATATCAATTTAGTTTTTTCTTTTAACCTTTCACTATTCACTGTGGTTAATCTCAGTGCCTCTTGCATGGTAGCGCTCACTCGGTCTCTTGATCTCTTCCCGTTGAATCCACGTTCGTTTAATTCATGTTAATGTTAAATACATTTAACATTCACATGTGCGTTAGAAATAGAAGCTTTTCCGTTTTCATTAATAGAAATTTAAAATTGAATTTTGGTTATTTATAATAAAGTTTTATTTATTTAAATTATATAAAAAATATTGTTTATTTAATTATTTTATGTTTTAGAGTTTTTAGTTGGAATGTGGTGATATAATTTTTTGTTAAATTTTTATTTAAATGTATTTTTTATTATAATATTTTTGTAAACACTTAATTTGTAAAAATTCATAACTCAATTTATAATTCCAACCATAATTCTACATAGATTTTACTAAAACACTATATCCTAAAAAACTCTTATAAGAAATATATGTATCATCAATAGAAACTTATACAACTTTTATTTGTGAAAAATGAAAATTGAATTTGATAATAATCAAATTATAGTGAGAGCTTCTAGAGCGTTTGTCCAACCAAGGCTCTAGGAACTAGTAACTTGACCCACAAGTAAATGAACATGAGAACCAACTAGAAAGAAAAAGGAAAATGAACCCACAACACCATCGATATCTAGGAAATGACTAGGCTAGACAAATCCATTATCAATCCAGACAATCCTCCATGTCAATGAAAGATCATGACCAATAAACCACATGCATATGTCATGCATGCCAAAACTAGTGAGAAAATCATACATGCAACTCAATACCTGCAAGAAAAAACCGTTGTAGTTGTTGATCCCGATGTCCTCTTAAACTTTCCTTCTCTTCCCTTTCCTTCTTTCTCCAAGCATCCAAGTAAGCCACACTTTCCAAGAGTTCTCCAAGAAAACTCTGAGTGTCTAAGAGTATGAGAGCGAAAATAGAACGAGAGCTCCAAAACTAAACTGACCAAAAAGCTTACACTAACCAATCTTGAGTAAAAATCTTGCCAATTGATCTTCATCAGCCTTTGCCATTGCCTTTTCCAATTTCCTTAGCCATAATAAACTAAAGTGACACCCCACTAGGATGTTTTTTCCCACCATTTAGCTTGGAATACATGTCACATGACTATGGCGTTATAATTTTATATTTACATCGAATTTTTAAGCAGGGTTGTTACAAAAATGTTGTAGCTTGGTATGTGTGTGCATGATGCGGTAAGTGCTACGATCTATGGCTTGTGTTTGACTTGTTACAGATGAATTTGATGGTTTGTGCCACTAGTTGTAGATGGGTTGTGTTGTAGGTGGTTTAGTTTGGTTTTTGTCAGATGTTATGGAATATGTTATGTTATGTTATGGAGTTTGTTTTTTGGCTGCTATGGAAAGTGACTGGGTTGTAGGGCTTATGAAATATATGTTGTCAGTAGACGATGAATAAGCGAGGAAGAAGGTTGCCAGAGGTTTATGATAAAGTATTTTTGTTTCTTCTTTATACTCTACCACAACCACATGGAGTCAGTCTTATGCATATGCTTGTAGGTCCTTAACCGCACTAATGCAATCTTATGGGTGTGGTTGTCGCTGAGTTTTCCATGTTTTGTGCATGTGGTTGCAAGTTTAAGTATGAGTTAGACATTACCATGGTCCAAATGTCCTTGGAATTGGCATTACCATGGTATTGGTATGTGTGTTACACTAAAATTTGTCATCATGACTATTTACAGTCAGTATGGCTCCATCAATAACCATACTGTCCTCCTTGGCAAGTCTTATACCTCTGCTCCTCATGTCAAACTCCAAAAAAGAGAGAAATCCTTTAAAAATCAATATAACTCTGGTTACGCACTTTCTCTTACTCTTACCTGCGTGTACGCACCTCAAGTACATAATACCTGCATACTTGAATGCTCTGTCTGTAAAGGGGTGGGTGCGTACCCCTGTAAAAGTCAAAAGGCGCAAGTTTTACTTCAAAAAACTTACTTGTGGTCGATTCTAGAGTGTTCTAGAGGATGGTTTGATGTGGATTGAGTGCCTCCAGATGGTTCATGCATCCCAATGAAAGAGTAACTTATCCCATGAAGAGGGGAGCTATCCCTTTGAAAGAGGGGCTTATCCCATTGATGGTGGACCTTTTTAACTTCCTCCAAAGCATTATAAATACAGGCATTGGGCCAGAGGGAGGGGAGGTTGAAAGCTGAAGATTCCTAAGGGTAGATGCTGCTGAAATTAGGACTCCCTTAGAGAGCTTGAGAGGAGAGATCCCATTCCTTTCTTAGCTTCATTTGGAAGTGGGTGAGCTGATCAAAGTAGAGGAGAACTCTTGCTGGACCCTGGGAGGGACCTGCACAACACCAAGACACTGGTTGTAATGGTTTCTTTTGTTTCCAATTAATACAATTAAGTTCATTTTTCTCAACAAGTTGTTATATATAATTTGTTTCATAAACTCCTTGGTCTTTATGATGAATATGTTTTATTATATGAATTATTCAGGTGCTATGTAATCGTTTGCTTGTTAGTGTATGCAGGCTTCAAGGAGAAGGAGCTCATCTGGATCGAAGAGGCTTGACCGCTACAAACAAGCGTTGGACTAAAGGTAAGCCTTAAAACACCTGGTTGCTTTTATTTTAAATGCATATTTAGGGAAAGATAGTGCTTGATTGTTTTGTTTGTCACTAGAAAAGCCTTGTTTTCTAGGGAGGTCGGTTTTTTCCGCAAAATTGACTCTTTCCGCATGACAAAATGGCGACTCCACTGGGGAATCCATGGATTTGATTGATTTCTCTTTTGATTGATACTTTGATTTGAGAAACGTTGATTTCTTTCTAGTTTTTTACTGATTGATTGTGAATTTGGGTGGAATAGCTTAGGATTGAGTTAGTTTTTTATTTTTCTCGTTTTTGAGAGCAGTACGCACCCTCTGCATTAAGCAAAGTGCGTACCTATACGCACTTCTGCTTTGTACACAGAGCGTGGCCGCACCTGTTCAAACAGTCTGCCTGCGTACCCTGTCAAAACTTTAGAAACTTTCAATTTTTTCCTTTTTACCTATTAGATTTTGTTTATAGTTTATTTATTGCTGCCCAGATCCACTGGTTACCTGTCAGAAGTTCTCATCTAAGCTTGTTTCATTAGCATCAAGGGTTTTAGTGAAGTTCATAGAAATTCTAGCCCTAGGTTTGATTTTCGTATTGGTCTTGTAGTGACTCTGGCTTTAGAAGTTGTAAAAAACTTGGATATCCCTGGTCTTTTCAGTCTTCTTAGGAGTTAGACCATTCGTAAAATCCACCTCTGTATGAGAAACCTATCGTTGTGTTGTCTCTTTGCGGAATTTCGAGAAGGCTTGTTTGTTAAGCTGTGAATTTCATTCTTAAGAAAAAGAACAAGAGCTTTTTATTTTTTTTTTGACTGATTTATGATTCTGCATGAATTAGTCCTTGGTTGAATTGTAACTGAGTAAAACAACCTAGAATTATATTTTGTAGGCTTTTTACCTCATTAGATTTGCTTTTAGGTAAATTTCTCTTAGTTTCTCTTAGATTTTCATAGATTTTAAAATTGATTTTTGTTAAGTAGTTTTACATGCTTTGTTAAAATAGGAAAAATACAAAATCTCTTTTGAAGAAAGTTTGTTTTAGTAGCATTTGAAGTCTTTGAAAAGAGAAAGGAAGTTTTCGTGAAATAATTAGTGGTCTTGTGTTGTGTGCTTTGGAAAAGATAAAGAGATTTTTTCTTTGATTTTCATTCCTAAGAAAGTTGTCTTTATAAATTTTGCATTCTCCAACTCTCTTAGCTAGGGAATTCATTGAAAAGGAAAGATTGTTTTTCATCCTAGGTGCATATTTTTAGTGGATTTGAGTTGAGTCTACACATCATAAGTTTCATCTCCGCTACCTTTTGTCCTAAAGAAAAGCCATAAAAATTAACACTTAAAGTAAAATTAACTTAGTAACTTTTTATTTACTAGGGCACTGATACACCAACATAGATCAGGCTAGTGTCTTGGAGTAGGAGAGTAATTAACTCTCCAAGACAGTGAAAACAAACAAGTAGCTTATCTTGCGGTAGGATAAATCCAATAGTTACATTTATGCTCTGGGAAAGCTCCTCTTAAAGGAGAAGCATGAGATCATGTCTGAACCAGTGAGGGAATCAATCCTCCTTCATTGGGAACGACGCCAGATATGCACGTACTACAAACGGTAAACCTCGGATAAACCATTGTCGAGGAGCCTGGGGTCACTTGTCGGTAAACCTTGGATTATTGTTAAGGAGCCGGCAAGGGGATTGAGCTTGTTACTCTGCCCTTGCGTGTGTATCGGATCGTAGACTGTTCCCCCAGGGATATTTGTTGTTGTTGGTGACCTTAGTGACTATTATCTTTAGGATTCTTCCTAAGGTGACGGTGGAGGGAAGATTCCATTGTACCTGGAGCAGACGTCGGCTAGACTCACTTGGATTTTCTGGGGGGTTCACTTTACTCGAGACGGTTAAAGTGGAGGAACTTGGTCTAGTCTATTCATTAAGAAGGTTTTCGGGGTAACTGTTCCACCCGCCATTTCTATACTGAATTCTACGATGTTGGATTTCATCACCAACTAGTGTTTTCGGTCCAGAAAGTTACTGTTTGTGTGTGGTTTGACGCCCTAGATTCTTTAGGTGTGTGATTCGAATTTGTTTGGTTCTTTAGAGACTTTAGGCGGTTTTCTTTGAGATTTTACTTTGTTTGCGTGTGCAATAGTTAAAAGTTTTTAGCTGTGGCTGAATTACCAAGACAATCCCATAGACTTCGGGGCCAACCTCCTGAAGAAGTCCCGGGCCATTACGAAGGTTTGAAAGTCCTCGTAACTCATAGTGGCAGTAAAGTAGGGTCACCTGAAGAAGGAGAGTCTTCGTTGGTTGTTCATCCTGATTACCAAACTTTAGAAACAGGTTATAATCTTGAAGCTATTTCGGTTTCCGAACTTGCTGGTAGCTTTTCATCTACTAGTGATATAGGTGAAGAACCTGAGATATATGAACCTATTACTCTAACATCGGGGTTTGTCTCTCCAACTTCTAGTGCTCCTAATTCACCTAGGGTAGAAAGAGTAATCACCGAAAATCTTCCTTCTGGTTTGATAGCTATTGAAGAACTTGCTCCGGAAGAAGAAATAGGCATCCCTATCCCTGAAAATCAACCTACTATTGATCTAAGGGAGCGTGAATCAATTTTTTACAGTCCACCTAGAAGTACTACTTGGTATCTTTCTCTACCTAATTATTTGGACAACTCAGGGTTAAGTTTTTCACCACCACGTGCTCCTTATCCACCTAGGGGTATTTATACTCTTGTAAATATGTCAGGTCAGTCGTCCATGTTTACTCAATCGCCTGAATATTTTTTGTACGGCAGTCCTTTTGTTCCCTCTGGGTATCAGTCACTTTCTGGTACTTTTTCGGGAGCATCTCCTCAACCCATTGAACAAAGGTTATTCACTGGAAGTAATGGTGCAAAGCCGTTGAGCGTAGAAGACATTCTTATGACGTCAGGTTCTTTTCCCAATTCTCAACCTCAAGGTGGCCAGTTACCACCTGGGGGGTAGCCTCAATTAATGCCTGGGGGCCAACCTCAAGGTACACAATTTGCATCTGGGGGGCAACCTCAAGGACAGTACGTGCCTACGGTACATTACATTCCTCAAGGTCAACCCCAGACTCAATATGTACCCCAAGGTCAACCCCAGTATCAATTTATACCTCAAGGTCAACCCCAGTATCAGTACATGCCTCAAGGGTATCTACCCCAAGGTCAGTACTCAAATCAAGGTTTCCAACCACCCCAAGGTCAATCTTATGTTCAAGGAACGGGAAATGTACCTTTCAATTATCAATCCTACTCTCAACCCGGTTTTGGATCTCAATATTCTCAACCTGTTATGGGTCAGTACCCCGAAATAAACATAGTGTGGGATCCCTCGCAAGTTCAACAGGTGTTTCAGCCAAATGTACAGTTGTCATATCAAACTAGACAACCCTTAGTTTCTGGTTCACCCCAGCAACCAGTCGAGTCTAATATTCAAACTTCGGTAGTTTCTTCTGTACCTTCGGTAGTTTCTCAGTCTGGGCCTATTTCGCCTCGTACTCCATCTCAAACGACTGCTGCAACTGCTGCAACATCTGTTCCATCTACCCCACCTACTTCTGGAGTATCGACAGCTCCGGTTTCCACTGTTCCTGTATCTGCTCCTCATACATCTTTACCATCGTCTGGATCCACGATTCAAACTACGGTTCAGATGCCTGTAGGACAACCTGGTTTAAGTACGGTTGCCACAAGTCAACCACAATTCACCTATCAACCGTACCAGGGACAGTACCAATTCGGTCCTGCTGTCCAGCAGCCAGTTTACCAGTATCAACCGTATCCTGGGTACACTTATCAACAACCACAACAATCCCAGTACGGTCCGGTTAATCCTAGTTTTCCAGGAGGATACAATATCCTGAACGCGATTCCTGTTCCTAGTTATCTTGGATATCCTCCTCCTGGGGCTGGTCTCGTGACCTAGAGTTTTAGGGATCCTAATCGGTAGCTACCGTTTATCGCAACTTTGGATTTACCAGACTTGTCACATCTAACGAATGATCTAATTAATTATCTTCCGTTTTGGCCGCTAATGCCGAATAAGTTGCCCAGTGACATTCCCAAGTTCGAAGGTAAATCTGGAGAGGACCCGTCGAATCATGTGATGACTTACCACCTCTGGTGTGCCTCTAATTCCATCTCGGATGATTCGATCCGCTTACGTCTTTTCCAGCGCACTCTCATTGGTCTTGCAGCCAAGTGGTATATTGAGTTACCACGGGCCTCTTTTTATAATTTTACCTCATCAAATGGCTTTCCAGATCCCAGTGATAGTAAAAAACAGGCCTATTCATCGGACTGTAATTGATGAGGGAGCTTCAACGTGTATTATGTCGATACAGTGTTGGAGATCGCTTGGTTCTCCTTCACTAAATCAATCCCCAACAATTCTTAAGGCCTTTGATGGCCGTGGGTTTCATCCTTTTGGCATTCTACAGGATTTTCCTATAGGGGTTGAAGGAAAAACCGTTAGTCTAAATGTGGAGGTGGTTGATGCCCCTCTAGACTACAACCTTCTCTTGGGTCGAAGTTGGTCTTACGCTATGACAGCGGTCGTTTCATTGGTCTTCCGAGTAATAAAGTTCCCACATAATGGAAAGATCGTAACAATAGACCAGCTGGCCTACTTTTCATCTGACCCGCCTCTTCAGAGAGTATTCAACATGTCGGTAAAACGACTATCCCATATAAGGATGTTGGAGTAGGATTAGTTAAAGATGCCGGTTTACTGGGAACTTTTCCTTTTCCTCCACTCAACGCATCATCTTCATTTGCAACCATTCATATGATTACATTAGACACTATTTATTATGATGATCCTTGGATCGTTCCTTCTGAATCTGAAATAGAGTCATTTGGTAATTTTATGCCTTTGAGTCCATATGAAATTGCCTATGAAGCCGTGCAGTCTTTTACCGACCCGTGTTCAACCAAAATCGACCTAATGAATGTGGTCCGTGAGGAATCACTTTTCACATCAACCTTGGAGTTAATAGCATTTCCAGAAGTTGTTTCATCTGACGAGCAACTTCGTGAAGTCCTGTGTATAGATGATTTACCATGGGATGATCTCCATCATAGATCTTCGTTTTTACCCGAGGATGATCGTTTTGAAAATGATTTCTCATCAATTGTTACAGCTGGATATGTCAAGGAAGCTCAGAATCCCATGAAACATCCTGATTCAGAGCTGAATTTGGGAAACATCTCTCGAACTATTCCCATTGACATTTTGGTTAAGCCTGGAATTATTGAAAACATTCATATAGGTGCCTCGTGTACAGATGACGAAATTCAGACATACAAGGCCCTATTTCAAGAATTCTGCGACGTGTTTGTCTGGTCCTATGAGGAAATGCCAGGAATTGATCCCGCGATTGTTGTTCATGAGATCAAGACTTACCCGGATGCTAAATCCGTCCGGCAACGTTTGCGTCAGATTCACCCACGAAATGCTGCTGCAATTAAAGCAGAAGTTGAGAAACTGTTGAAAGCAGGTTTCATTTATCCGATCCCGTTAACGGATTGGGTATCGAATATTGTTCCGGTTAACAAAAAACAGGGAACAATAAGAATATTCATCGATTATAGGGACATTAATCGAGCTTGTCCAAAAGACAACTACCCAACTCCCTATATTGATCAAATAATTGATGATTGTGCCGGCAGCGAAATATTTTCCTTTATAGACGGTTTTTCCGGATACAATCAAATCAATATTCTACCTGCCGATCAACCGAAAACGACTTTCATTTGTCCATGGGGGACATTTTCTTATTGTAAATTACCTTTTGGGCTTAAGAATGCAGGAGCAAATTTTCAAAGGACGATGTCTTATGCGTTTCATGACATCAAACACATTGTGCAACCGTATCTCGATGATTTGCCCGCTCATTCATTACATCGAGCTGATCACCTTGTTCACTTACGAGCAATCTTCATGAGGTGTAGGCATTATCGGATACGGTTGAACCCACACAAATGTGTCTTCTGTATAGAAGCAGGACGATTGCTAGGATTTGTAGTTTCGAAAGCCGGCATTCGCGTCGATCCCTCGAAGGTAGAAGTTATCATCAAATTGCCTCCTCCTTCGAGTCTTCGCCAACTCCAAAGTTTGCAGGGGAAAGCAAACTTTTTGCGACGATTCATTCCTAACTACGCCGAGGTTACAAAGGGTTTTACACGGTTGTTGAAACAGAACTCTCAATTCTCTTGGGATGAGATAGCTCAGAAATCTTTTGATGCACTCAAACACGCGTTGACCCATGCACCGTTGTTGCATCCTCCCAACTACAACCAGGATTACTTTTTGTATCTCGCCGCCTCCCATTCCACCATTGGAATGGTCTTAGTTCAGGAAGATGAATTCGGAACGGAACATGTGATGTATTACCTTAGTCGGACGTTAAATCCAACTGAGCTAAAATACTCACATGTGGAGAAATTGGCATTGGCAGCCGTTCAAGCTGTCCAACGTTTTCGTCACTACATTTTACTTCGTAAAACTACAGTCATTTCGGATTGCAACCCTATGATCTACATTTTGACCAAACAATTACTAGGGGGCAAGTACTCGAAATGGATTGTTATCCTGCAGGAGTTCGACTTGGAGTTTGAGAAATCTAAGTCTAAGAAATCTTTAGTTTTTGCAAAGTTAATGTGTGACTTCCCACGTGTTGACATGGAAACTGTGGCAGAGGAGCCCATTGCAGACGAATCTTTGTTTCTAATCAGCACTTTAGATCCGTGGTATGGGGATATCATCATTTATCTCTAGACCCAATCCTTTCGGCCCAAAGTTTCAAAGTCGGAACATCGGAAAATTCGATTCCAGTCCCAACAATACAAAATTATTGGAGATACTCTTTATCGCCGTGGGGCAGACTCTATTTTTCGACGTTGCTTAACTCACGAAGAGGCTGAAAGGGTTCTAAATGACTGTCACTCTGGAGCGTGTGGCGGTCATATGTCTGGGTATGCCACAACCCAAAAGATATTGCGCGCTGGCTACTTCTGGCCGTCCTTGTTTAAAGATTGTATTATCGCGGTCTGAAAATGCCACAACTGTCAAGTGTTTGATCGAAAGATGCGCACTCCACCTGCTCCTCTCCACCCTATAATTGCCGTTGGTCCTTTTTCCAAATGGGGTATCGATTTTATTACTCTTAACCCTCACTTGGCCGGGGGGCATGCGTATATCATCCTTGCGGTAGATTATTTTACTAAGTGGGCCGAGGCGATGCCTACATTCGAGGCAGACGACAAGACAACTGCAATTTTCGTGTTCAATCATATAATTGCTAGGTTTGGTGTCCCACAAGTGATAATCACTGACCATGGGTGCCATTTTCGAAACGTTATGATGACAGAACTTACAGGCCAGCTTGGTTTGCGTCACGATAGTTCCACTCCTTATTATCCACAAGAAAATGGTCTGGTTGAGTCCATCAACAAAGTTTTAGTTATCATGATCCAACGAATCATTGGTGTTCATCGGTCAAATTGGCACAACATGTTATTTTCCGTGCTTTGGGCGTACCGAACCTCAGTGAAAACATCAACAGGGTTCACTCCTTTCCAACTAGTTTATGGTTTGGAAGCTGTGCTACCCATTGAATGCGAAATCCCATCACTGCAAATGGCCATCGAGTTACTTCCAACTACTTCCGAAGAGGAAAAGCATTTATTATACTTAGCTCAATTAGATGAGAATCGACGTGATGCTGCATTGGCGATCGAGACTCTCGCAAAACGTATGAAAGCTCAGTATGATCGAAATGTGACCCCTCGAAATTTTTCGGAAGGAGACCTAGTGTTATTATATGATCAAGCTAATGATAAATTAGGTGCTGGAAAATTCGTTCCTATGTGGCATGGGCCCTATATTGTCAAGAGAAAGCTAGCAAAAGGGGCCTATGAGCTGGTAGACTATGACGGGGACTCTTTGGGTAAACCCAGAAATGGACTTTACCTAAAGAGGTATTATGCTTAAAAGATGGGTATGGAGATTTTTAGTTAGGTTAGTTTTGCTTTCTAGCTGGTGTGTTTGTTAGTTTAGACAGTGTGCTTAGCTTAGAGAGTGTGTTTTTGTCCTTATTTCTGCTTATCTTGGTTTTACTCTTGATGATGCAGATGTCGATGCCTCTCCAAACATACATTGGTTTCGCTAATGGTGCTTGTCATAGTACACGGAATATATCTTCCGCAGCTTGGGTTATCTATTCGCCCTCTGACGAGTTAGTATCTATGCATGGGGTGAGCCTCGATCAAACAACAAACAACATTGCCGAGTACAGTGCAGTGATTGAGTTATTGTCTGAATCTATTTCATTTGGGATTCGAAGTTTGATAGTGAGGTTAGGTTCTGAACTTGTTGTATTACAACTTAATAGAGTGTATGCCATTAGAAATCCAATGTTATTAAGGTTATTTTTGAGAGTGCGTCTCTTGGAACGTGAGTTTGATTACATTGAATATCAGCATATTCCAAGGTCTTTAAATACATTAGTAGATGCAATTGCTTCTCGAATGTTAAATAGACATTTGCAATAATCATACATGTAAATTTAAAACCATTCCATAACATGATTTACAAGATAAGCCAGTAATAATGATATATATATATATATATATAGGAGTGTGTAAAAAAATACATCGTCTTCGATCATAGGTTGAAAAACACCTTATGATCGGCAAAAATGATAAGTAAAAAAAACCAAAATGTCACATGTGTCTACAAAACGACCATCCAATCACTGGTGATGATCTCTATATGACACCACTGCACGGGCCACCCTACACAAGAACCTCCTAAACGGTCCTGGGACCCCGACTACATAGCGCTGAAGCCTGATTAGAATATCATCTATGGTAGTCTCTGGTATGTCTGCTGTAAGACGCTCTAGGTCACTTTCCAACTCAGCCAAAGTCTCTGTGGCCTCGTCCTGTGGGGCCAGTGCCGCTGCAGCTGGTAGTCTCCTCTCGTAAGGTCGGAGATTGGCTGGACGTCGTGGGCCTACATTTGCATTTTGAAAATTATTACTATCAGTTTTTGAGATGATATAAAACAAAAAAAAAATAGATAGTTTAAAAACTTGTGAAAAATGAAGTTACCTGTATCATCCCATTGTTCTCCCGGTGAAAAAACCATGTCCGGATCTCCACGAAAATCAACTCCGGCATAAGGAAAATCATGTATAGAAAAGACCTGGTCCTCTAACCAGTGAAAGTACTCCGGAGTAAATCGGACAACCTTTGTCCCCTCCTCAGGATGACGGGCCATAACCGCAACCCATCACATCAATTTGGGCTCTCGAGGAAGCCCGACCCCAACAGTGAGCTATTGTGGGATCAGCATTGGAACCCTCTCTAAGCCAAAACTCACAACTAAAGGCTGATAACCAAAGGTCTTTAGCTGTCCGTTTTTGGCTCTAGTCAGTTGGCCTTTTACATTGGCCAACACAGCATCACACCAGTTGAAAATGGTACCTTGATAGCAATCAATCGCCATCCGCATCTGGGATCCAGTGGCAATGTGTAAAGCGGCAGCCCCGCAAAGTCTGGTAACTGTAAAGGCAATCACCATAAGTTCAGGACGAGATATAGTTTTGATCTCTATCCCCTTCTCTTGAGTCTGAGTGTTACACCACTCTAGTCGGAGACTAGCGATAGACTGGCCACCTGGCCTAGTCCCAAACAGAGTCAAGTGTTCACCTCTCTTGGGCAAACCAGTGAGAAAGTAGATATCTTCCAGCTCCATCTCAAGCTGGTGCCTTCCAATATAAAAACACTTGTCCTGAACGTTCCATCGTTCTACCAGCCACTCTAGAAAGCTCACTTGGGCCCTCATGCCAAGTATGGCCCAGTATTTATAAAGGTCGCATGCCTTCAAAGCATCAATTGATGGTTGATGATTAATGGCGGCCAAATCAACATCTTCGTGCTCTCTCTCGTGCTAATCAAGCATGGTGAACAATCTACATGCCAAAAAACATCCATTAGATTCCATGAAATCAAAAAATTTTGGTCCATTTTGGAGAATTTGGGGTTTAAAAACTTGTTGCGCGGAGTACGCATCCCGCCTTTAGGAACAGAGCGTGGGTACACAAGGTCCTTGAAGGAAAGGTGCATACTCTTGACACTTTTCCAACTGAGAAAATGTCGGGGTACGCGGGTCCCTAGTGTGGTGCCTGCGTACCCCGAGAGGCGGTCTTTGAAACCCCAAAACCTCCAAAAAATGAAATCTGGGGCCTAAAAAGAATTCTAAACGGATGAAATTGAAGAGGAGGATGTTGTAAATTACCTTGAAGAGACGACGTTCTATTTCGACGGTCGGATTCTCTGCAATGTCCACGGGAAGTTTCTTGCCAAAAGCCATTTTTCTCTCCTCAATAGTAAAATGGTAAAAATGAATTGGTAAAAGCCCTTTTTATAGGTTTTTTGGGTAAATAAATGGTAAATTTGTTTATTTTTCACCATGAAAAGGTATTTTTCAAAGTATTTTTATCTATCTTCAACAGGTATGAGTAATGTGTTGGTTTTTGTGCAGGATAAAGGATTTTCAGGGAAAATTGTCATTTTTTACAAACAAAAACATCAGAGTCATCTTTAAGCCCTTTCCTGACTCCTAAAACATGAAAATATTGCCGAGCGTTTCTTTTACACTCGTTAAAACGGAATTAAAAGAAGGTCCTCTTACAGCCCTTTTCTGACCGTAAAAACATGAAAAGATTGCCGAATTTTTGTTGTTTCAAATTCGATATTGGAAAAAAAACGACGTGTCCTTGATCGCTTTTTACTTTTAAGATCAGAGACACTAATCATGAAAGTACTCCTTGGTCGTAAAGATCAAGCGGTTCTCTCATGTATTATTTTATACTTTTTCGGGCTTGGGAGACACAAATTTACGAAAAAGGTCAACCCTGGAGTCTTCTTAAGTTTTTCAGACTCTCTAAAATTGAAAAACGCTGAGTTTCTCCTATACTGGACTTGTTAAAATTTCACAGTAAAGGACCTGTTCGATTACAAACAGGAACGAACCACTCCTTCTTAGGGTTCGAATCTAAACTAAGTTGGACTCATCCGAAGGATGAGCTTATAATCAAGAAAATGTTATCCTCCTCAAGCTTGTAAAAAAATAAAGAGGTACTTGCCAGAAATGGTGGGGGAAAAGAGAGAAAAATGAGCCTATTTGTTATCCTTTGTCTCGGAAAAACCTTATCACCACTCTTGAACACGACACTTTTCGTTCACCTGGGTTGGGAAATCCTTTGCCTAACAGTTGATCAAACCACATTGAAAGTCTTCAGCCGGTTTCTGGGTATTAACTTTGGGTCAATTGTCACCAAGCCATCTGTTGTGTCGTTATGTGTTCAAGAGGTCACTGCAAATAAACCATTCATCTGCAAAATATCTGTCATCCATCTTGACCATCCCTGAGTCAGTCCTTACAGCTACATTTCTTCAACTTGATTTATGGTTTCGTGTTGTGGGCTTGCTTGCAACGGATCGCTTTCTATCGACATCAGCACATTATCTAGAAAGTTGATCTAGGAATCATCAGTACCTTGAAATCTGCATGCCTCAATGGCAGGTTTCTCGCCTTTGACGACAGGTTACATCAATGACCTTCGATCAAGGGATTCTATGACATGTTCGACATCAACACATTCATTCACATCTCACGGATTGTACTAGGTACTTTGAGAACCATTGACATCACTGGTGGTCTCTCTCACACTTGTTAACAGTTTACATCATTGACTGGTAATCAAGTGGTTTCTACCATGTTCGACATCAACTCATTTATTCGCATGGATAGAATCGTACTATTTCGGGAAGCAGAAATGAAGACCCTGGATCTAGTTTCCGCCATCCAGGCTGCGAGGAGTTTTGTATTCATTATTCTGTAGACTAATTATAAACAGATGGCTGCGTCCATACTGTGTCTACATGTGTCTATGATTATGATGTACTGCAAAATCATTCCTATATCAGAGCAGTAGTTAGTTTGTTAGTTAAAGTTTTTGATCTGAGTATGGGAATGCCTACCTCAGCGATGATATGATCTCATATATGTATTTTGTGTTGAATATTTGCAGGTTCCAACTGGGCTCTCGACAAGATAATCCTTGAAATGATAAAGTGCTTCACCCTTCCTAGATGATATGAAACCCTAATCTACTACAGACCTTGCACTTTAGGCGGAAATCTGTTACACTAAAATTTGTCACCATGACTATTTACAATCAGTATGGCTCCATCAATAACCATACTGTCCTCCTTGGCAAGTCTTATACTTCTGATCCTCATGTCAAACTCCAAAAAAGAGAGAAAACCTTTAAAAATCAATATAACTCTGGTTACGCACTTTCTCTTACTCTTACCTGCATGTACGCACCTCAAGTACATAATACCTGCGTACTTGTATGCTCTGTCTGTAAAGGGGTGAGTGTGTACCCCTGTAAAAGTCAAAAGGCGCAAGTTTTACTTCAAAAAACTTACTTTTGGTCGATTCTAGAGCATTCTAGAGGATGGTTTGATGTGGATTGAGCGCCTCCAGATGGTTCATGCATCCCAATGAAAGAGGAACTTATCCCATGAAGAGGGGGGCTATCCCTTTGAAAGAGGGGCTTATCCCATTGATGGTGGACCTGTTTAACTTCCTCCAAAGCATTATAAATATAGGCATTGGGCCAGAGGGAGGGGAGGTTGAAAGTTGAAGATTCCTAAGGGTAGATGCTGCTGAAATTAGGACTCCCTTATAGAGCTTGAGAGGAGAGATCCCATTCCTTTATTAGCTTCATTTGGAAGTGGGTGAGCTGATCAAAGTAGAGGAGAACTCTTGCTGGACCCTGGGAGGGACTTGCACAACACCAAGGCACTGGTTGTAATGGTTTCTTTTGTTTCCAATTAATACAATTAAGTTCATTTTTCTCAACAAGTTGTTATATATAATTTGTTTCATAAACTCCTTGGTCTTTATGATGAATATGTTTTATTATATGAGTTATTCAGGTGTTATGTAATCGTTTTCTTGTTAGTGTATACAGGCTTCAAGGAGAAGGAGCTCATCTGGATCGAAGAGGCTTGACCGCTACAAACAAGCGTTGGACTAAAGGTAAGCCTTAAAACACCTGGTTGCTTTTATTTTAAATGCATATTTAGGGAAAGATAGTGCTTGATTGTTTTGTTTGTCACTAGAAAAGCCTTGTTTTCTAGGGAGGTCGGTTTTGTCCGCAAAATTGACTCTTTCCGCATGACAATGTGTGTGGAGTAGGTTGGCACACAGTATTTGTATTACCATGGTACAAGTGTCCTAGGTATTGGCATAGCCATAATATTTTCTCGTGGTATTGGTTTGGATATTTATGGAGATTACTTTGCTATATGCTTGTGAGTGAATATTAAGTTGGGATAGGATTCATGGTGTGTGAATGTGAAAGTGTGATACAGTTTTTTGTCAAGCATATTACTTATCTATAACTATGTTGAGTAGATTATGTATATCATCTTATCATTTTCAGATTCAGATAAGTGAAGTTGTTGGGTTGGTCATGTTGAGCAGGTTTGAGGGCCCAATTTGAAAATTCATGAAACATGGTTTTCATGGAGGTGTTGAAGGCATTGAGATTTCATAATAGGCAGTGTGTAGATAAGGAGGGGGCCTTCTAGCAGATATATTAGTATGATAAGTAGTTTCTCTAGAGTCCAATAGAATTGGTCGAGGCTCGTTGGTTGTGGTGGCTTCAAATGAATGGTTATTCGTAGAGTTGTGAGAGAAGAGTCTTTCTAACTGATGTTTCTATCATGCTATGATAATAGTTGATTCTTCTAGGTAGTGGGTGCTAGCTCTTCTATGTAAAAATTTGTTCAGCACTTAATAGAATATTTGAGCAACAAAAACTACGGGTGGTGTTTTTCCTTGGAGGGGGGTTTCCACTAGAAACATCTGTGTCCTCTTGTGTGCATTATTTGTCATTTTTTATGGTGTTTTACATTCACGCTATGTTGGTTCTACATGTTCTAATATATTGATTTCATGTTGGTTTCATAAGTGTAGTTGATGTGGTGAAGTAAAATTATGAGTGCGTACACAAACAATTCCTCTAGTCCGATAATGGGTCTAGCCACAACTGATACATTCTATGGAAGATTTCCTTAGGTTAGAACCAAATAAGAGGGTCTACCTCTTAGTACACTTATCTCGTTTGGTGATGAATTTGCTTGCTTGCTCCAGCTATTTCCCGTTTCCTTCTTCAAACACCTGAGACAGGTAAACAACAACAAACAACAACTGTGATAATAGACAAATTGTAATTCAACCTACTTAACAAGTCAAGAAACATGAATCCATAAATATGTGAGATGACACATTATGTAGGAAATCAATTGATAGTTGCATATATATTGAATCAACAAGAGATTACAACCATTGTCTTGATGTTGTTCTCCTGTGACAAAATGAGGTTCCCACACACGTCTGTTAGCATTCCATGATGGCCTCAACAATGATAGTTTTAAAGCTCTTCAATTTAGGCTTCACATGAAACGAAATTCACACTTCTCCCTCACACAGAACTAGAGAGCTACAACTATGAATATCTTGTTGTTACCCCAAACATAATTAGCACTAGCACACCAACACTAACACTAGCTTGTGCTTGGGTTAAATGGAGGTTTATATAACATGAATGGATGGAGATGCTTCCTCTTCTCATGGGAGAAGGTCTTACCTCTTGGGGTAGTTCCATCCTTATAGGGGAAAGGAGACCAAACTGACATCCTTGACTCCACGTGGTTTAACCATTTACCAGACTTCCGTTACGAAGCTTCTAGAGTTGGAAGCTTCGGCTCCTTATTTAAAAAACTTACCAAAAGAGGATTAGTGCAACTGAAACAAAGCTCATTCACTCCGGTCGGCACTAGGGACATTTTTAATCCCTGCATATCGATGCGAGGAGGACAAAGGTCATTAGCGCTAGTCTTGTAAACTAGGAGAAATAGAAAATTCTTTGGAAATGGTGCAAAAGGAATTGTTCTATTCATGAAGAGAGACACAATGGGAGTTTCTTCATGAAGGGAAAGCATGTAAAGTTCACTGTAGAGGTCCTCCAGGACCAAGGAATGGGGAGTACAGGGATAGTGACAAATGTTGTGTAACAAATGCCCCCTAAAGCGTGAAGGCCAAACTGGAGTGAGGGATGAAATGTTTTATGAACCAGTGCAGGGAACTGGAGTCTGTTGTCGGAAAACCTGTAAGAAAGTATAGATACATATACATAACTGAAAACTTTGTTAAATGATACATGAATCGTGGCATGGACGCAGTCATCCAGAGAATGATTATGTAAATGGATCCATGCATGGGCACAACCATCCAATATAGAGGATCACATCGAAACCAAGGTATGGTCATAGCCATGCAATAATGAGAAAGATCACATATGATAACTCATGGTATGGTCGCAACCATCCATCTGAGAGAGACATGTATATCAACATAATCATGTCACATCACCTTGCAACCTCGACTTTTGTAATTTGAGCCCAGGGTCTTGCGCTCGATTACGACCCGATTAAAGTACAAATTCTAACATGTGAATAGATGCGTTGACATCGAACATGCTAGAAAATTGCTTGATTACTAGCCAATGGTGTAAACTGTTAACAAGCACAAGAGAATCCACCAATAATGACAATGGTCCTCAACGTAGTAGTAGCACAATCCACGGAATGTGAATAGAGGAATTGAAGTCGAACACCCGTGAAATCACTCGATCGAAAGCTAATGATGTGAAATTGTCATCGAGTGCAAAGAACTTGCCATTAGGGCATGCAAGCTCTAAGGTACTAGAAGGGAGTCTCTCGGTCAACTTCCCAGATAATGAGCTGAAGTCAACAGGAAGTGGTCATGTCGAAGGAGGGCCATAATGTATCCCACATCTTCAACATGAGATAAAGGGATGCAAAATGATTTTGGATGATACAGAGAATCTGGGGTAAGTGTAACTACATAAGGACAACCCTTGAACATATCGGCAACAAAACTGGAAGTTTGGAAGCTTTTGGATCCATAGGATCGGTGGTCATGATGACAGGGAAGAGGTCAAATGGAAGGCAAAAAATGAATAGCCCAACCTAGGAAGGTCAATGATACAAAGGAGGATATCCCATCCCAACACGAAGCAGAAAGTGTCATGTTCAAGAGTGAGCTTCTGACACAACTGATTAGATTTCCAAATTTTCACCCACCATTTGTGGCAGGTACCCCAATTATTTTTTAATCGCAAGCTTGAATGGGAAAGCATATGCTTGCACTGTAAGTTCATCCTTCAGATGAATCTGACATAGGAAGTTTAATGAGCCCTAAGAAGGAGAAGCTCATGTTCGTCATGGTGATGAATCCGATGTCGTTTAAAATAAAAATGAGTCCAACAAAGGTGTAACTCTGTATCTTTTTCATGTTTAAAGAGTTTGAAAAAGACACGGAAAAGAAAACTCCACATGGTCCCTTTTCATACATTTGTGTCTCTTGAGCCTGAAAAGGTAGAAAACGATACTTGAGAGAACCACTTGACCATTTCATTCAAGGAGTACCTTTTTCATAAATAGTGCACCCTAGCTTGAAAAAGGGGTAAATGAATACTAGGCGCACGGCGTTTCACATCCGTTAACGAGTTCGAAATGATAAAGGATCAACTATCTTTTTATTCTTAAACGGTTGGAAAAGGACTTGAAAGAAGACCCCCCATTTTATTCTCTTTTACAATTCAGAAGGGGAAAATACTCGGCAATCATTACATTTGAGTTTTATGAGTCGAGAAAAGAGTTGCAACGTGACTCGACATCATCGTCAAACATCCATCACCTATCGCTGTGCAAAAAGGTAAAGTGCATTATCCAATTCTTGAGGCAAAATAGATCAAAATATTTACGAAACCTAATATTTCATGAAAAACTGAATAAAAGGGAGGAAAAGTAAATATTTTTTACCATTTACCATTTTACCTCACTCTGAAAAACTTTTCACCCACTTTACCCCTAAATGTTCTGGAGTAGATTGCAGGAGATCAGAGAGGTCATTCACCGAGCCACCAATTGCAGGTAAGAGCAAAATACCTATACTCCATTTCCATACCATTTATTCCTATTTTCATCAATTTTTTGGATTTTTGAGGGGGGTTTGTAAAAAAAAATTGCCCTTGGTCGGCGCGAGTTCCGGCCACGGAATCACACCGACCAAGGGTGATTAAAACGTCCTATCGCACCGTCAGCACAACTATTTTTAAAACAGGTGCATCGATGTCGTGAATAAGGAAAAAAATCATTTGCCTCTCAAAACCACCGTTGGAATCCAAATTTTATTGTCCAAAAATGATTATTGACTTGAATACATGGTTTTTGTATGAAAGAATCGTCGAAAATGGTAGATTGGAAAGAACATGAGCATGAAGATGTGGACACCCAGGTACTGAATGATTCAAATTTCCTGAATGCTTTGAGGAACTGTGGATTCCTCAAGTTCTTTCTCACACTAGGAATGTGGACCCAACCTGAGCTGCTTCAATACCTCATTAGTCTCTAGGACATAAATAGGGAAATATTCATCATTGGTGACCAAGAGCTAGAGTTAGAAACTTCAAACATATATTTCATTACAGGACTATCCCGAAGAGCGGAACCAGTCAACCTATATGGGTTACGATCGATTGGGGAAAGCATATCCATGCTACTTCCCCATCATTGCCTTGAAGCCCTCAAATCCAAGAGAAACAAGATTGAGATTTCCACCGTGCGAGATCTGACACTGAGAGTGCTACTATTGACTATCAACAGAGTGGTGGGGTCCCAAGCAGTGCACGAGACTAACAAGTCAAAATTTCTATATTCCATCAACTCTACAACACCTACAATCTCCAATTGGGTAGAAGCCATGAAGTTCAACATAAAACACCAACTCACAAAAGCTAAGGTGGAGAATCTGAAGAAATTTTGCTTCGGATCCGTACTAGTGACCTTTTTCTTGGAATAGGTGCCGTTGTTATAATACCAGTGGACTAAGGTAGATCCTCTGATGCCACGAGACCCACAGATGGCCCATTGGAGTCGTTTGATGGCTAGGATCATTGGGGGCCAACATATGTCTGACAGGCTCGCCTTCTTTTCATGGCTACGATGACATATGATCTTCGTGGAGGATTTTCCATACAATGGTTTTGACTTTCTTAGAGATCTGGACATGCCGCTGCCAAATGGGGAGCATTTTGACGAGGAAGGTAAAAAATCAATTTTAAATTTGTGATTTTTTAATTGTTTTTGATATATATGTGTTCATAACATTTTGTTTTGTCAATGTGGATGTTGGATCAGAGCATCCTGTCGGGATGTCCCCAATAGCCAGGCGCGTCGCCCACCATTTTGATGTCACTCCTTATCAGGAGGGGAGTGACAGTGAGGAGGAGATTGTGAGGAACCTTGAGGGGTTGACTCATGGTATCCCAGAGTATGCTCAAGTGGGAGACATTCCTCGCCAGTACCAGAGAGACACGGTGGGAGTATCGGATCAGATCCGCCAATTTTTTACTCATGTTGCATGAGTGGTTTCATGCTACTACAATCACCATGCTGATTAGTTCCTAAGTAGATCATTTTACATTTTTGAGGCCTGCGAGTTGTCGATGTTATTTGGACACACATATTATTTTTTGGGGTTTTGATGTACCAAACATTATCACCATATATATATATATATATATGCTATATTTTCTTGCTTAATATGGTACAAATGATTTGTTTTGGATTTTCACATGTTTCTTAAATGTCTATCCAACAAATAATTAACTAATGCATGGCTAATGCATCTGTCAATGTATTCATGCATCTAGGAATATGATGGTATGTAATGTAATCAAAAGTCCTTTCCATTAGACACATACCTAGATACATTCTTAGTATCTGAGGGTTTCTTATGGAATATTGCCCGTTGAATTGAAGGATAACAAGTTGTGAATCCAGGTTGACAACCAACTCTCGAATGTCAAGAGCAATGGCTTCTGACAAGAGTTCGATGATTGTGTTGTATTCAACATTGTTGTTAGTTGTGTGAACTAAACAAATACCTTGAATATCAATCAAATCACCATGAGGGTCATAAATAACCCATGCCACGGAGGATAAATTTCGGGTAATGGCAAGCACCATCAACGAAACCGTTGTGAGGAGTCACAAACATCTCCAAAGTAGGGAAAACATAGTAAACATGAAAGATGTTTGAAAATCTAAGACACCAAACCACACTGCACAAAAATGAATGACACATTAATGTACATAAGTAACCATGCAAGATGACCTAAGCATAGTACTTCTTGAGAGAGTCCATGTTGGGACTCAGGTAATCAATCAACAGAGATGAACACCGTAGTTTTACCGTTGGCATGATGAGTAAGCATCGACTCGACCAAATAATGGAGTAGAACTCATATAAGGCTTTTCCCCCGTGCCCCTTGGGCGAGGGAGGGTTACGAGTCAGATGACTACCTGATTCCAATAATGGGCAATTGGTAAAAACTCGGGGAGGGAGAAAAACCCTGAATCCATGAAGGGATAAAGGTGTCCTTAGTTGAAAGATCTTGATGATGTTAAGAGAAACTGACATGTCAATAAGCAGCGGAAAAGAGAACGTCTCAAAACACATAGACATGACCATCAGGCTAGGCAGGAGAGAGGAATGATGATGAGTATCATTCCAAGGTGTTTCTTCCAAGGACATTACTTGCATGATACTTTCATTAGTAAGAAAAGTCTCGACTAAGGGACTAGGAGATTCTGAAGCGCCATTCCATGGGGATTGAGAATACGTATAGAGAGAAGTCCTCAAAATAGGAGAATCAGAGGATACAGAACTTGAGGCCAAAACAATCTCCAAGTAATTGATTTCGGAAAGACTAAGTGGCATAACCTCGCCCTAGGTATCAACAATATCTGGTGAAGGGGTGGCCTCTTTCTCTTTCCCGGTTGTTGGAGCAGGAGTTTGATAATATTTTGATCTAGTAGCCACATTAATGGGCATACTAATCATGAACACTTGAGATCCCAAGGAAGAAGATGATTGAGGTTGGTCTACCATTTGAGTTTGCTGAGACAAAAATGACTCTTTTAGGATAGCGAGGGTCCCTTTGATCAAACGACTAACTTTGGATCGTCGGGGACAATCCTTGGTATAGTGATCCTCCTTGCAAATGAGGCATGGATACTTAGGCTTTCGTTGTGAAGAATCACCAGTAGACAACTTAGGAGGACCCTAATTTGGGGCATCGACTTTACCCTTTGCCTTTCTACTTACCTTTCGAGGATTTTTCTACTATGGTAGACTCGACAACATGAACCTCTGAGGTTTTACTAGGGCCAGGTGGATTCTGGGAGGAACTATTGGAAGCAGTGTTTGAGACCGACTTTTGTTTGGAAGAATATTTAGGAGGGGTCTGTGACACTGAACCAATTACTCCATCAACAAGGGGTGTAGCATGTGACTTCGATGTCGTCGGATCATATGATGGGTGCGGAGCATCGAGTAATAACTCATACAAAGTGCTAGACTGAGAATAAACAAGATCTAAGTACTGAGCACGAGCAATGGCTTGTTCTTCGGTAACGCATCCATCCATAGCTATATCACGAGCAATTGGAGCGACGAATGACTTAGTAAACCATTTGGTGAGAAATTAATAAGCAATCTCGAATTTGATTAGGCGACGTCTACATCTCCATTCATGGATGTGATCATAGATGTGTGTCGCAATATCTTACTTAAGAGATGTGAGAAAATAGGTGCCAGTTTCATAACGAACCAGCAACTAGAAATGCATAAGGAAATCCATGGCTAAAGAGTTGAAGTCATGGTAAGCACTTCGAGGAAGCTCGATGTACCACTTGGCTGCAGTACCTATGAGGTTTCATTGGAAAAGATGGAGACGAATAGAATTGTCAACATAATAATTTGAAGAGCACCAAAGGTGATATGTCATCACATGGGCTTGAGGATCTTCTTTTTCTTTCCCATTGAACTTAGGACAATTGCTTGGGATCCTGGAAGAAATTGGAGGCTAGTATGGCGAATGAAGTATTGGATCATTCATAAGGCGAGACACATATGGAAACTCTAGTGTGGCCAAGAATGACAATTGAGTATTAAAAGGCATTGGAGGTCGATAAGCGGGTCCAACTGGAGGAGCCCATCCCTGCTGGTAAGGATGTTGGCCCCATAGTGGGGGATTTTGGCCATATGGCATTTGAGTCTACTTCCATTGTGGGTTACCTTGGCAATAGGGAGTATTTTGACCTTAAACACCTTGGAATTGTCCAGTCATAGGTTGTTGATAAGCAACATACGGGTTAAGAGGCTGTTGAGCCCGTTGACCTTGGACATATGAATATTGTACCTATTGTCCATGAACATATGGGTTTTGAACCTCTTGCCCTTGAACAAGAGGATTTTTGACCTGCTGTCCTTCGACATAAGGTTATACACTTGCTACCCTTGGACATAGGGATTCTATACCTACTGCCCTGGACATAGGGTTCTTGGACCTGCTGCTGCAGGACTTGACCCTGGCCTTGTCCTTGCAAGGGCTGACCCTATTGATATGTATATAAGGGTTGTTGTTGCTCGGGTTGGCTTCGATACATCAAGGATTGACTTTGCAGCTACAAGAGTTGTCCCTGTGGTTGCAGAGGTTGGCCCTACAAAGACATAGGCTGGGAGGTTTGTAGAGCATACTGCATCTGCTGCTGCATGGTTTACTGTAATTGTTGCAAGGGTTGTCCGTGCGGTTGTTGTAGTTGTCCTTACTGTCGTATCATCTATCCTTGTTGTTGTGTGGATGACCCGTGCTGCAACAAAGGTTGCCCTTGTTACTGTAGAGGCTATCCTTGCTGTTGAAAGCGTACTTGAACAATGCCCGAAAAATTTCCAAACTGAATCTGGCCATAGCCACCCTGAAAAGTGGATGAGATAGGTTGAACGTACTGCCTAGACTAAAGGACATAAGGTGGATTGACCATTCCTTGAGAACGATATGGAACGTAAGGAGTTTGGTATTGAACCTAAGCCTCATAAGGCTGCTGATATTGGAAATTGCTTGACCCAAATGGACCAACGAGATTTTGAACTTGTTGGTAGTAGACATTGCTTGATCCAATAGGACCAACAGGGTTTTGTATAATGCCAGAAGAAGGCTGGTTCATGCCAACCATGTGAGCCTGTGAGCTACTCACATTGGTGGTGCCTGACACCATAGAAACACTTAAATTCTGCCCCCGAGGTGGTGGCACAACTTGGCCACTTACTGGAGGGATCAGCAAAATGATAGTAACATTCTTCGAGACCACTAGTTGAACAAAACGGGTGACTGGGAAAGATGATATAAGAGGGTTCGGAATGGTGGGTTTCACCGAGATTGAGGTAATAGCCTGTTGGGAGGCTGGGTTTGCAATGAATGGACCTGCATTAGGCATGGTTCAAGACACCCAAATAGGGTTATGGTAAAGTGATGAGGCACTAGGTGTACCTAAGACCAATTGTGCCAAAGTCACATAATTAGGCGGAAATTCCTGATACACACTAATGGGAATGCTCCCTGTATAGGAGAAACCTTCAAGAGGAAATTGATGTTCTTCCTCTTCGACAATGTGTGGAGTATAAATTTCTTACTCATCTAGAGAGGTAACTCGAGCATTGCCTTTGGGATCCATATCTGGGAACAAACGACGATGAACGACCGAAGAGGTATGAGGGGATAATTCCAAAGGAACACCTGGTTGATCGTACAAACTGTACGGACGCTGCAGTGATATAACAATAGGGTTGAACAAAGGATTCAAAGGATATATAACCAGTCCAAGCTGATCGTTAGTAGTCGGTGAACTCTCAGGAGTTTGGACAGGATTGTCAGGAGATTTCGAGCTAATATCAACATGTGACCGAGTATTTGAAGTAGGCAGAGGACAAGATGACAAATGTTGAATGATCAAAATGATACCGAGTTTAACACTGGTCCTTGAGTGACTCTGTTAATTCAAGAAAAGGCTGCTCAGATAATATTTTAGATAGCGGAGAGGAAGAGGAACTAGGTGAACCAGATGATTCATCCACGATGACCTTGGCTTAGTTAACAGGAAAAGAGAGATAAACTTAAAGGATTTAAAATTTTCTTTTAGGAAAACTCATGATTTTGCCTGGAAAAGACTAACAGGATGTTATAAGATTGTGGGCAATCAATTTTTTAAGATGCATAAATAAACTAATGCTCTTTCATTTTTTGAGAGCCGAGAAAGAGCAAATATGACTCTATCACTTTCAATTGGAAACGCGCTCAGAAGGACAAGTGCTCGAATGGTCTTTTAAATTTAATGAAACAAAAATATCAAATGACTACTCTAGATAATCTAGGTAAAAATGATTACCAGGAAACCATGAACTATAGAATACCTCTCGGCGAACTGAGAAGTACGGGCAGGCAATCTCCCCAAATCATGTGTTCGGCGTATCATGTTTGCAAGGTGATTGACTCAAATTCTTATGTATAAAATATTGCAGCCTAGAGGGATCTCCCGTTATATACTCGATGATACGGGGAGTACAGATCCGTACTAGCATTGTTTAGTGCCGAAGCTAACGACAGATGCTAGGTTTAAAGACGTCGAAACATGTATCTAGCCTAGAGCCTCTAGATGTGCTTGTTAGGTTTCAAGTGTGCCTTAGGTTAATCGAGTTTATTTTAAAGTTTATCTTGAGTTATGTCTCATTTTTCAAGCCTTAGCAATGTGACTCGATAAACCCTAAATGCAACTAAATGAGACAAGACCCTTTCAATTCAATGAATTGTCTATACTAGAGAGGGTAGAAAACACACAATCAAATGCAAACAACCAAGCAACCAAAAGAAAAATTATTTTTCACTACTTCACTTTTCAAGAAAATAAACTAATGAAAAATACATTCCAATTCCTAATTTCCTGACAAGTACACTCTAAGAGTCCTTTCAAAAGAAAGTGAAGTCTTTTTATTTTCAAGTGCCAATGCAATCATAGCCTCGAATGATGCTAACTACTGTAACATATTGATGCAACAAACTAGAATTTTTTACTTTTCATGAAATGAAAAAATGAACTTCTCATAAAATACTTCAATGAAAACGTTTTCGAGGAAAACAATTCTCAAGCAAATGAAAAACATGAAAAGGGAATCTCTTTCAAACTAATGACACAACAACTTTGCCAAAACCAAGACAAGAAATGTGATATATGCTGGAATAGAGACATTTAGACAAGCAAATGAAAACTTTTCAAGTTTTTGTAATGGAGGTCAAAGTCATAGAAGGACCATAAATGAAATGCAAGGAGTAAATGCGCCAACAACTTGACTCACTAAGTTCACAATCAGCTAAATGGATGAAAATCTAGATGCCCTAGTGCCACTAACCATCTAATGACCCAAGAAATCAAGCGAAAAGATGAAAAATAAAAAAGAAAACCAAATGAAAAGCAACTTTCTAGTCAGGGAGAAGACGATCTAAAAAGCTTATAGGGTCGAAATCATGAGAGCAAAACACACTGGCCAAGGTTTGAGGGAAACCCTAATCTTCACTTACAGGCATTGGTGCAACTGCCTAACTAACAACAAGCATCAGAAGGGGGTCAGCGTGACTATTTCTTAGCATATCGTTCTGATCAGTGCAACTGTCAGTGAATTAAGCACGCTGAGCGATGATGCTAAGAAAAAAATAAAAATATTTAAAAGTTGGGACCATACATGAATTTCAAACCCAGAGTAGTAAGCAAAGTAAAACAAACAGAACTAAAGGGAAATGGCGAGACTAGAAAAGTTCACACAAAACCATGAAATTCCAAGCAAACAAACAGAAGGATTGGTTCCCTGGAGGAGTCACCAATTTTGGTGAAGTAAAATTATGATTGTGGACACAAAAAATTCCTCTAGCCTGATAATGGGTCTAGCCACAACTGATACATTCTATGGAAGATTTCCTTAGGTTAGAACCAAATAAGAGGGCCTACCTCTTAGTATGCTTATCCAGTTTGGTGATGGCCTTGCTTGCTTGCTCCAGCTATTTCCTGTTTCCTTCTTTGAATAACTAAGACAAGTAAACAACAACAAACAACAACCGTGATAATAGACAAATTGTAATTCAACCTACTTAACAAGTCAAGAAACATTAAGCCATAAGTATGTGAGATGACACATTATGTAGGAAATCAATTGATAATTGCATATATATATATATATATATATATATATATATATATATATATATATATATATATTGAATCAAGAATATACTACAACCACTATCTTGACGTTTTTGTTCTCCTCCGACAAAACTAGGTTCTTACACAGTTCCATTAGCATTCCATGATGGCCTCAACAATGATAGCTTTAAGGCTTTTGCCTTTAGGCTTAAAACTAAACCAAATTCACACTTCTCCCTCACACACAACTAGAGAGCTACAACTATGAATAGCTTGTTGTTTACTCCAAACTTAATTAGCACTAGCACACCAACATGAACACTAGCTTGTTCTTGGGAAAAATGGAGGCTTATATAGAATGAATGAATGGGAGATGGTTCCTCTTCTCATGGGAGAAGGTCTTATCTCTTGAGGTAGTTCCATCTTCATAGGGGAAAGGAGCCCAAACTGACATCCTCAACTCCATCCGGCTCAACCATTTACCGGACTTTCGTTACGAAGCTTATAGAGCTGGAAGCTTTGGCTCCTTATTTAAAAAACTTTCCAAAAGAGGATCGATGTGACTGAAACAAAGCTCGGTTGCTCCGATCGACACTAGGGACAGTGTTAATCCCTACATATCAACGCGAGGAGGACAAAGGTCATTAGCGTCGGTCTTGTAAACTGGGAGAAACAAAAGATTATTTAGAAATGGTGCAAAAGGGAATTGTTATGCTCATGAAGAGGGACAAAATGGGATTTTCTTCATGAAGGGAAAGCATGTAGGGTTCACTATAGAGGTCCTCTAGGATCAAGTTACGGGGAGTACATGTACAGTGACAAAATGCGGTGTAACAACTGATGAATTACTAAATCTTGTGTTTTGGTAAAAAGAGTTAAAATGAGATAGTCATAGACATTATTGATTCATGCCCCCCTGTGAGTAGTGATTCCATTTCCAACAACTGATATTAAATTCCTGCAGAAGAAGAAGCCACCTAGTTACTCTACCATGAGTAATAGGTTTATTCATGGGGTGTGAGATGCAAGAGTGATCAATATGCACAAAGACAAGATATCTAGTAATATAATGGAACCATAAAAATAATTTATTTCTTGGTTTTAGTATAATTTAATTTTACTAGAGTTCAATCCTTATAGAGATAATACATGTTGTAGAGTTTATATTCTTCCTTTTTACCTAATACACCCTTAATGGTTGTATCTGAGGCGTCAATATGAATATAAAAAGGTAAGGACTAGTTAGGACATCGCAAAATAGGAGTAGTGGATAATTTTTATTTAAGGTCAGAAAATGCCAACAAACAATGATCATCGCAACAAAAATATGCAACCTTTTTCAGAAGATGAAATAATGGGGATGTTAGATTTGTAAAGTTTTCTATAAATATTTGATAATATCTTACATATCCTAAAAAGCTACAGACATCCTTTGGTGTGGTTGGGGTTTATAACTTAAGACTCAATTCCGTTTTGGTAGGTTTCACCCTCATCTCTGCATAAGAATTATGGTGCCCTAAAACATTTCCCTTAGTGAGGATCATTTGAAATTTTTCATGATTAAGATAAATTTTTGTCTCTTGACACCAAATTAGTAAATTTTCAAGATTTTTCAAGGCTTCCTCAAAATCTTCCCAATATATATCTCAAAACAATCATTGATTAGATTAGAAAATATATCGAGAACAACTTGATGAAAATTTGTTGGAGCATTACATAATTTGAATTGGAGAATTGGGTAAGCGTAAGTTCCCCATGGATAGGTGAAGGTGATCTTTTCTTGATCCTCAGGGGCTACTTGGCCCTTATTGTAGTCACAAAATACATCAAGAAAGGAGAATAATTTCTTCCTTGCTAGGGCTATCGGGGACTTGATCAATGAAAGGAAGAGGAAAGTAATGTTTTAGGGTAGCCTTATTCAATTTTTTATAGCCAACACTCACTTGCCACATTCCATTTTTTAAGGCATAATGATGAAGGTGAGACCCATTTGCTATTAGAAATAGGATAGATAAAACCTGCATACAAATGTTGTAACTCTTCTTTGACTATGTACCTTATAGATGGATTTATCCTCATTTGAGACTACCTAATAGGTCAAGAATCCTATTTTATATAAAAATGGTGGGTAGACAAATTAGAATAAATCCCCTTTATATCAATATAATCCAAGGAAAAATCACTAATATTTTTTCTAAACATTTTTATCAGTTGCTTTTGCAGCGATGGTTCCAATTGAGCATTAATTTTTCAAGAATAAATTTCAATGTTGAAAATGAGCTCACTACTTGGTGGGTGGGGGAGTGGGGTGAATCATATTCAATTTTTAACTCTTTCTCAAGACAACAAAAGATTAGTGAGACAAAATCATATTACAAATAAAGCATGTCGAATCAACATAGAAACAATACAAAAAAACCATGAGAAACATTAATAAAAACATGAATACAAGAGGACACAAGTGTTCTGGTAGAAAACCCCCTCCAAGGCAAAAAATCACCTTCTGTTGTTGCGCTACTCAAATATTCTATTAATTGTTGAACAAATTATATATAGAATAGTTGGTCTCTACCAGCTGGAAGGCTTGACTCCTATAAAAATATACTGACACACATAAAAAAGAAGGCCTCCACCTCCTCTAATCACTGTCTTCTAGAATTCACAAATCATGAAGTCTCTACACCTTCAACTCCTCCATGTGAACCATGATTTCATACATTTTCAAACTAGGCTTAATAATATGCTCAACATGAGGAACACAACACACTCTCTAATCTGAAAATGAAATCTGATGAGGGCACTACTCAAATCAACTATAATAATACAATAGTTGATACAAAGCACTATAACACTCTCTCACACTTCAACACATACTTCCTCAAGTGTTGGCATAATACATTTATAATTTTCTTCTCATCATAATGGACCAAATGAAAGAATTAAAATTACCTTCCACTCCTCATAATCACCATATCAAATAAAATAAAATTAATTAACCAATACAACCTCAAATCAAATACCATGTTAAACCATTAAGTTACCACACCAAGTACCATGGGAAAAACCTTAGGTAATGTTAGCCAACCACATGCAACTATTAGCACTCACACCAAAATACCATTAACTTGTTACCCAAAATACCATGGGAAACATCTTTTAATGTGATCCAACCAACTGAGTCAGACCTCTAACAATTGATGTATGTTGACACCTGCAAAAAAACACACTCAACTGCATATCCAAAACATCTACAATCAATCGTTCATATGCATAACCAATGCATAGCCAAACACCTATAACCAACACATACACATTGCATAGCCAAATATATGCAACCAATCAAATGCACACTACAAGGTTGACATTAATTCCAACCAACAACACTACATCACAACATCAATTCCAACAATCTCCCCCTTTGGCATTGATGGAAACACAAACTGATCCAACCTACTGAGACTGACCTCTAAAAATTAATCTCCTCGATCTCCTCGCTCTCTCTCCCCATTTGACATCAATGGAAAGGGGATAAACTCATAAATGGTGTCAAAACTCTACTGATAATACATTGGATACATAACTGAGTAGAAAAGAACTCCCTCCAAACACTAGTTGGATCAATACATCTACAAGAAACAAGCTCTCTTTGCCCCCATGGAAACATGACAACAAGCAACAACACCAATAACTATGTCAAATGCTCTCTCTCCTGAAGCAGCATTAGTAAAATCTCCATGTCATGGAAGTAGCAGTAAATTTGATTACCAACACACAACCACAACAACAACAAACTCAAATAGTAGCTCCATCTACATCAACAACACTATGAAGCCAACTCAAATGTTATCAACATATCATAACCAACAACAGAAATATAGTATGGGTAACAAAATTCTTTCTCCTAACTCAATGAGTAGTAGCAACATCCTCTAATCAACATATTATCCTCACCAAAACATAGTAGCAACATATGCATGATAACAAGGCCAAAGCAACAACATGACCATTCATACCCCCTCAAGGAACAACACAAAAATATGTATCTAATCAGAAAGCACACACTAGACATGCTCTCCCTGAGCACATTCTTAGATCATTATGTCTTCTCTTGGTTGTAATAGCTTCCTCTACATGTGTAAGTGAGCTACAAATAACTCCTCATACAGTTGGGAAAATGAATTCCAGCTGCTAATGCCTCACCATTACAAGAGACCAACAACCTATGGATCATAGAATTTAATCTAAACCAAAGGATTTGACCATAAATTAAAACGCTTGATAAGCCTTTTACATGGCTCTAGCAATCAAATGACACCAATGCATAACTATCACTATGACTCAAACAACTTCCTAGATGATATTTAATTATACTCATGGATGAAACAAATGACATCCAACAACTCATACTAATGAATACAAACACTTTGCAATACTAATAGCCTCTCACAATATGTCATACCTCTCGCTGAACTAATTTTCTCATGGCACACATTCTCAAGTCATGGCAACTCAAACAACACTAGCAACATCAAAACAACTGAGTAGCATGCATTAATACTCTTCTCTCACACTCAATTTTAGAAAATTTTAAGATTAAATCATAGCTTATGGTAAAAAATACAAACAACACGTCCTTACGGATAGATAAGGATAACATCAATCCATACATAGACCTATAAAATGCATAGTGCTATAGCTATATCAATTCTCTACTACAACAAATAATGTATAGACTCCAGCAACAAAAAATTCAACATTATATTCACAAGTGCAAAAGCTCAAGGATTAGCCTATACCACATGCTTTGCTCAGCTCAATCACACCTGCATTGACTATGCACCCAGCCACTTTGTCAATACACACTTTACATTCATCAATTCCTCCTATGCACACTTTGCAACTAATAAACTTTGTCTTACATATACATCCATCGAACCTCTGCCATCATTCAAAGCAACAAAACACTATAGTGATATCTCTTCATCACTCTCTATATTAGTCTACATGTACAAATTTGGACCAACCAACATTAAACTAGGCATATTATGCCAATTTCTTTGTATACTCAATGCACACCTTCAAATTTCACTCGTTTTAATCATCAATCAACCTCTACAAATACTTTATAAATGCACATGTCTCATGAACATTCTAACTTTGCATCAAACTCACTAAACTTAGCTCCATCTGCACACCTCATATTTCATGCACACCCAATAACAATATCACTTTTTCGTTCTCTTCGAACCTTTGTCCAATGCTCAAGGAATTCATGCACACACCTAAATTTTATTTTTGACCATGCATAGATAACAATTTTTTAATAATGTACATTATAGTCCCATGTGGTCAGCTGAAGTTGGGAAATTCTTTGAATGCTTCAATCAATGTCATGTGAGATAAAATAAGGAGGCCAAATTCAAGAACAACAGTCAACATATCAAATGATGAACCTCCAAGAATAAAAAGGGAAAATGATGGATTTGATGATTTAGATAATACTGATTCCAAACTCCACACTATATATTGTTATGATGTAAATTCGAGACCAAAGAAAGAAGTGTAGAGAATTACTTGTGCGCCAAATTTCTGACTCACATAAATAATGGAGCATATTTCTTCATTAATGCAAATCAAACTTATTGGATTGATCGTAGGACCAGAAATATAAAGCCATGGCATTTTGACAGATCTAAAGTGCTTTTGCAACTATTTTATCTATAAGTTTTAATTTAGTGTCAATACTTGTCAAAAAACTAACAATATTTACTTTCAGGAATTTAGCTACACAAACATAATTTCCCTTGCAACTAGTAGGAAAGCGACGAGCACACAAGATATTGCTGCAAGTAAGGGTAGTCTATTTGTTTCCAGATACTTCAGTGTACAATTTTTACCAGGTGAACTAGAAAATTCAAGATGATTGGACATATCTAGGAAAAGGTGACAACCAATTTGTTGGGTTCAATCAATAATTTGTTCAAAAGATGTTGAAGCTTTTGCTTCAAAATATGTTATACCTATTACTAAAGTTGTGGCTTCAACTTCCTTATCAATTCAATCATAGTATCTAATCGCACGATCTCTGTCGACGAAGTGCAAGTGTCCATCATATTGTAAATCTTTCCACCTATTTCAACATGATTCTGAAAATCAAAAACATATTATATAATAGATCAATTGCTATTAAGACATCAGGATTATGGGGAACCTCTTTGAAAGCGACATTCAAACTCTTGATAATAGGATGATCTAGACGTGCTAGATATATCCCAAAATATGTGCATGCCATCGATGGAGTCTTGTAGCTTGCAACTTCCCAGGGAGAGCCAAGATGCATAGGGAAGTGTCCATCTAGTTGAACCTTATTTTTGTCAAAATTCAGACACGAACCGGGTAGACTTATGCGATAATGATACCAATATTAGCGACGAAGGGCGAGAAGCACATGCAACCATGGTGATGAGGTCATGAGATTTCTTTAGGATTTCGTGGTCGTGGCCACAGGTCTACAGAATTCCATTTCCACCATTGAAAATCCCAACAAGAGATTATACGACCTTCAGTGCTATCATAGCTGATTGAGAAAAAATAATGTGGTGGCAATTCGTTGATGTATGTACCACTCTTCCTTTTCCTGTTTCCATATGCACTTACGACCAACAAGTTTTAATTAAATAACCAAAGCATCAAAACTTAACCGATTGACCAATTTCTTGCACCATATTAATGTGGAGAAACCATTAATTATATTCCATAATTACCTCGCGACACCTGTTATCACTCAGGTTGTCCCTTTTGACTCCTAAAGGGATACGGCCGAGGTAACCACAAACCAACTTTGGACTGCAGGTCCTAGCCTACCTGCAGTCAGAGAGGGCTCTCTCTTTATGATTTAGCTTTGTTGAAAAAGGTGATTTTAGGCTAGATATGATGCACAGGGGTTTTGATTGAGTTTTGGTGGGAAAACTGACACTTTCAGGTAGAGAGGCAGAGTATAGTCTGAATGTTTCAAACCATTGGGCGTGGAGTCGAGGAGGGGAACTGCTGGTGTCTTTCCTTAATAATAGTGAGGGGAAAATGGAGCAAGATAACTGAAGTAGAAGCAACTTTCGGGTTCAAAGGATGGAATGAATGCTAAATAAAGAGAGGCAGTTAAGAATCTCTCCAACAAATTAGTAGAAAAAATAACAGGGCGCTACCTAGGGGCAGTTAAGAATCCCTAGATAATTGGCCAGCACAGGTGAATTGGGGTAAACATGAGCCGGGAGGAATTCAATGTTCATAACCAATTCTTTTAGAGGAAAACATAAAGAAACAACAGAAATTGAGCATAGAGAGTGTTTAAACTAATTCTAGGCTATTCCTTTTTTCTGTTATTTAGATAATGGCAAACACATAAACAGAGATAAGAGGCACTTATTGCTTCAGACCGCAGCGCAGGAATTCCATCTTCAACTCTTCAGAACATTCATCAGCAACAGACAATTCGCTCTCCAAGCTTTAAGCAATCTTTGATTACAGAAAAGTTTAGGTATACACAACGAGTCTCTAGTGAAAATCTCAATTAACCAACCCTTAAAACTATACAGAGGGTGGTATATATAGGGAAAAACTCTCTGCAGAGTTCCTTTATTACATCTTGACCTAATTAGGTCACAAAAAATGACTACTAGACCTAATATATCTAGAAATAAATGCAAAAAATATCTCGGGCCGTGCTCAAGGCCGATGTGTCAAAACTAAATAAATGATGCTGTCCTCGGTGGCTTGCTGCAGTGTTTTCTGCAATAAATGAGTATGGGTTTCTGCATCCTTGCTTTCCTCGTGCCTTGAATGCCTTAATGGTGATTTGAAAGCAAGGATGGGCTGATGCTTATTGATTTGACTTTCTGGGGGCTTCATCAATGTTCAGGTGCCTCGAGCCCTTAAAAAACCGTGACTGGTTCTCTCTGGCGTCTTTTCTTCCACTGATACTCTCTGACAAAATCTAGACTACTGATTTGATGTGCTGCGGGTCTAATCACTAGTAAATGGCCGTCGTTCGGCCTCGGTATCATCTGGAATTGTCTTCTGATCATTTTGGTATGGTTTGTGAAGAAAACGGATCATTTTTGCGCCTTTTCGGGATTCCTGGGGCCGCATGGTGAGAAGATTCCCTAAAGATTCCCTGAAGATTCTCCATTTTGGCCCAAAATAGGTGCAAATCGCTCATCAAAAACTGCCTCAGAATTCGATTCCAGGGCTCCGAAGTGCGACTTTTGCGCCTCTGCGCCCAAAAAAGTGCTGATGACGTCAGCATGACGTCATCATTGTACGGCGGGTGACGTCAGCAGGGCAACGTGGCGGGATGACGTCAGCATGACGTCATCACGTACGGATGATGACGTGGTAGGAGGCCACGTAGGCAGGTGACTCATCGGGTGACTGGGCAGGGGGTGACGTGGGTGGTGACATCACCGGGCGGGGCGGTAAGCGGTATGTGGCGCACCGCTTTTCGGGGATGGCGGTTTCGGAGGGAGGGGCTCTGCCACAACCCAGCGCCTGACGCGTGGCGGGAGTACGGTGGAAAAACCGCCGAACTCCCAGACGTTAAAGGCCGGGCGCGCCGGGGATGAGGATGCTCGCCAGTCGTAGATCTGCGGGGCTGTGGATCGGACGGCTGGCGGCAGACACGAAGGGACGGCGGGTTAGTGCGGGAAATATTCGCAAGAATATTCTGAATTTGATACTGCGCGCGGTGGGTTTAGACTTAGGTTTGAGGGGGTTATGGGGTTTATATGCGGCGGGGGTTAATATTTACGCACAAAACTTTGGTTTAGGGGCGGAATATGGGTTTTTACAGCGTTAGGGTGAAATATTACAAGGGGAAAGGTTAAAACATGGGTTTTTGGGCTAAGGAAGAGGTTACTAGCTGACCAGATGTCAAACTAGCTCCTAATGACTCGGATGGGCTAAAAACAATCCCAGATGGACTGTGATTTCCCGAACTTAGTAGATTTATGGCTATAATGCCAGGGAGGGGTATTTACATAGGGGATTTATTTACATGATTTTAATAGGGGAAGGGAAAACTAATAGGGAGTTTATATAATAAGGGTGATGCGAAGAAGAGAGAGGTTAGTGAACTCCAGCCTGAGTACCTCCAACTGAAATACTGCCTTAAACCGAAAAATGGACTGCTTATCAAAATTGGAACACAGCAGTGGCATTTAGACTAGCATACTCTTATGGACACTTCTTTGGCAATCTGTAGCAAATATGGAGCATTGCAGCATGGATAGTACGACATATTTGGCTTGTAAAACTGTCGATCATGAAATATGATTAACCTGCTGCAGCAGGAGGCTAACAGTGGCTCCACTTGGGGATGGCTTTTCCTTGTGAAAAGTCAAGAACAACAGGTCAGACTGCCTTGCATTCAATTGTTGCTGTGTTCTGCAAATTTCTCTTGGCTGGCTGCCTTATTGATCATACCTACCTACCTACCCTAACCAGCACTTACTTTGCTGTTAGGTGAAGTGAAATAGCCAGTGCAGCCACTTAAGTAATAATAACATGAGTGGGCTTTGCTGCTTGTGCTTGCTAGTGACACCAACTGAGATTTTGAAATTTGTTATGGCTTTGTCAATCTTTGAGAAGATCAGGAAGCTACTGACCTCCTTTGCGGTGTTTAAATACTGTACAAAACTATCCTGCAACATATATATACAATTTCTAGGCTGAATTAAAGAACTGTACAAAGGTTCAGGATCACTACCACGCCTTGGAGTCGGGAGATCATCGACAACCCGATACTGAGCCTTGCGGCCTGCTAATGGAGAAGAGCACTGATCTCTTTCATCACTCTGCCTGCTAGCGGATGGGTCATTCAGAACTTGCAGAGGCGCTTGTAATTTATTACAACCTGGCTTGAATAGAAATTGACTGATCTGTGCAGGCTGCTGGTCTTCTTCTTCTTTGAACAACTCAGATGGCTGAAAATAATGAGGCGGGGGATCCATTCGGATCTTTTGGTCATATGCTGCTGCTTCTGGATCCTCCTCAATCTGATATTCAATGGCTCTTTGGGGCTGCAAAATTGGAGGCAATACCTTTGGAACAATATCTTGATTAACCTCCAGACAGTCAATAGCAGCACGTGGTGACACTTGATCATATATAGCATGATAGCTATCCTTGATAAATTGAAAAGATTCAAAACAAAAGGGTAAAGTTCCTTCACTGAAATCAACGCACTCTGCGTTTTCTTCCTTTTCTTCATAGCTGAGATGGGCATGCTGATCATGGGTTTCAGGTTGCTGAACCTGAACACTGCTTCCTGCCAAAATAGGATCTGATTCCTCTGGAAGGCTGATTTGATCGTTAGGCTCATAATCATCATCATACAGATCATATTTGGGCAGACAATTGAAAGAAGAGAAGCTATTATATTCACACAGTATATCAGGAGACTGCTCCATCATGTATGGCTGGATGAATATGTCATCTGTTTTGTGGCAGGTTTGTTCGTGAATGTCACTACTTTCCTGTTGTGGAACAGATCTGTTATGGTGCTCTGAACATTCCACTTTCATTGTGATCAGCTGCATCATTTTCTCTGTCCTTTGTAACACACTATGAAGTCTTTCTTCTTGCTCTGCTTTGCGCTGTTCTTCCCTCCTTCTTAGATTTGCCTCTACGTCCACAGCTATGTCCTGCATCTGTTTCAAAGTGGACAGGCCTCTTTCTCTCAAACAGAACTCCATTTCTGTGTCAAATGCTCTAGGATATTGCAATAGAGCTAAATCAAGGGGAGGTCTTATATTTAAAGGCATGGACTGATAAACTTGATTGAATCTGTCTGAAAACTGCTGAACAGATTCATTCGGATGCCTTTCTAAATGATTGTATTCTTCGATGAGCACGAAGAGATTACCTCTGATCATCCATTTATCAGGGAAAATCTTTGCACACTGCTGAAACTTAGAGATGCTCGCCTCAGGCAACGCTTTAAACCAAGTCCTAGCTTTGCTTTGCAAAGAAAGGGCAAATAGTCTAAGACTGACATCTTCATCTTCCACTTCAAATGTATTAAGATAATCTTCAAAAGCCTGGATATGTTTATGGGCAGTAATTCCATTCTCTCAATCAAATCTAGGGAGATATTCAGGATGATTTGCCGGCAGGGGACCAAGCACAGGAGGAAAAATGAGCGGTTTATATCTTTCAGGAACTTTACGAGGCACAGGAGTATGTACAGGAACTAGAAGATTGGGTTCTATTTTTGGTTCCTCCTTGGCTGTATGATGATCTTCAACAACATTTGAAAGTTGTAGCTCTGGTGTGCAAGGAGGCTTTTCAACAATCTTTTCCAAAGGAAAAACATAAAAATCTGACATAAAATCGTTTTTAAAGTACAATATGCACAGCAAAATATGGTGCGGGAGAAAGAACATGATATCTTGGATGATAGTCCAAGTCAAGAGCCTGATCTGCTTGTATAATTCCTTCGGGTTCATTTCTCCAGTGGAGTCTTTATTATGAGGATGATGTGGAGTCGCCAGGTGGATGAATTGACCTTGAAGTGCCTGACCGTTGTCCACCGTCACAGATCAGAGCTGAACATGAAAAACCCTGAAGAAAAGGAACACTTTCTCCAGAAAACGAGGCGAACTGGTCAAAATTGAGGATTTACACTGATAAACACATGATTCATTTCCCCAGTGGAGTCGCCATTATGTTATCACTCAGGTTGTCCCTTTTGACTCCTAAAGGGATACGGCCGAGGTAACCACAAACCAACTTTGGAGTGCAGGTCTTATGATTTAGCGTTGTTGAAAAAGGTGATTTTAGGCTAGATATGATGCACAGGGGTTTTGATTGAGTTTTGGTGGGAAAACTGACACTTTCAGGTAGAGAGGCAGAGCATAGTCTGAATGTTTCAAACCATTGGGCGTGGAGTCGAGGAGGGGAACTGCTGGTGTCTTTCGTTAATAATAGTGAGGGGAAAATGGAGCAAGATAACTGAAGCAGAAGCAACTTTTAGGTTCAAAGGATGGAATGAATGCTAAAGAAAGAGAGGCAGTTAAGAATCTCTCCAACAAATTAGCAGAGAAAATAACAGGGCGCTACCTAGGGGCAGTTAAGAATCCCTAGATAATTGGCCAGCACAGGTGAATTGGGGTAAACATGAGCCGGGAGGAATTCAATGTTCATAACCAATTCTTTTAGAGGAAAACATAAAGAAACAGCAGAAATTGAGCATAGAGAGTGTTTAAACAAATTCTAGGCTATTCCTTTTTTCTGCTATTTAGATAATGGCAAACACATAAACAGAGATAAGAGGCACTTATTGCTTCAGACCGCAGCACATGAATTCCATCTTCAACTCTTCAGAACATTCATCAGCAACAGACAGTTCGCTCTCCAAGCTTTAAGCAATCTTTGATTACAGAAAAGTTCAGGTATACACAGCGAGTCTCTAGTGAAAATCTCAATTAACCAACCCTTAAAACTATACAGAGGGTGGTATATATAGGGCAAAACTCTCTGCAGAGTTCCTTTATTACATCTTGACCTAATTAGGTCATAAAAAATGACTACTAGACCTAATCCTATCTAGAAATGAATGCAAAAAATATCTCGGGCCGTGCTCAGGGCCGATGTGTCAAAACTGAATAAATGATGTTGTCCTCGGTGGCTTGCTTCAGTGTTTTCTGCAATAAATGAGTATGGGTTTCTGCATCCTTGTTTCCCTGGTGCCTTGAATGCCTTAATGGTGATTTGAAAGCAAGGATGGGCTGATGCTTATTAATTTGACTTTCTGGGGCTTCATTAATGTTCAGGTGCCTCGAGCCCCTAAAAAACCGTGACTGGTTCTCTCTGGCATCTTTTCTTCCACTGATACTCTCTGACAAAATCTAGACTGCTGATCTGATGTGCTGCGGGTCTAATCACCAGTAAATGGCCGCTGTTCGGCCTCGGTATCATCTGGAATTGTCTTTTGATCATTTTGGTATGCTCTGTGAAGAAAACGGATCATTTTTGCGCCTTTTCGGGCTTCCTGGCGCTGCATGGTGAGAAGATTCCTTAAAGATTCCCTGAAGATTCTCCATTTTGGCCCAAAATAGGCGCAAATCGCTCATCAAAAACTGCCTCAGAATTCGATTCCGGGGCTCTGAAGTGCGAATTTTGCGCCTCTACGCCCAAAAAAGTGCTAATGATGTCAGCATGATGTCATCATTGTACGGCGGGTGACGTGGCGGGATGACGTCAGCATGACGTCATCACGTACAAATGATGACGTGGCAGGAGGGCACGCAGGCAGGTGACTCATTGGGTAACTGGGCAGGGGGTGACGTGGGTGGTGACGTCACCGGGCGGGGTGGTAAGCGGTATGTGGCGCACCGCTTTTCGGGGATGGCGGTTTCGGAGGGAGGGGCTCCGCCACAGCTCAGCGCCTGATGCGTGGCGGGAGTATGGTGGCAAAACTGCCGAACTCCTGGACGTTAAAGGCCGGGCGCGTCGGGGATGAGGATGCCCGCCAGCCGTAGATCTGCGGGGTTGTGGATCAGATGGCTGGCGGCAGACACGAAGGGACAGCAGGTTAGTGCGGGGAATATTCGCAAGAATATTTCAAATTTGATACTGCGCGCGGTTTGTATATTTTGAATTTGATACTTAGGTTTGAGGGGGTTATGGGGTTTATATGCGGCAGGGGTTAATATTTACGCACAAAACTTTGGTTTAGGGGCGGAATATGGGTTTTTACAGCGTTAGGGTGAAATATTACAAGGGGAAAGGTTAAAACATGGGTTTTTGGGCTAAGGAAGAGGTTACTAGCTGACCAGATGTCAAACTAGCTCCTTAATGATTCGGATGGGCTAAAAACAATCCCAGATGGACTGTGATTTCCCAGACTTAGTAGATTTATGGCTATAATGCCAGGGAGGGGTATTTACATAGGGGATTTATATGCATGATTTTAATAGGGGAAGGGAAAACTAATAGGGAGTTTATATAATAAGGGTGATGAGAAGAAGAGAGAGGTTAGTGAACTCCAGCCTGAGTACCTCCAACTGAAATACTGCCTTAAACCGAAAAATGGACTGCTTATCAAAATTGGAACACAGCAATGGCATTTAGACTAGCATACTCTTATGGACACTTCTTTGGCCATCTGTAGCAAATATGGAGCATTGCAACATGGATAGTACGACATATTTGGCATGTAAAACTGTCGATCATGAAAGATGATTAACCTGCTGCAGCAGGAGGCTAACAACACCAAATCAACTAGTTAATCCCATGACTTGATCAACCTTAATTACATTCCACTTTCTTTTGGTGACAAGTTAGTGATAATGCCTAGATCAAAAGAGTACATTCATTGTGATTGATCATTTCAAATCCATATCGTGATTGTAGAACTGATCAACCCTTCTAATGCTTTCCAGAACGAACTCAGCCTAGATTAATTCAATAGGAACGTTAATGTCAAAACCTTGGGTAGTTACAATGGTTATGGCCCATTTTTTCTATAAGACATCGAACCATAGAATGAATTTTACCACTAGCGTTCCATTCTTTTAACCATACGCACGTTTGTATACATATTATGTGCAAAAACAAAATACAAAAAATTTAATTTTTGCACTACACAAGTCTACATTTTCTTATTTGCCATGCGTATTGTTCAAAATGTTCCCACATAATAGAGATTCATACGAGAGGTATTTTTCCTTCTTTTGTATTCAATATGCCGAAAAATAATCAATGATTTGTTTGTTTGATGCAGGTGTTGCCTTATTTTTCCATGTGCACAAAATTCAACTAGAACGAGTAGATTAAACCATACCATAAAAAATATGATGAGAAGAAAAAAGCAAATCTTTACATTGAATATACAATAGAAACTAATCAATCCTTTTTTTTTATTGGAGGAGCCCCACCTAAAAATATGCTCTTTTTACTTCATGCTCCCCCCAGGCTGGGATGGCTTCAATGCCTTTTTGAAGCCACTTATGGCTCCTTCTCTTTCCACTATTTAACACTTTGATCTCTTGCTTCTGGCTACTCTTTTCTCTTCTAGATTCATTTATATTTAGTTTGCAAGATGATTTGATACATTCTAGATGTATTTACATCATGATACTTTTTCTTCCATGTAGACTCCATGATGGCCATGGGAAGCTTGCAATATTTGGAGATATGGCCTAAATTATCATAGATAAAAGATCTAACATGCCCAAGAAATGGTAGAAAGTTCTCAAATCTTTAGCTAAAATACCTTTTAATTCTTCCTTGACTGACTATTTGAGATTTCTTCTTATTCAGATGCCCTTTTCTTTGGGAAAAAAAATCCTTTATTTTCTGCAATGTAGTTGAAGTGTGTTTGAATTTTTGACAGCTAAAACACCTAACATTTCTCAGACCTTTTCTCATCCCATTCTTCGAATCTTGGTCTTGATGGTGGCTACCTTCAGTGTTTCTACTAATTTTTGCCTTGGACTTTTTGACTGATGCTTCAATTTCTTCTTTTTGGCTTGATCTCCTCTCTTATATTTCCGATTCTAATTTCTTGCAATAGCTGATATGTTCCTTAAGTTGATTTTCAATCTCATCTTCAATATTATTTGTGTTCTCCAACTATTTTTTCATATCATAATTTTCTTTGTTGAAGACATACTCTCTCCTCAATACTTTGTCAAGTTTCTCCAAATCTTTGCTCTCAATGTTGAGATTTTCTATCAACCTTGCTTGAGATTTTTTTTTGGCTTCAAGGGTCACTAGTCTCCTAAGCTTTTCATCTTTAGACACCTGGATTGGAAAGACACCTTCCTCACCTCTTAAGGAATCAACTTCAAACCATTGATTATCATCTTCTTCGATGATCCCAAGTTCATTGTCACTAGACTAGCAACAAGAAATAAAATGCTAATGACTAAAAACACTACATGCCATACCTTTTACCAAGAGGAAAGGTTCTTTAGGTTTTTCAACACTCTTGGATTGTTTTCAACCCTTCTTCTTTTGATATTGTTTCCTCCCTTCAAGCGATTAATCTCCATTGATATAACCTCTCTATGATCCCAATTAATGAAAATGAGCTCAGTATTGAGTGTGTTGTGGTGGAGGGGGGGGGGGGTGTTGTTGAATTATTAGTGTTAGCGTTTATTACATTTCTAAATCTCTTTCTCAGCAAACCTAATGATTAGTGAGTCAACATCAGATTACAAATGAATCATGTAGAACCATCATAGAAACAATACAAAAACACCATGAACAACATCAAAAAAGCCATGCACACAAGAGGACACAGGTGTTGTAGTGGAAAACCCCCTTTTGGGGAAAAAACCACACTCTACTGCTATGTTTCTCACATCTTCTATTAGTTGTTGAAAAAATTATACATATAGTAGATGGACTCCAATAGTTGGAAGACTCGACTCCTATAAAATTCTGTTGACACACATAAGCAAGAAGGAATCCACCTCATCTAATCACTATCTTCTATCCTCCACAAAGTATGAAGTCTCTACACCTCCAACTCTTCCATGTGAACCATGGTTTCATACATTTTCAATCTGGGTTCAACAATTTGATAAACATGGGAAACAAAAAACTCTCTCTGATATGAAAATGAAATTTGATGAGGACACTACTCTACTTAGCTACAATTGTACAATAGTTTATACAAAGCATTGTAGCACTCTCTCACAGTCCCACACATACTTCCTCCAATGTTGGCATAATACATTTATAATTTTCTTCTCATCGGACTAAATTAAAGAATTAATTACCTTCCACTCCTCTTGATGACCATATTAAATAAAATAAAATTAATTAACCAATAAAACCTCAAACCAAATACCATGGTAGACCATTAAGTTGTCAGATCAAATACCATGGAAAAAATCCTAGGTAAAGTTAGCCAACCACATGTAATTATTAGAGCTCACAAAAAATACCATGGTAAACCATTAATATGTCACACCAAATACCATGGGAAACATCCTTGGTAATGTGATCCAACCAAATCAGACAGAGGTCTAAAAATTGTTTTATGATAACACCTGCAACCAAAAACACTCAATTGGATAGCCAAAAAACCTACAATCAATTGATCATATGCATAACCAATGCATGACCAAACACCTGTAATAAACACATACACAATGCATAGCCAGATACATGCAACCACTCAATCACATGCTATAAGGTTGACATCAACACCAACCAATAACGTTGCATCAGAGCATCAATGCCAACATTCAATAGCTTCAATTTGATTTTATACGGCAATATGAGGTAGAAATATTGAATCCAGTTGTCATGCTACTTCAATGGGTGAACATGTCACCTCAGACTATTTTTGTAAAAATTCATCGAGTGGTGATTTTCATTTTCCATTGGAATGTTTTATGAAGGAACAAATTAGTTTATCCTCAGTATGTTCTTTGAAATTTATGGTTTGATCAAGGGTCAAGAGAGGTCGGGTGGATTCTTCATCGATGTATTCAAACCAAAGAGAATTCTTAGAGTCTAAAGAAGGTTTACTAGGAGGATAAAGAGTAAGATTTTTAGTATAATTTATATGCTAAATAGTCATGTCCAAGCATCTAATATCGTTAGCCAAGGTCTTCCTAGAATTAAGGGGTAACCTCTAAGATTAGTTTTTAGTTGGAGAATCATAAAGTCAGTTGAGTATTCCCATGAATATATGGAAACAACATTGTCTTCTACAACCCATTTTGGTTTAATTGTGGACTTATCATCTATTTGAAGTACAGTTGGGTTTGGTTGAAGACCAGGCAACTTAAGTTTCTCCATAGTTTTCTTCGTTATGAGATTTATGGATGCACTTAAATATATTAAGCTATTAGCTATGTTAGTATTGTTAATATTATAGTAATGATGGGGCTTCTTGGATACCCACACATTTCTGTAAACAATTTACCCCACATCAAATATGCTGATTTTCCAATCACATGAGTTGTCTTGGGATCTCTTTTCTTCCTTATTGTTTTCTTTAGAAAAAGTTATGAGACTCATTTTTCATAGATAGGGACATGTTTAATAGCTTGAAATAGTGGAATATTTACACATTCAATTCTAAACTCTCCTAAGAAATAAAATTCAAGTTATACAAGAGGTTTTTCAAGACACTATCGTTTTGGATATGGAACAAGATCAAGCTCACTTTTAGGAGATTGTTCTACTGAAATATCTTGGGCTTTTGAAGGAAGAAATTATGGCTCTAGAGGTTTATATTCTTATTTTTATTGAATAATAGGGGAAGTTTGATTTTGAATTACCTTCCTAGAATGTAGATGAATATGTTTACAGTCCACAGATGAAAGGTGGTAGGTAGGAAAAGGGAATCGTTCATCATTGTAGGTGGGGTGAACTACTTTATTATTCGAATTAGGTCCTCTCCACCCTGTGGCCCACCCTTGAACTTGCATTTGATGGGGCTAATATGGGCAAAGCATCAAATGGTGCCATAAAAAAGTAGGAGTAAAATATTGGTAAGGATTGAAAGATGTAGGCTCATATGATTGAGGAGGCCATGACTTATTTTAAGCCACAAATAAAATCTACTCTGTTTCCTCATTGGATTCTATTGATGGTGTTGGACCCACCAACATTTAGGGGATCTCCCCAATAAGAAGTCCCAACTAGAACTCACACCGCTTGGAGTAGGAGTCCCAGAAATGGGTGGTAATGGCATGCCTTGACTTCGGAAATGAACAGAGGAAAGTATGATAAATTTGGGTTATAGCAAGTGTGTGACCTTGTGGAGAATCAAGTGTGTTTCATGAAGGTTCCAACGCATGAATGGAAAAGGAAGTTCACCCCTTGGAATCTTGTAATAGTATGCAGCTTGAAAAGAACACACAAGTGAAGTGACTTCACAAGCTAAGATGCATAAAAGTCCACAAGTTAAAGTGACGAGTTAATCCAACAACACACATTCAACAAGATTCCTTAAAATGCAAACAAAATAGTTCATAAGCATATGCGTAAGTTATATAAAATGCATTTCCAATACAACATGAATAATCCTACTATATCAACAACATATGCATGAAGGCGTGTTGGATTTGATTTTATTATTATAAGTGAAAATTCCATCCGTATATACAACTTTGACGACTGATAGCCCCAATAGTGCAACATTAGAGTCAAGAACACCTTCTCCTCCAAATAAGTATACTCGCTCTATGGTATGGAGAAGCTAAAGCCCTTCAGAATACTCCTAAGCACTTTCTAAGTCGAAGCCTAGCCAAAAGCTTGGCTCCCAATAAGCCTGTGACATGAGTTATGAGGTTCTATTTATAACAAGAGGGGGTGAATCTTCAAATACCTTTTGTGACCTTTGGACAACCCTCATGAATCTTCAACTTCTTCACAAAATAACACATTACATTACATGATGAATTTTCATATTCCAATATTGAAACTTGGAATTTCACTTACAACAAAATTACAAATAATATTACATTTTCCACTTGTACCCATATAAGACAAAATATGGTAGGGACAACCCAATAATACATAACACTATGATTCTATAGTTTGAGGGAACTCCAGCTCAATGACCTCCACTTGTTTCTTCTCAGTCACATATTGGTGCCAAGCTTGGTACTATGTTATGGTGTTCCCAAACTTCCTAATGACGTCTTGTTGGAAGCGAACTCTAGCCTCCATGGCATCTGGGTACACTATTTTGGAATCTATGTCCAACTCGTTCTGAAGCATGAGAAACATTGTTTTGACTTTAACTAGACTACTGATGAACTTCTATATGTTATGTGTGCTAAGCTCCAAGTCGTCCCTTGTGGCATCCTATCTTAGCTGCTCCAAATACTCTTCAACTTCCTGCTGGACGTGGTTCTTGGGTTTAGCTTTGGTGAGGGAACTGATTGATGGGATCTACTATGTTCTCACCAAGACAACCAAACTATTGTACAACCGCACATATGGGGCCTATGTGCTGCCAATGAATGAGGGGAGATGCTTGTTGTTCTGAATCAACATACTGACCTTCACTTTCTCCAGCTCTACCCGTGGCTTCATTTTCTTCACTAAGTCAAGTGAGGCCCCTTTGTGTCACATTGTCCACTCTTGTACATAGGCGATGACAACATGTATGTTTTTTAGAGTTTTAAAAAACTCTTTTCTCTATTGTTGTATGCCATGATAATGAAAAATTGCTTTATGCATTGTGACAAACCTGTCATGAAGCTTCTGCATGGGTTATCCAAGTGTTGATGCTTCAACAAGTGTCACTGCTCTCATCTCCCGTAATGCGTAAACTGCATTCTACGTTGTTGCTCAGAGTTATTCTTCCTCTTTCCTGGTAGCTTGCAAATTTTGTGCCAGTTTCTCATTCTTGGCCATCAAATACTGAACATTTGATCTTGTTTCTCCTGTATAACCCAAGCTAGTTTCAGTAATCGCAGTTGGATGCTTCATGGTATTCGACACTATCACCCTTTCCTTAATGAATGAAGTTGAAGTGTGATCATACGGAAAGTTCTTCATCTACACTTATACAATCCTGTTTTAGAACTCATAAAATGATAGATTGTACACATCCATGAATGGATCAACATCAAGGAGAACAACATCTCCTTGCCTACTCGAGGCTGGCTCTACTACTAGACATCATGGACACTGAGGGATGACCTATGGTGCTTTCGCCATCAGGTAAACATATTCATTTTGTGGCTCCTATTCCAACCCCATGTCTATCGCTTTGATTGGTTGCTCAATATACCGAGCAAGCTCCTAATCTTGCATCTGTTCACCTTCATCCTGAGCTACTGGTTGTTCCCATTCCTCAAGTTATATCAGCATTGTTTCCTCTGTCATCATGCCTTGCATTTTTTCTTCTTCCCTCTTCTACTTATCTTCTCATTCTCTCCTCCTTAACTCCTTTTCTTCCTTAAACTTCTTCTCCATCTCCTACAACTTTAGTTCTTCTTCCTGCAACCTATGGTTTTGTCTCTTCCTTCACTCTACTCTCTGCATCCTCTCCTTCCTCTTTCCTTCTACCGCCAAATATTCCTTCATGATAAGAGGATCTATTTTCATTTTGCATCTTTTCTCTCCTTCTCGACTGTCAATAGTATTTCTGTTTCCCTTGTCCTGCATGAGATTACTGCCTTCTACTATTGTTTCTTCTAGAGTTTTTGTTGTCTGTTGAGCAACCTTTGAAGTATTTTCTATACTAGCCATTTCATTGAGTCTGGAGGCATTGTAGCAGTACGTCCAAGGATCCTTCTCTATCCAATGAGATGCCTCGATAATCCACAAAAAGTAAAATATTGTACAATGGTCCTTGCAAATACTATGGGGATCATACAGATTAAATTCCTTCGCCCTGAATTCAAATATCAATATTTTCTTGGCCTCAACATTTGAAAATTTCAAATTCTTTATCTCATATAATCCGATGTGCAAAGGAAGAGTGGGTCATGGTGCTTTCTTCTTCTTATGTAGTGTCGCTAACAACCCTATAGCGAGATGGTATAATACTTCTTACGTGATCAATTTGTTAGTGGCATACCTTGGTAAGACATGCAGAGGCTTATCTCTACCAAACACTTGGATGGAGGTGCTACCTGGTGAGGCATACATTTTTGTAATGTCCACTATTTCCTCCATTTCTTTTGGGACATGCAAGATGGATCATGTTCAAATATAAGCTTTTATAGTAGGATGATAAAGTCGACAACTACCCATGCCATTACTCTTCGATAACTGCATTCTAAAAGAAACTTGCAATAGATGTTCAGGGCAGTCTCTCATGGTGTCCATGTCGAGTTCATGCCAGGGAATTGATGTTGTGTGCAAATTACATACAGTAAGTATTTGGACATATAAAACCTTACTCACTCATCCTCGGGAAGATTTTGAGTTTGTGCTACATGGGCCTTCAATTCTTGAGACAACAGATCCGACTAATTGAATTACCTCCCATTATTCACCAACTAATATAATAAGGCTTCCCACCCTTCAAGAAAGGTTCGTGTTCTCTCTTGACCATGGATTCTGGAAGGAAAGATAATTAAGAGTTTCTAAGCCTTCCTGAGGGACTTTGTCTTGTACACATGGGTTGGTGTATGTCAAAACTGCGATGGATCTTTCATCCAATGTTTGACAATGTATCTTGTGTTCACGTATCTATGGGTGGCATAGAAGAGTGAGTCCACATGCTTTATCAGCTCGGGAAACTGACAAATCTGTTGAAATTATTTTTTCCGGAAGGTGGAAAGATTATGGCTCCTAGCACTACTCAATGTCATAGTCTGTTCATCTGTATGTGAGACAATCCAATTGATTATGTCCACATATGGGAAGGTGGGATACCTACATGAAACCTGGTATAGCCCTAACTGTCGGATGCTGAGATAGACCTGTTGGTACTCTAAATCTACTTGAAATTCCTTTGCAAAAGTGTCTTTGATCTATTGCCATGTCAGTGTTGTTCCCTTCTCTATAAACAGTTGAGTATTTGCATACACTTGCAAACCAACTGATGTCTACTCATCTTCTTCCCCAGTACTGCTCTTGGTGCTTTCCTTTGATGCAACTTTCTTAGATTCAATGTTAATAGTGACTGCTAGATAGGAGCTCAAAATCTGTTGTAACTGTGGGATAGAGAGGACACTCATGGAAAGAAAATGACATTTTAAAGAAAAATAACTTACAAGGCAAGTTCAAGCAGCAAATCGGGAACTAGATGGGAAGGGTTGCACAATTGTTCTTGACAGGGCGGACTAGCTACCTATGGGAACTACGCACTGCACAGTCTTAGTAGCAGAGTTGGAAGCCTAATGGTTGAAACTACGCAATGCGTAGTTCAGCTTGGCCAAAGTCCAAGGAGAGACTACAGATTTCACAGTCTCAGTGGCCAATCTGAGAGGCTGGATCTTGGAACTGCATAGCTCTATCCAACTTAGACTACAAACTATGCAATTCTAGAGGCCAAGCTTGTCGTTGGATCCTCTAGATCGCGCAGTCCCAGCTATGAAAAGTGAGATCTGACCAAGGTACACCCAGATCTTCCCAAGGTAAGTGTTTAAAACAAGCATATCTGAGAGATAGTGTGAAGCTAAGTGCAGATATGACTAAGTGTAGGTAGATGCATGTGATTCAAGTGTAGTAATTGATCAAATGAAAGGAAAATGAAATATGTGAGGAGATTTGTCGCAATGGTGACCTTTTCTGCAAAAACAAGAAAACTAATGTGACACTTGGGAAAGGAAATCTATAACTTGAAACAACATTTCTATAATTTAAAACAAGTTAAACAACACTAGCTCAAGATAAACAAAAAAAAGTGACAAAAAAAACAGCGAAATATGACAAAAGAAAAACTCACCTAGAAAAGCATTGATGATCTCAGTAAAGGTTACTTGATCTTCTTAGGAATACTATAGTTCCAAGGTCGAATGTGCAAATGAGCTCAAGAAGCGTCGATTAAATAGATTTGGAAAAATTAGGGTTTATGACAGGCATGCCTAAAATCAAGGAAAAAAAGACACCTGGCTTCTAAAAATAGTGCAAGTGCCTCCTTCGGGATATCAAAAATAGATCCCTATTTTTTAGGGATGCTTTTTTATTTTTTTATGGAAACTTTCCATGCACACTACCAGGAAAGACAACGCAATTCTGGGGAACTAGGAAACTTTCTAGCTCAGTGCACTAAGCAATTTTTGAGATCAGTGAGGGTTTCACAATTTCTAGTCTTGGTGCTGGGTTGCCTCCTCACGACTGTGCATTTTATTAGCTCAAGGCTCACTCGTAGTCAGTACTACACAATTCCCATCATCAAGGTTGGTTTCCCTCCAATATTGTGCACTTTCTTAGGCAAGCCCAAAACTATTGTGGGACCAAGTAAGGAGATCAACTTGTGAGTTAGAAAATAAGCTAATTAAGCAAACATAAGCCAAAATGGAAAGATAAGTCTCAGTAGAAGCATGAATACCTAGATCAATGCGAGATGGGCTGCTATGGTTAAAAAGAAAGGTTCCAAAATTGAACCACAAGAAAATTTTTGGAGGTTGGTTGTAGCCACTACAACATTGGTGACACATTGGTAGAACTCCAACTCTCTGTATGGACCTTGCCTCATTTAAAGTGAGTCTAACTCTTCCTGAAGTATTGCTTAGTTCATTGATTATCATAGCTTCTTCATTTAGCTTGAGTTAAAGATGTAGTCCTTACCATTATCTTCGTTTGTAGGAACACATACCAAACCAAGTCAAACTGAGTTGTTTCAATTGGGGATTTGTGTATATAGATGCACAAGTAAAATAGACTGTCATAGTTTTAGTTTCATCTCTAGTGTTTCTTCATTGCCATCAGGCCTAGATAGTACCTCAGCGCAGTGACTTAATAAACATAAACATTTACCCACTTCTAGTGAGCCTGAACAATACCCCAATCGAGTTACTTGCTTCACCTCTCTATGCAAGAATCCTTTCTCTTCTTTCGCCATTTATTTCATTTTTATTTGTTCAAAGAACTGTGCATAGGCATTTATTTATTTCATGAGGCGGAAGAGGGATCCCAAATTATTGAGAGAAGAAGAGGTTTTCCCTTCAGAGAAGGATATTTATACATACCTTTGACACACTTGTTAAGGTTCTCCCCCTCTCCTTCCTCTACTTGACTTAGTTTACAAGGGTTAACTAAAAATAGAAAACTGATTAGAGTAGGCGGTACTAGTTAAAAGTGCAAGCATCGTGATTTCATCATGACTTTATTTGAAAGGAACATATTTTCCATCAGGGTATCATCTACTAGAAGAAATTCAGTATTCACATAAAGAGAGGGAATAGACCAGGGAAAAGGTTAAGGATAAAAATCGATCTTAAATTTTAGAAATCTTGGTGAATATTACTAGTTCCCAATATGCTAGTTGTAAAAGGCTTGGCGATACTTTTGTAAAAATATTCATATTTGTAATGATTTTGTATAGTCTTTATAAACTTTTAGCAATTTCTATGGTAAAATATTCTTATACAATAAAATTTGGGTGAATCATATTCTAAAAAATTGGAAATTCATGAATCTTATTTTTTGAAAAAGCACGGAAAATTAGCCCACCTTCAAATATTAGCCCCTAAAATTTTCCCTAGAATAGACATATAACCAAATGTTGATAGAAGTAAAAGTTCCTCTTGAAATTCACCCTTCTTTTCTAAGAAGCCAAACACGGTTTCATGTGAAAACTAACCTACAACTGCAAAATAAAAACAAAATAAAGGAAAGAAGCGTGGTAAAGAAAAACAAAGTAAATAAAAATCAAAGAAACAAACAAGAAAAGAAAACAACTACTCCTACTACTAACCTAAACAGAACCTAGGCCAACTTACGTAAAGTGATACTTCCAATGCAACCATTAGCCCATTGGCTGGCCCATGTAGGTGAGAGCATGTATGTCAAGAAGGATATAAAAGAAAACCAACAAATATGAAAAATAAGACACTACAAACAAGAATATCTGAATCTTGAATGTACCTGCAGAAAAATAAAAATGGAAAGTGCATGAAAGACATTTTGCAGATGTACCATGGTGCTCAAACACATTTTCAGATGAAGACACGGAGGTACAAACTTTCGAGCATGAAAAACAAGCAAACATGAGGAAGGAAGAAAATTTATGTTTTGCAATAGTGCTTTCTGCGTATGAATCTTCCAATAATTAAATTATAGGATCATGTGATACAAATGGAGGATGTGAAAATTGTAAGATAGATTGATTTTCAATGTGAACAACAGAGTGATGAGGAGCCTAGAAAGATTCAACATATTTTTGATTAGAAGTGGAATTGACCTCAAGGCTATGAGAACCTGACATAACCATCAGCTTGGGCTAAAGTGCCTCGACAACTTGGGGAGGTTCCAATTCATCAGAAGATGGATCATCAAAGAATGACGGGTTAGAAATATCAACAATTGATAAATCAGGATCATGATCAAATGAATCAACAAAAATATCATGACATCCGCGATTAGAAATTTCAGCATAACAAACAAAGGCATCCTCATGATCTAATGAATCATAAAGAGGGGATGATGGACAACGAGAAATTGCACCCTCTATGTACCCAGAAATATAAGATGAGAGATTGGGAGAATAAGGGAAGACAGGTTTGTCCTCTTCACATTTAAATGAAAAACTAACATTCCATGTGTTCTATGAATGATTAAAGGTAGAAACATCCGAAATTGAATTTTCACAAGATTGAACAAGAATGGCAGAATTGTGGAAAATGTCAAGATAAAGCGGAAGATGTGTGGACAGAAGGAGGTCATCCTTCACCATAGAGTCTTGTTCATACTCCCACACATACTCTTCAAAAATGATGTCACAAGTTCATTGTTCAACACCAACTCCATCCATAACTTGATCCTCGTGAACATCACAAGCAAGGAAAATTTTAAGGATGGACGTTTATCTTGAAGTTTAGAGACATTGGCGAATCTTATTAGTCCTTAATATGAAAATTGTTAAATGTTTGGAAATATTTTTGTAACAATATTTATATTTCAAATGATTTTACATTAGTCTATTTAAAATTTTGGCGATTTTTAAGGTAAAATAATTTAATACTATAAAATGTGGGTGAATCATTTTTATAAAAAAATGGAAATTGATGAATCGTCTTTTGGAAAAAACATGGAAAATTAGTCCACCAATGACTATTAGCCACTAAATGTTTCCATGATCACAAGAGAGATTCGAGACAGGTGAACACAACACCAAAATTTGGAGGATCAAAGGGAATGAAAGATGGAGGATGAGGAGATAACACTTCATCAAATCCATCAGAGTCGCAGTGCAACTCTACGCTGAAAGTATAAGTAAGTGGGGTAGGATGAGATGGTGGTAGATCAACAGGTGAATTCTCAACTTGTCCCACATCGACCTATGAAGTTAGAGATGCTAGATGAGAAGGGGAAAAAGGGTCACTTGGAACAATAACCTTATCCGTTTCTGATTTGGGATCTCTAACATCGAGGTATATTGGGAGAGGTTCAAATTATTATAACTCGTGTGGACCTTCAAAAATGTGAACAAGATATTGAAATATTCTAGCCAAGAACTCCCAAATAATTTCATTTTCCAGAAATTCAAAGTAGTATTGAATAAAACGACAGTGACAATCCTGAAGGGATTCGTCAGGTGTCTTTCACAAATTTAAATTTTTCTTATTAAGGGATTTATGATCACAAAGAATGAAAACATGACATGATTCTACAACAATTTTTTTGAAAGAGTTTATGGAGTCTACAGGAAATGTGTAACACCATTTTGTTGTGCACCCTTCAAACATGAGAGAAAAAAACCGACAGGAAACATCCTCAGACTGGGTGTCATGCCTGTTGTAGAAACCAAGAAAACCAACTGTGTGCTTGAGAAAGGTTGTTCCACCCTCACCATTGAACCTTAATTTGGACAAGTCATTTAAAATACTGGCCAGAACTTTCAATTTGAAAATTTAGAAAACGTGTCAGGGTTATGATTTGGTGAGAAATCATCAAATGTGTGCATAAATTCAAAATAGAATTCAAGGGCTGAATGTGTCATCTAGTCGTCCTTCTAGTGCTGGAAATGTTGATGGTGCTAGACTCGCCAACATTTAGAGGATCTCCCTGATATGAAGTCCCAACTAGATCTCACACCATTTGGAGTAGGAGTCCCAACAGTGTATGGTAATTTTATGCCTTGACTGTAGAAACATGCAGAGAAAAGTATGATAAATTTTGGTTAGAGGAAGTGTATGACCTACAAAGATTCAAGTGTGATGCATGAAGGTTACGACGCATGAAAGGAAAAGGAAGTGTGCCCCTTGGAAGCTTATAATAGTATGCAGCTTTAAAATAACACATGAGCGAAATGACATTAGAAGCTAAGATGTGAAATAGTCCACAAGGTAAAGTGATGAGTTAATCCAACAACATGCATTTAAAAATATTCTTAGAAATGCAAACAAAATACTTCATAAGCATATGTGTAAGTTAAACAACATACATTGCCAATACAACAAGAAGTCCTACTATATCAATAACATATGCATGAAAGCGTGCTAGCTCTAATTTTATTATTATAAGTGAAACTTCCATCCATAGATACACCATTAACGACCACTAGCCCTAATAGTGGAACATTACAGTCAAGAACACCTACTCCTCCAAACAAGTATACTCACTCTACGTTATAGAGAAGCCAAGGCTCTTCATAATACTCCCAAGCTCCTTCTAAGCCTAAGCCTAGACAAAAGATTGGCTCCCCATACACATGTTACATGAATTATGAGTTTCTATTTATAACAAGAGCGGGCGACTCTTCAATTCCCATTTGTGACCTTTGGAATAACCTCATGACTCTTCACAAAATAACACAGTACATTCTCCCAAGCTCCTTCTAAGCCTAATCCTAGACAAAATATTGGCTCCCCATACACCTGTTACATGAATTATGAGGTTCTATTTATAACAAGAGCAGGTGACTCTTCAATTCCCATTTGTGACCTTTGGAATAGCCTCATGACTCTTCACAAAATAACACCGTACATTACACAACAACTTTTCATATTCCAATATTGACACTTGGAATTTCATATACAACATAATTACAAATAATATTACATTTTTTACTTGTACCCATATAAGACAAAATAGGGTATGGATAGCCTAACAAGACACAACACTATCCTTCTATAGTTTTAGGGAAGTCTAGCTCAACGATCTCCACTTGTTGCTTCTCGACCACATATTGGTGCCAAGCCTGGTACTGTGTGATGGTGTCCCCAAAATACTTAACGATGTCTTTTTGGAAGTAGACTCTAACCTCCATGGTATCCAAATAAACTATCTTGGAACCCATCTCCAACTCATTCTAAAGCATGAGAAACATTGTTTTGACATTGACAGGACCACCGATGAAATTATGCATGTTATGTGCACTCAACTCCAAGTCTTCTCTTATGGCATCCTGTCTTAGATTCTCCAAGTACTCTTCAACCTCCTGCTAGATTTGGTTCTTGGATTTAGCTTTGGTGAGTGAACCGATTGATGGGATTTGGTGTGTTCTCACCAAGAAATCAAAACCACTCTACAATCGCACATATGGGGCATGTGTTCTTCTAGTTAATGAGTCGACCTGCTTGTTTTTCTGAATCAACATTCAAACCTTCGCTTTCTCTAGATCTACCGTGGCTTCATTTTCTTCACTAAGTCAAGTGGGGCCCCTTTGTACAAAATTGTCCACTCCTTTACATAGGAAATGGAAACAAGTAGGTTTTTAAGAGTTTTAATAAACTCTTTGCTTTGCTATTGTAGGCTATGCAAATAGAAAACAACTTTATGCATGGTAGAAAACCCGTTACAGAGTTTCCACATGGTTTCTCCAAGTGTTGATACTTCAGCAAGTATCACTGCCTCATCTCCCCCAATGCAGAAACTACATTCTATGTTTCTTTTAGGAGTTCTTCTGTCTCTTACCTCGCAGCCTGCAAGTTCTATGCCAATTTCTCCTTCTCAACCATCAAATACTGAACATTGCATCTTGTTTCTCATTCATAGGCCAAGCTAGCTTCGAAAATGGTAGTTGGATGCTTCCTGGTATTTGACATGATCACCCTTTCCTTAATGAATGCAAGTGAAGCATGATCATCAAGCAAGTGCTTCCTCCACGCTTGTACAATCCTCTTCTGGAACTAATTGAATGATAGATTTTACACATCCATGACTAGATCATCCTCAAGGAGAACATAATCTCCTTGCTCACTCGAGGCTGGCTCTACTGCTGGAGGTGGTGGAGACTGAGGGATGACCTATGGTTCTCTTAGCATCAAGTCAACATCTTCATTTTGTGGCTCCTATTCCAAATCCATTTATGTCACTTCGATTAGTTTCTCAATATGTTGAGCAAGCTCCTGATCCTACATCTCTTCACCTTCCTCCTTAGCTACTGGTTGTTCATGTTCCTCAACATGCATCAATGTTATTTCCTTTTTCATTGTGCCTTACCTTTGTTCTTATTCCTACTACTTCTTCTATTCTCATTCTCTCCTCCTCAACTCATTATCTTCGTTCAACTTCTTATTTATCTCTTGTAACTTTAGTTCTACTTCCTACAACCTATTCTTCTCTCTCTTCCTTTGCTATGCTCTCCGCATCATTTTCTTCGTCTTTTCTTGTGCAGCCAAAGCTACCTTCGCGATAAGAGGATCTGCTTTCATTTTTCATATTTTCTCTCCTTATGGATTGTCAACAATCTTCCTCTTTCCCATGTCCTACACGATATTGTTGCCTTCTGCTATTGTTTCGTTCAGATCTATTGTTATTTGTGTAGAATCCTTTGATGTCCTTGCTATTATGACCGGTTCATTGAGTCTGGAGGCATTATAGAAATACCTCGAAGGATCCTCATATAGCCAATGAAATTCCTCACGGATCAAGGAAAAGTAAAATCTCGTACAATGGTCCTTGAAAATACTATGGGGATCATACATATTAAAGTCCTTAGTGCCAAATTAAAATCTCACTATTTCCTTGTCCTCGACTTATGTGACTTTCAGTTTATCTATCTCATATAATCTGATCTGCAAAGGAAGAGTGAGCCATGGTGCTTTCTTCTTCTTGTGTACTGCTACCGAAAACCCTGTAACGATAAGATATGAAACTTCTTACATGATTAGTGATGAACCCCAAAAATGGACAATTATTTGGGCTCATTCAACCTCCTAATTTGACTTAATCCACCATTCTCATTGGTTTATTGCATGTTTTTTATTATTTTTATGTTAATAGAGTGAATTTGGTTAGTCATTATGCCAACAAGTCTAATGGGTGCTTTGTGTAGCCTTTTTGGTCAACTTGGAGACAAAATTGAAGGTCTTAATGAGCACTTGGCAACCAAATTCGTGGGAGAACAAGCTAGAGGATTTGTAGGAAGGTGTCCCCTTCATTTATGGGCCCTTACCTTGAATTCTCCACCATCAGCTCGGAGTTCAAGGGCCACCGCATCAATCAGCACAAGGGCAGCCAAGCAAGTCAAGTAGGACTACTGTTAACTCCAAGTTTTGGGCAGCCGAGTCCCTAAATTTTAGGAGGACTGTTGGGTCCTCAAATTGTATAAATAAGAGGGCTTAAGACCTCATTTCAGTTAGTCAATTTGGGTTAGCCAGTGTAAGCTAGTTTTGGCATGATGTTAGACTCATGATTATGATCTTTTAATAAAGGCAGGCAGCTTTGGATTCAATTCTGAGTTCTTAAGGGAGCTATAGCTCTCAGGTTAGGGCCCCACCTGAGAGCAATAGACCTCCTTTTCCTTGTATTGTTACTTGTCTTCCTTTCAACACTTTATTTCTTTGTTTTGACATGCATTTAGAATTTACAGTCTGCTGATTTGATTTCTTTTATGTGATTGAGTAGGATTAGTTTACAGTTCAAGTGTTTTTAGTTGTTTAGATTAGAGTAGGAGGATTGTAATTCATTAGAGCTCCAAAAAAGGTTGATAGTGCACTCGCTGCCATATCTGTTTAGAGATTGGGGGTGTGGGCTGTACCAACCACCAAAAAACGCAGTATTATGCTTCCATGCAAGCTGACACACAGTCATTTCAATTGTAGATCCCTCCATGCATTCCGCTCTTGAGCACTACTGCTTCATTCCAACGCCATGCACGATTTTTCTCCACACTTTACATTGTTGTTCATTGGTTTAATAACACAGTTAGAATAGGTTGATGGAATTCTTGGTTTTGTGCAAGATATAGAGGATTTGTTTCTTTTACACTGCATAGCATCACTTTATTGTGTTATTCTTCTTCTCAACCACGCCTGGAGCCACTTGCTCGACCTCTGTTCAGCTCACTAGCCTTCCAACCCTTCTACTTCTCACGTAGCTCCATCTTTTTACTTTCCCTTGCTTCCTCCCTTCTATCCACCAACCAACTGTACCCACTCTTTCCTCATCTCATATCTCTATCCCTGAGCCACCACAAACTCCTCCTTCACCTTACCCATCCATTCATACCACTCCTCTACTCCTCCATCACCCAAAACTCCAACTACAGCACATCCTGTAGAAGTTAGCAGACTTCCTGTAGAAATCCCGAGCTTCCTGTAGGATCCCCTGCAGACATCCTGTAGAAGCCTGCAAACTCGGTTGCCGAGCATCTGAACGTTGTAGACTCCTGTGCAATGATGTTAGGGATCCCCTGGAACCTCTCCTAGCCCTTTTGACCTTTCCCAAGCTTTCTTTCCCTTCGCACTACCCCTCCACAGTCAAACCCTAATAAGAAATAGAATCATAATAACTCCAACCACTTAAGCAAAAATACAAAAACAATGTTCTTTTCAATAGAAGTAGTTTAAGTTCATGAATTTCATATCACTAGCAGTAATGGCATCATTTCTAGAATTTTGCACTCTCACTATTGCATCATAGAGGTTAAACTAGTCAGATTAGGGTTTACTAGGGTTTCCATGTTTTTGTTGGCTTTCAGTTCATTTTTGCAAAGTAGATTAATTTCCTTTGAGATAGCCTTCGTCCATCATTTAGAAAGCTTCTTCTGAGAACATATAGAAGTTGGCTTGAGCCCTAGCGGACTTGTGCCAGCTGACCAAGTGACAGCTGCGACAAGAGCTAGTACTTGTGCATACAACACCGTCGCTTCCAAGTTTGTTACGAACTACCGGGTTGATAAAATTAGAGATAGGAAGCTCCAAGAGTTGTAGCATTATTGTTACAATACTGGAGCCCACCATCTTTTTTGCGCCGTTGCCGGGGAAGCGTCAGAGTATTGGTGATTGCCGTTTTTCTTCTATTTTCCACTACAATCTTCTTCTAAGTAGTTTATTTCATTTCCATTATGCAATTTCATTTATGCAAAAGTAGATTAGCATTTCCCGCTTTCATAGATTAGCATTTCCCGCTTTCATAGATTAGCATTTCCCGCTTTCATAGATTAGCATTTCAATTTCGCAATTTCATTTCTGCAAGCGTAGATTAGCATTTCAATTCCGCAAGCGTAGACTAGCATTTCATTCCTGCAATTTCATTTGAGCAAAATAGATTAGTCCTTTCCCGCTTTCATTTCAATTCCGCATGTTCATTTTAGCAAGATAGTTAGTTGCAGTTCAATTTATTTCAATTTTGCAAGTAGAAGTAGAAAAAAGCAAAAATCAACCAAAAATATTTCATTTCATGCCTTGTAGGAGTAGAGATAAGTTAGAAAAATGATTGCACAACTCCCCCACTGCTTCACACAGCCAACGTTATCTCTTCTTTGATGGCTGTGATGAAAGAACCCCTGGGTGGACATCAAGACATATCTGAAGAACCTCTAGGGGAGAAGAAGAAAGAAACATTCCTCTGAAGCAAATGGCTACAAGCAGAAATGTTGGGAGCAGTCCCTTGTCCAAAGATGAATTTGAAAATTAGATCAAAGATTTCAAGAGTGATATGAGGCAGTTTCTTGCCATGCAACTGGATACCTTGCGGATCCAAAAGAAGCAAGAAGAAGCCAAGAGGGCTTTGGCCATTTTTTGTCCTAGGTGCGCTAGAAAGCATCCTAGGAATGAATGTCCAATGCACTCCCTAGAAGTGTGTTTCATCTGTGAAGAATACCATCCTACAGATCAGTGCCCTTCCTTGCCCAGAATCAAAGCTGCATATCAAAGAGCCAAGGGAGCCACTGAATCACTCTATTATATGAACCAAAGGAGGCCACATGGGCCTAGATCTTACCAGCAGGAACTGCAAGGGACACTCGAGACCTATTATGACCCCTATCAAGCCACTTTCATGCCTTCTTCGGGTCCCCCTGCTCATCCCTCCTGGTTCACACCTCCTCCTTGTTCCTTCATAGATCCATATTATGCCCAACCAGCTGCTCCATCATTTCACTCTTATGCTCAGCCACAACCTCAGTGGAATGCACCTCATCAGGGGTGGAGGCCCCAATACAACACTCCTCCCGCTTCTTTTCCTCCACCACCTGCTCATCCACAACCATCACCTCCTCCTCCACCAAGGCAACCCCAAATGCCTACCCAACCACAATGCCATCCATCTCCATCTCGATTTCACACCTCCACTCAACTACCCGTACCATTTCCAAAGCCATACAATGGAGTAGCTCAACCCAATTGCAAAGCTGAGGCACAACATGTGCAAATGACTCCTTTTGAGCTCAATGATCTTCACCATGGCTCAGGAAAAGCATTGCAAAAAAGAGATCATCTTGAAAGCATTGAAGGATCACATCCAGGAAAAGAAGATTCAAAAGAGGAGATCAAAGAACCATGGGCTACACTTGATGAAGAGAAGAGATCTAAATCAGAGATCGAGAGAGTTCCCTCATGGTTATCATCAAATCCTCCATGTACTCAAGAGAAAGATCAACAAAAAGAGGAAGATCAGAAGGTCATGATAGAAGGTGACATGAAGAATGATCCAAATCAGCAAGACGACCAAGGATATCAAAGCTATATTGAGATATGGTTTCAGAAGGTCACTAAGTTGTAGCGGTACTTTCTTCCTCAGTTATGTTTGATCCCTTCAAAGCCAGATCATTTGGTCTCTGAGATCCAGATACCTGTCAAAGCATGCATTTTGAGCCTTCACATCATTTTGTCTCTAATCTCGATGTGCACATGGCTCCATTGGAAGTATTCTTATACTTGAAAATGATTTTGTTTTTCAAGTAGGGTAGGGTAGAAAAAAAATAAAAAATAAAAAATGAAAATAAGAAGAAAATAAAAATATAAGGTGAAAACCTCCTTGGAGGCGCCTTAGATTGGCTCATTGATTGAAAACCTCCATGAGGCGGTCAATGGGTTGTAAAAAAGAGAAAATAGAAATGGAATAAGATCCCTGGGTGAAAACCTTCCTTGGAGGTGCCCAGGGCAGGCAATTAGGGTGAAAACCTCCATGAGGCACCCTAGTTGTTTTTCAAAAAAAAAGAGAAAAAGAAAAGAAAAATAAAACTAATATCCATTGGCTAATTGCAGGTTGCAAGAAGGACGTTTCATGACAGGAGGAGCACTCAAATCAAGGTCAAAGGAATTTTTCTTGTGCCTTCTACAGGAAGCTCTGTATTTCTACAGGAAACATCCTGTAGAACCTTTGGGCGAGCCAAATCCAATTTCAAAAGTGAATTTAATGGTGGAAATCTGTTGATTAGGCCTACAAGCACTCGTGTGTCCATCCCTTGCCTTTCTTCATCATTTTTTCCACCTCCTTGTGCTTCTCATTGTGCTTCTACAGGAACTTCCTGTAGAAATTGTGGGAAACTAGACATGGATTCCAAAAAGTGGTTTGGCGAACATTGTAGCTTCCTCAAAGGTTCAGAAGCCCTCATGCAATCTTCCAACTCCTCCTCCATCATCTCCATACCTGCATCACAGCCCAAGCTCAGTTTTCCCTTCCATGCAAACATATGCAAAGTGCCTTGAAGCAAAAAGACATAGAACAAAATTTGTTTTTGCCATAACTTGAGAACCATGCATCCATTTGACAAACCGTTTTATGGGGAATTGTACAAGGTTGATGGCAACAGGCGTGAGCGGTTTCATGCAATTCCGGTGCACGGTTTCCATGAAATCAGCCTCCACCACCATCAGCCATTTTTGCATTTTCTCCATAACCATGCATCTGTTTCAAAACCTGTTTCATGGGGATATGCATGTAAGTGATGGTAACCTACCCAAGCAGTTTCAGCCGATTCTGATATACAGTTTCTGAGAAATCGAGCTCTGAAATCTTCAGCCATTTTCCATTTTTCTCGAAATCCGTGCATCCATTGATCACGATGTTGCTATGGGAGATGCATAATGATGATAGGAACATGCTCACCGAGTTTCAGATCAATCCGGTGTACCGTTTGAGAGCAATGGCGAAAACAAGTTCTGGTTTTGTGACATTGCAGCAGCAGCAGCTTGAAAGTGCAGATCTGAACGTGGAAACAAATGCATGCAGCTCAGATCCGGCTAGAGGACACCTGCACAAGGAAAAGCAATCAAAAATCATCAGCCAAGCCCTCATGCAATCAAAGGATCCAAGCATGCAACAGCAGAATCAGAGCATGCAGCAACAAAAAGCTTCACAAGCAGCCGTTTGACTTCAGGTACGTGACTAAACCTTGTTCATCTATTACATGAATCTAGTCTAAGCATTGCATGAACGAATGAGATAGTGGGATTCAGCCAGGAAGCTAGCCATATTCGATTGCACTCATCCATGCAAAACTCACGCATCATGTATGGATCAGTCATTCACGTGGAAGTTGGAAAACACAGTTAGTGGTAGATCTGTTGAACTCTAGTGCACAGGACGTCAAATAATTAACAGAGAGAAGAAGACATGTAGTTCATAACATCACTGCAGTTTGAAAAATCTAGCACACATGTTTTGTCCACCTCATCACAAATCACGCAGCAATTAAAGACGGCTTGGCTGAAACTCATGTACTGCTGTTCATCTGCACTTTCCACGTCCTCAACTGAAGTGTGCACAATCAGTTAATTGGTTCTCTATCATCAACACATTTGATGGTTGTTTTATTTCTCTCCGAAATTGTTGCAATGATCATGATGCGAACATTGAACCGTGGAAGTTTAATGACAGCTATGCTACTATTATGGGTGTTTATGGGTTTCTTTGCAGGGTATGCATTGTCACGTCTATCTAAGATGTTCAAGGGCATAGAACAGAGGAGGAACACGCTGAAACCACATTCTTGTTTTCATGGTAAATTTGTTTATTTTTCACCATGAAAAGGTATTTTTCAAAGTATTTTTATCTATCTTCAACAGGTATGAGTAATGTGTTGGTTTTTGTGCAGGATAAAGGATTTTCAGGGAAAATTGTCATTTTTTACAAACAAAAACATCAGAGTCATCTTTAAGCCCTTTCCTGACTCCTAAAACATGAAAATATTGCCGAGCGTTTCTTTTACACTCGTTAAAACGGAATTAAAAGAAGGTCCTCTTACAGCCCTTTTCTGACCGTAAAACATGAAAAAATTGCCGAATTTTTGTTGTTTCAAATTCGATATTGGAAATAAAACGACGTGTCCTTGATCGCTTTTTACTTTTAATATCAGAGACACTAATCATGAAAGTTCTCCTTGGTCGTAAAGATCAAGCGGTTCTCTCAAGTATTATTTTATACTTTTTCGGGCTTGGGAGACACATATTTACGAAAAAGGTCAACCCTGGAGTCTTCTTAAGTTTTTCAGACTCTCTAAAATTGAAAAACGCTGAGTTTCTCCTATACTGGACTTGTTAAAATTTCACAGTAAAGGACCTGTTCGATTACAAACAGGAACGAACCACTCCTTCTTAGGGTTCGAATCTAAACTAAGTTGGACTCATCCGAAGGATGAGCTTATAATCAAGAAAATGTTATCCTCCTCAAGCTTGTAAAAAAATAAAGAGGTACTTGCCAGAAATGGTGGGGGAAAAGAGAGAAAAATGAGCCTATTTGTTATCCTTTGTCTCGGAAAAACCTTATCACCACTCTTGAACACGACACTTTTCATTCACCTGGGTTGGGAAATCCTTTGCCTAACAGTTGATCAAACCACATTGAAAGTCTTCAGCCGGTTTCTGGGTATTAACTTTGGGTCAATTGTCACCAAGCCATCTGTTGTGTCGTTATGTGTTCAAGAGGTCACTGCAAATAAACCATTCATCTGCAAAATATCTGTCATCCATCTTGACCATCCCTGAGTCAGTCCTTACAGCTACATTTCTTCAACTTGATTTATGGTTTCGTGTTGTGGGCTTGCCTGCGACGGATCGCTTTCTATCGACATCAGCACATTATCTAGAAAGATGATCTAGGAATCATCAGTACCTTGAAATCTGCATGCCTCAATGGCAGGTTTCTCGCCTTTGACGACAGGTTACATCAATGACCTTCGATCAAGGGATTCTATGACATGTTCGACATCAACACATTCATTCACATCTCACGGATTGTACTAGGTACTTTGAGAACCATTGACATCACTGGTGGTCTCTCTCACACTTGTTAACAGTTTACATCATTGACTGGTAATCAAGTGGTTTCTACCATGTTCGACATCAACTCATTTATTCGCATGGATAGAATCGTACTATTTCGGGAAGCAGAAATGAAGACCCTGGATCTAGTTTCCGCCATCCAGGCTGCGAGGAGTTTTGTATTCATTATTCTGTAGACTAATTATAAACAGATGGCTGCGTCCATACTGTGTCTACATGTGTCTATGATTATGATGTACTGCAAAATCATTCCTATATCAGAGCAGTAGTTAGTTTGTTAGTTAAAGTTTTTGATCTGAGTATGGGAATGCCTACCTCAGCGATGATATGATCTCATATATGTATTTTGTGTTGAATATTTGCAGGTTCCAACTGGGCTCTCGACAAGATAATCCTTGAAATGATAAAGTGCTTCACCCTTCCTAGATGATATGAAACCCTAATCTACTACAGACCTTGCACTTTAGGGGGAAATCTGTTACACTAAAATTTGTTACCATGACTATTTACAGTCAGTATGGCTCCATCAATAACCATACTGTCCTCCTTGGCAAGTCTTATACCTCTGCTCCTCATGGCAAACTCCAAAAAAGAGAGAAAACCTTTAAAAATCAATATAACTCTGGTTACGCACTTTCTCTTACTCTTACCTGCATGTACGCACCTCAAGTACATAATACCTGCGTACTTGTATGCTTTGTCTGTAAAGGGGTGAGTGTGTACCCCTGTAAAAGTCAAAAGGCGCAAGTTTTACTTCAAAAAACTTACTTTTGGTCGATTCTAGAGCATTCTAGAGGATGGTTTGATGTGGATTGAGCGCCTCCAGATGGTTCATGCATCCCAATGAAAGAGGAACTTATCCCATGAAGAGGGGGGCTATCCCTTTGAAAGAGGGGCTTATCCCATTGATGGTGGACCTATTTAACTTCCTCCAAAGCATTATAAATACAGGCATTGGGCCAGAGGGAGGGGAGGTTGAAAGTTGAAGATTCCTAAGGGTAGATGCTGCTGAAATTAGGACTCCCTTATAGAGCTTGAGAGGAGAGATCCCATTCCTTTATTAGCTTCATTTGGAAGTGGGTGAGCTGATCAAAGTAGAGGAGAACTCTTGCTGGACCCTGGGAGGGACTTGCACAACACCAAGGCACTGGTTGTAATGGTTTCTTTTGTTTCCAATTAATACAATTAAGTTCATTTTTCTCAACAAGTTGTTATATATAATTTGTTTCACAAACTCCTTGGTCTTTATGATGAATATGTTTTATTATATGAGTTATTCAGGTGCTATGTAATCGTTTTCTTGTTAGTGTATACAGGCTTCAAGGAGAAGGAGCTCATCTGGATCGAAGAGGCTTGACCGCTACAAACAAGCGTTGGACTAAAGGTAAGCCTTAAAACACCTGGTTGCTTTTATTTTAAATGCATATTTAGGGAAAGATAGTGCTTGATTGTTTTGTTTGTCACTAGAAAAGCCTTGTTTTCTAGGGAGGTCGGTTTTGTCTGCAAAATTGACTCTTTCCGCATGACAATGTGTGTGGAGTAGGTTGGCACACAGTATTTGTATTACCATGGTACAAGTGTCCTAGGTATTGGCATAGCCATAATATTTTCTCGTGGTATTGGTTTGGATATTTATGGAGATTACTTTGCTATATGCTTGTGAGTGAATATTAAGTTGGGATAGGATTCATGGTGTGTGAATGTGAAAGTGTGATATAGTTTTTTGTCAAGCATATTACTTATCTATAACTATGTTGAGTAGATTATGTATATCATCTTATCATTTTCAGATTCAGATAAGTGAAGTTGTTGGGTTGGTCATGTTGAGCAGGTTTGAGGGCCCAATTTGAAAATTCATGAAACATGGTTTTCATGGAGGTGTTGAAGGCATTGAGATTTCATAATAGGCAGTGTGTAGATAAGGAGGGGGCCTTCTAGCAGATATATTAGTATGATAAGTAGTTTCTCTAGAGTCCAATAGAATTGGTCGAGGCTCGTTGGTTGTGGTGGCTTCAAATGAATGGTTATTCGTAGAGTTGTGAGAGAAGAGTCTTTCTAACTGATGTTTCTATCATGCTATGATAATAGTTGATTCTTCTAGGTAGTGGGTGCTAGCTCTTCTATGTAAAAATTTGTTCAGCACTTAATAGAATATTTGAGCAACAAAAACTACGGGTGGTGTTTTTCCTTGGAGGGGGGTTTCCACTAGAAACATCTGTGTCCTCTTGTGTGCATTATTTGATCATTTTTTATGGTGTTTTACATTCACGCTATGTTGGTTCTACATGTTCTAATATATTGATTTCATGTTGGTTTCATAAGTGTAGTTGATGTGGTGAAGTAAAATTATGAGTGCGTACACAAACAATTCCTCTAGTCCGATAATGGGTCTAGCCACAACTGATACATTCTATGGAAGATTTCCTTAGGTTAGAACCAAATAAGAGGGTCTACCTCTTAGTACACTTATCTCGTTTGGTGATGAATTTGCTTGCTTGCTCTAGCTATTTCCCGTTTCCTTCTTCAAACACTTGAGACAGGTAAACAACAACAAACAACAACTGTGATAATAGACAAATTGTAATTCAACCTACTTAACAAGTCAAGAAACATGAATCCATAAATATGTGAGATGACACATTATGTAGGAAATCAATTGATAGTTGCGTATATATTGAATCAACAAGAGATTACAACCATTGTCTTGATGTTGTTCTCCTGTGACAAAATGAGGTTCCCACACACGTCTGTTAGCATTCCATGATGGCCTCAACAATGATAGTTTTAAAGCTCTTCAATTTAGGCTTCACATGAAACGAAATTCACACTTCTCCCTCACACAGAACTAGAGAGCTACAACTATGAATATCTTGTTGTTTACTCCAAACATAATTAGCACTAGCACACCAACACTAACACTAGCTTGTGCTTGGGTTAAATGGAGGTTTATATAACATGAATGGATGGAGATGCTTCCTCTTCTCATGGGAGAAGGTCTTACCTCTTGGGGTAGTTCCATCCTTATAGGGGAAAGGAGACCAAACTGACATCCTTGACTCCACGTGGTTTAACCATTTACCATACTTCCGTTACGAAGCTTCTAGAGTTGGAAGCTTCGGCTCCTTATTTAAAAAACTTACCAAAAGAGGATTAGTGCAACTGAAACAAAGCTCATTCACTCCGGTCGGCACTAGGGACATTTTTAATCCTTGCATATCGATGCGAGGAGGACAAAGGTCATTAGCGCTAGTCTTGTAAACTAGGAGAAATAGAACATTCTTTGGAAATGGTGCAAAAGGAATTGTTCTATTCATGAAGAGAGACACAATGGGAGTTTCTTCATGAAGGGAAAGCATGTAAAGTTCACTGTAGAGGTCCTCCAGGACCAAGGAATGGGGAGTACAGGGATAGTGACAAAATGTTGTGTAACAAATGCCCCCTAAAGCGTGAAGGCCAAACTGGAGTGAGGGATGAAATGTTTTATGAACCAGTGCAGGGAACTGGAGTCTGTCGTCGGAAAACCTGTAAGAAAGTATAGATACATATACATAACTGAAAACTTTGTTAAATGATACATGAATCGTGGCATGGACGCAGTCTTCCAGAGAATGATTATGTAAATGGATCCATGCATGGGCACAACCATCCAATATAGAGGATCACATCGAAACCAAGGTATGGTCATAGCCATGCAATAATGAGAAAGATCACATATGATAACTCATGGTATGGTCACAACCATCCATCTGAGAGAGACATGTATATCAACATAATCATGTCACATCACCTTGCAACCTCGACTTTTGTAATTTGAGCCCAGGGTCTTGCGCTCGATTACGACCCGATTAAAGTACAAATTCTAACATGTGAATAGATGCGTTGACATCGAACATGCTAGAAAATTGCTTGATTACTAGCCAATGGTGTAAACTGTTAACAAGCACAAGAGAATCCACCAATAATGACAATGGTCCTCAACATAGTAGTAGCACAATCCACGGAATGTGAATAGAGGAATTGAAGTCGAACACCCGTGAAATCACTCGATCGAAAGCTAATGATGTGAAATTGTCATCGAGTGCAAAGAACTTGCCATTAGGGCATGCAAGCTCTAAGGTACTAGAAGGGAGTCTCTCGGTCAACTTCCCAGATAATGAGCTGAAGTCAACAGGAAGTGGTCATGTCGAAGGAGGGCCATAATGTATCCCACATCTTCAACATGAGATAAAGGGATGCAAAATGATTTTGGATGATACAGAGAATCTGGGGTAAGTGTAACTACATAAGGACAACCCTTGAACATATCGGCAACAAAACTGGAAGTTTGGAAGCTTTTGGATCCATAGGATCGGTGGTCATGATGACAGGGAAGAGGTCAAATGGAAGGCAAAAAATGAATAGCCCAACCTAGGAAGGTCAATGATACAAAGGAGGATATCCCATCCCAACACGAAGCAGAAAGTGTCATGTTCAAGAGTGAGCTTCTGACACAACTGATTAGATTTCCAAATTTTCACCCACCATTTGTGGCAGGTACCCCAATTATTTTTTAATCGCAAGCTTGAATGGGAAAGCATATGCTTGCACTGTAAGTTCATCCTTCAGATGAATCTGACCTAGGAAGTTTAATGAGCCCTAAGAAGGAGAAGCTCATGTTCGTCATGGTGATGAATCCAATGTCGTTTAAAATAAAAATGAGTCCAACAAAGGTGTAACTCTGTATCTTTTTCATGTTTAAAGAGTTTGAAAAAGACACGGAAAAGAAAACTCCACATGGTCCCTTTTCATACATTTGTGTCTCTTGAGCCTGAAAAGGTAGAAAACGATAGTTGAGAGAACCACTTGACCATTTCATTCAAGGAGTACCTTTTTCATAAATAGTGCACCCTAGCTTGAAAAAGGGGTAAATGAATACTAGGCGCACGGCGTTTCACATCCATTAACGAGTTCGAAATGATAAAGGATCAACTATCTTTTTATTCTTAAACGGTTGGAAAAGGACTTGAAAGAAGACCCCCCATTTTATTCTCTTTTACAATTCAGAAGGGGAAAATACTCGGCAATCATTACATTTGAGTTTTATGAGTCGAGAAAAGAGTTGCAACGTGACTCGACATCATCGTCAAACATCCATCACCTATCGCTGTGCAAAAAGGTAAAGTGCATTATCCAATTCTTGAGGCAAAATAGATCAAAATATTTATGAAACCTAATATTTCATGAAAAACTGAATAAAAGGGAGGAAAAGTAAATATTTTTTACCATTTACCATTTTACCTCACTCTGAAAAACTTTTCACCCACTTTACCCCTAAATGTTCTGGAGTAGATTGTAGGAGATCAGGGAGGTCATTCGCCGAGCCACCAATTGCAGGTAAGAGCAAAAGACCTATACTCCATTTCCATACCATTTATTCCTATTTTCATCAATTTTTTGGATTTTTTAGGGGGGTTTGTAAAAAAAAATTGCCCTTCGTCGGCGCGAGTTCCGGCCACGGAATCACACCGACCAAGGGTGATTAAAACGTCCTATCGCACCGTCAGCACAACTATTTTTAAAACAGGTGCATCGATGTCGTGAATAAGGAAAAAAATCATTTGCCTCTCAAAACCACCGTTGGAATCCAAATTTTATTGTCCAAAAATGATTATTGACTTGAATACATGGTTTTTGTATGAAAGAATCGTCGAAAATGGTAGATTGGAAAGAACATGAGCATGAAGATGTGGACACCCAGGTACTGAATGATTCAAATTTCCTGAATGCTTTGAGGAACTGTGGATTCCTCAAGTTCTTTCTCACACTAGGAATGTGGACCCAACCTGAGCTGCTTCGATACCTCATTAGTCTCTAGGACATAAATAGGGAAATATTCATCATTGGTGACCAAGAGCTAGAGTTAGAAACTTCAAACATATATTTCATTACAGGACTATCCCGAAGAGCGGAACCAGTCAACCTATATGGGTTACGATCGATTGGGGAAAGCATATCCATGCTACTTCCCCATCATTGCCTTGAAGCCCTCAAATCCAAGAGCAACAAGATTGAGATTTCCACCGTGCGAGATCTGACACTGAGAGTGCTACTATTGACTATCAACAGAGTGGTGGGGTCCCAAGTAGTGCACGAGACTAACAAGTCAAAATTTCTATATTCCATCAACTCTACAACACCTACAATCTCCAATTGGGTAGAAGCCATGAAGTTCAACATAAAACACCAACTCACAAAAGCTAAGGTGGAGAATCTGAAGAAATTTTGCTTCGGATCCGTACTAGTGACCTTTTTCTTGGAATAGGTGCTGTTGTTATAGTACCAGTGGACTGAGGTAGATCCTCTGATGCCACGAGACCCACAGATGGCCCATTGGAGTCGTTTGATGGCTAGGATCATTGGGGGCCAACATATGTCTGATAGGCTCGCCTTCTTTTCATGGCTACGATGACATATGATCTTCGTGGAGGATTTTCCATACAGTGGTATTGACTTTCTTAGAGATCTGGACATGCCGCTGCCAAATGGGGAGCATTTTGACGACGAAGGTAAAAAATCAATTTTAAATTTGTGATTTTTTAATTGTTTTTGATATATATGTGTTCATAACATTTTGTTTTGTCAATGTGGATGTTGGATCAGAGCATCCTGTCGGGATGTCCCCAATAGCCAGGCGCGTCGCCCACCATTTTGATGTCACTCCTTATCAGGAGGGGAGTGACAGTGAGGAGGAGATCGTGAGGAACCTTGAGGGGTTGACTCATGGTATCCCAGAGTATGCTCAAGTGGGAGACATTCCTCGCCAGTACCAGAGAGACACGGTGGGAGTATCGGATCAGATCCGCCGATTTTTTACTCATGTTGCATGAGTGGTTTCATGCTACTACAATCACCATGCTGATTAGTTCCTAAGTAGATCATTTTACATTTTTGAGGCCTGCGAGTTGTCGATGTTATTTGGACACACATATTATTTTTTGGGGTTTTGATGTACCAAACATTATCACCATATATATATATATATATATATATGCTATATTTTCTTGCTTAATATGGTACAAATGATTTGTTTTGGATTTTCACATGTTTCTTAAATGTCTATCCAACAAATAATTAACTAATGCATGGCTAATGCATCTGTCAATGTATTCATGCATCTAGGAATATGATGGTATGTAATGTAATCAAAAGTCCTTTCCATTAGACAAATACCTAGATACATTCTTAGTATCTGAGGGTTTCTTATGGAATATTGCCCGTTGAATTGAAGGATAACAAGTTGTGAATCCAGGTTGACAACCAACTCTCGAATGTCAAGAGCAATGGCTTCTGACAAGAGTTCGATGATTGTGTTGTATTCAACATTGTTGTTAGTTGTGTGAACTAAACAAATACCTTGAATATCAATCAAATCACCATGAGGGTCATAAATAACCCATGCCGCGGAGGATAAATTTCGGGTAATGGCAAGCACCATCAACGAAACCGTTGTGAGGAGTCACAAACATCTCCAAAGTAGGGAAAACATAGTAAACATGAAAGCTGTTTGAAAATCTAAGACACCAAACCACACTGCACAAAAATGAATGACACATTAATGTACATAAGTAACCATGCAAGATGACCTAAGCATAGTACTTCTTGAGAGAGTCCATGTTGGGACTCAGGTAATCAATCAACAGAGATGAACACCGTAGTTTTACCGTTGGCATGATGAGTAAGCATCGACTCGACCAAATAATGGAGTAGAACTCATATAAGGCTTTTCCCCTGTGCCCCTTGGGCGAGGGAGGGTTACGAGTCAGATGACTACCTGATTCCAATAATGGGCAATTGGTAAAAACTCGGGGAGGGAGAAAAACCCTGAATCCATGAAGGGATAAAGGTGTCCTTAGTTGAAAGATCTTGATGATGTTAAGAGAAACTGACATGTCAATAAGCAGCGGAAAAGAGAACGTCTCAAAACACATAGACATGACCATCAGGCTAGGCAGGAGAGAGGAATGATGATGAGTATCATTCCAAGGTGTTTCTTCCAAGGACATTACTTGCATGATACTTTCATTAGTAAGAAAAGTCTCGACTAAGGGACTAGGAGATTCTGAAGCGCCATTCCATGGGGATTGAGAATACGTATAGAGAGAAGTCCTCAAAATAGGAGAATCAGAGGATACAGAACTTGAGGCCAAAACAATCTCCACGTAATTGATTTCGGAAAGACTAAGTGGCATAACCTCGCCCTAGGTATCAACAATATCTGGTGAAGGTATGACCCAAGGATCAGATTTGACTGATATCATGTTGACAGAGGCGACATGAGGAGGTGGGAGCGGAAAAATTCCCATTAAGGTAGAATCTTTAAAATGACTTGCCCCCACACTCTCATAAGGAGCACTAGTGTGCTTGACATACGGAACATTGCCATCCGAGGAGGAAGAGGAAAAGAAGGATAGTTGGTTGACAGTGACGATTTTCCCTTGATGGGGAAAACGAATCATGCAGAATAGGGAGGAGGCTACAACATGCATGGCATGGGTCCAACTCCATCCAAGTAGAAGATTATAATTGAGCTTAGCATCAACAATCTCTACCTCGAATTGTACTGTCTTGCCCTCCAAATTAATGGCAAGCTTAGGTAAGACACCGAAGGGTCACGAATCGCGCCCGTCGAAAGCTTCCAAAGTGTTTAGGGATTGGTTCAAAGTAGGGGAACCAATGGCCTTCTAGTAGGTGATTGACATGATGCAGGTAGAAGCACCTTCATCGATGACAATCCTATGAATGTTTTTCTCATTGATGTTTACCTAAATGAGAAAGGCAATCTGATGAGGTAGGTGTGGAACATGGTTCTCTAGATCAAAACATAACAAATTAGAATTGGTAGGATCAATACCCCTAATAGCTGATAGAAAATATTTCCGCTAAGACGAACAACTTTGGAGCACCTCGAGAGCTGACATAGTTGATGGTGCCTGAGCCAAATCTTCAACAATATTATAGTGCTGAGAGGCTCGAGCGTTGGGATTGTACAATCATTTCCTTAGCACACCGCGAGAGGGTGGCCAAATAGTGGAATTAGGGTTAGGGTGTTAGATATGAAGAGGGCCAGAACTCGAGGCAAAAGGAGAAGGGGTGGCCTCTTTCTCTATCCCGGTTGTTGGAGCAGGAGTTTGATAATATTTTGATCTAGTAGCCACATTAATGGGCATACTAATCATGAACACTTGAGATCCCAAGGAAGAAGATGATTGAGGTTGGTCTACCATTTGAGTTTGCTGAGACAAACATGACTCTTTTAGGATAGCTAGGGTCCCTTTGAGCAAACGACTAACTTTGGATCGTCGGGGACAATCCTTGGTATAGTGATCCTCCTTGCAAATGAGGCATGGATACTTAGGCTTCCGTTGTGAAGAATCACCAGTAGACGACTTAGGAGGACCCTAATTTGGGGCATCGACTTTACCCTTTGCCTTTCTACTTACCTTTCGAGGATTTTTCTGCTATGGTAGACTCGACAACATGAACCTCTGAGGTTTTACTAGGGCCAGGTGGATTCTGGGAGGAACTATTGGAAGCAGTGTTTGAGACCGACTTTTGTTTGGAAGAAGATTTAGCAGGGGTCTGTGACACTGAACCAATTACTCCATCAACAAGAGGTGTAGCATGTGACTTCGATGTCGTCGGATCATATGATGGGTGCGGAGCATCGAGTAATAACTCATACAAAGTGCTAGACTGAGAATAAACAAGATCTAAGTACTGAGCACGAGCAATGGCTTGTTCTTCGGTAACGCATCCATCCATAGCTATATCACGAGCAATTGGAGCGACGAATGACTTAGTAAACCATTTGGTGAGAAATTAATAAGCAATCTCGAATTTGATTAGGCGACGTCTACGTCTCCATTCATGGATGTGATCATAGATGTGTGTCGCAATATCTTACTTAAGAGATGTGAGAAAATAGGTGCCAGTTTCATAACGAACCAGCAACTAGAAATGCATAAGGAAATCCATGGCTAAAGAGTTGAAGTCATGGTAAGCACTTCGAGGAAGCTCGATGTACCACTTGGCTGCAGTACCTATGAGGTTTCATTGGAAAAGATGGAGACGAATAGAATTGTCAACATAATAATTTGAAGAGCACCAAAGGTGATATGTCATCACATGGGCTTGAGGATCTTCTTTTTCTTTCCCATTGAACTTAGGACAATTGCTCGGGATCTTGGAAGAAATTGGAGGCTAGTATGGCGAATGAAGTATTGGATCATTCATAAGGCGAGACACATATGGAAACTCTAGTGTGGCCAAGAATGACAATTGAGTATTAAAAGGCATTGGAGGTCGATAAGCGGGTCTAACTGGAGGAGCGCATCCCTGCTGGTAAGGATGTTGGCCCCATAGTGGGGGATTTTGGCCATATGGCATTTGAGTCTACTTCCATTGTGGGTTACCTTGGAAATAGGGAGTATTTTGACCTTAAACACCTTGGAATTGTCCAGTCATAGGTTGTTGATAAGCAACATACGGGTTAAGAGGCTGTTGAGCCCGTTGACCTTGGACATATGAATATTGTACCTATTGTCCATGAACATATGGGTTTTGAACCTCTTGCCCTTGAACAAGAGGATTTTTGACCTGCTGTTCTTCGACATAAGGTTATACACTTGCTACCCTTGGACATAGGGATTCTATACCTACTGCCCTGGACATAGGGTTCTTGGACCTGCTGCTGCAGGACTTGACCCTGGCCTTGTCCTTGCAAGGGCTGACCCTATTGATATGTATATAAGGGTTGTTGTTGCTCGGGTTGGCTCCAATACATCAAGGATTGACTTTGCAGCTACAAGAGTTGTCCCTGTGGTTGCAGAGGTTGGCCCTACAAAGACATAGGCTGGGAGGTTTGTAGAGCATACTGCATCTGCTGCTGCATGGTTTACTGTAATTGTTGCAAGGGTTGCCCGTGCGGTTGTTGTAGTTGTCCTTGCTGTGGTATCATCTATCCTTGTTGTTGTGTGGATGACCCGTGCTGCAACAAAGGTTGCCCTTGTTACTGTAGAGGCTATCCTTGCTGTTGAAAGCGTACTTGAACAATGCCCGAAAAATTTCCAAACTGAATCTGGCCATAGCCACCCTGAAAAGTGGATGAGATAGGTTGAACGTACTGCCTAGACTAAAGGACATAAGGTGGATTGACCATTCCTTGAGAACGATATGGAACGTAAGGAGTTTGGTATTGAACCTAAGCCTCATAAGGCTGCTGATATTGGAAATTGCTTGACCCAAATGGACCAACGAGATTTTGAACTTGTTGGTACTAGACATTGCTTGATCCAATAGGACCAACAGGGTTTTGAATAATGCCAGAAGAAGGCTGGTTCATGCCAACCATGTGAGCCTGTGAGCTACTCACATTGGTGGTGCCTGACACCATAGAAACACTTAAATTCTGCCCCCCAGGTGGTGGCACAACTTGGCCACTTACTGGAGGGATCAGAGAACTGATAGTAACATTCTTCGAGACCACTAGTTGAACCAAACGGGTGACTGGGATAGATGATATAAGAGGGTTCGGAATGGTGGGTTTCACCGAGATTGAGGTAATAGCCTGTTGGGAGGCTGGGTTTGCAATGAATGGACCTGCATTAGGCATGGTTCAAGACACCCAAATAGGGTTATGGTAAAGTGATGAGGCACTAGGTGTACCTAAGACCAATTGTGCCAAAGTCACATAATTAGGCGGAAATTCCTGATACACACTAATGGGAATGCTCCCTGTATAGGGGAAACCTTCAAGAGGAAATTGATGTTCTTCCTCTTCGACAATGTGTGGAGTATAAATTTCTTACTCATCTAGAGAGGTAACTCGAGCATTGCCTTCGGGATCCATATCTGGGAACAAACGACGATGAACGACCGAAGAGGTATGAGGGGATAATTCCAAAGGAACACCTGGTTGATCGTACAAACTGTACGGACGCTGCAGTGATATAACAATAGGGTTGAACAAAGGATTCAAAGGATATATAACCAGTCCAAGCTGATCGTTAGTAGTCGGTGAACTCTCAGGAGTTTGGACAGGATTGTCAGGAGATTTCGAGCTAATATCAACATGTGACCGAGTATTTGAAGTAGGCAGAGGACAAGATGACAAATGTTGAATGATCAAAATGATACCGAGTTTAACACTGGTCCTTGAGTGACTCTGTTAATTCAAGAAAAGGCTGCTCAGATAATATTTTAGATAGAGGAGAGGAAGAGGAACTAGGTGAACCAGATGATTCATCGACGATGACCTTGGCTTAGTTAACAGGAAAAGAGAGATAAACTTAAAGGATTTAAAATGTTCTTTTAGGAAAACTCATGATTTTGCCTGGAAAAGACTAACAGGATGTTATAAGATTGTGGGCAATCAATTTTTTAAGATGCATAAATAAACTAATGCTCTTTCATTTTTTGAGAGCCGAGAAAGAGCAAATATGACTCTATCACTTTCAATTGGAAACGTGCTCAGAAGGACAAGTGCTCGAATGGTCTTTTAAATTTAATGAAACAAAAATATCAAATGACTACTCTAGATAATCTAGGTAAAAATGATTACCAGGAAACCATGAACTATAGAATACCTCTCGGCGAACTGAGAAGTATGGGCAGGCAATCTCCCCAAATCATGTGTTCGGCGTATCATGTTTGCAAGGTGATTGACTCAAATTCTTATGTATAAAATATTGCAGCCTAGAGGGATCTCCCGTTATATACTCGATGATACGGGGAGTACAGATCCGTACTAGCATTGTTTAGTGCCGAAGCTAACGACAGATGCTAGGTTTAAAGACGTCGAAACATGTATCTAGCCTAGAGCCTCTAGATGTGCTTGTTAGGTTTCAAGTGTGCCTTAGGTTAATCGAGTTTATTTTAAAGTTTATCTTGAGTTATGTCTCATTTTTCAAGCCTTAGCAATGTGACTCGATAAACCCTAAATGCAACTAAATGTGACAAGACCCTTTCAATTCAATGAATTGTCTATACTAGAGAGGGTAGAAAACACACAATCAAATGCAAACAACCAAGCAACCAAAAGAAAAATTATTTTTCACTACTTCACTTTTCAAGAAAATAAACTAATGAAAAATACATTCAAATTCCTAATTTCCTGACAAGTACACTCTAAGAGTCCTTTCAAAAGAAAGTGAAGTCTTTTTATTTTCAAGTGCCAATGCAATCATAGCCTCGAATGATGCTAACTACTGTAACATATTGATGCAACAAACTAGAATTTTTTACTTTTCATGAAATGAAAAAATGAACTTCTCATAAAATACTTCAATGAAAACGTTTTCGAGGCAAACAATTCTCAAGCAAATGAAAAACACGAAAAGGGAATCTCTTTCAAACTAATGACACAACAACTTTGCCAAAACCAAGACAAGAAATGTGATATATGCTGGAATAGAGACATTTAGACAAGCAAATGAAAACTTTTCAAGTTTTTGTAATGGAGGTCAAAGTCATAGAAGGACCATAAATGAAATGCAAGGAGTAAATGCGCCAACAACTTGACTCACTGAGTTCACAATCAGCTAAATGGATGAAAATCTAGATGCCCTAGTGCCACTAACCATCTAATGACCCAAGAAATCAAGCGAAAAGATGAAAAATAAAAAAGAAAACCAAATGAAAAGCAACTTTCTAGTCAGGGAGAAGACGATCTAAAAAGCTTATAGGGTCGAAATCATGAGAGCAAAACACACTGGCCAAGGTTTGAGGGAAACCCTAATCTTCACTTACAGGCATTGGTGCAACTGCCTAACTAACAACAAGCATCAGAAGGGGGTCAGCGTGACTGTTTCTTAGCATATCGTTCTGATCAGTGCAACTGTCAGTGAATTAAGCACGCTGAGCGATGATGCTAAGAAAAAAATAAAAATATTTAAAAGTTGGGACCATACATGAATTTCAAACCCAGAGTAGTAAGCAAAGTAAAACAAACAGAACTAAAGGGAAATGGCGAGACTAGAAAAGTTCACACAAAACCATGAAATTCCAAGCAAACAAACAGAAGGATTGGTTCCCTGGAGGAGTCACCAATTTTGGTGAAGTAAAATTATGACTGTGGACACAAAAAATTCCTCTAGCCTGATAATGGGTCTAGCCACAACTGATACATTCTATGGAAGATTTCCTTAGGTTAGAACCAAATAAGAGGGCCTACCTCTTAGTATGCTTATCCAGTTTGGTGATGGCCTTGCTTGCTTGCTCCAGCTATTTCCTGTTTCCTTCTTTGAATAACTAAGACAAGTAAACAACAACAAACAACAACCGTGATAATAGACAAATTGTAATTCAACCTACTTAACAAGTCAAGAAACATTAAGCCATAAGTATGTGAGATGACACATTATGTAGGAAATTAATTGATAATTGCATATATATATATATATATATATATATATATATATATATATATATATATATGTATATATATATATATATATGTATATATATGTATATATATATATATATATATATATATGTATATATATATATATATATATATATATATATATATATATATATATATATATCTATATATATATATATATATATATATATATATATATCTATATATATATATATATATATATATATATATATATATATATATTGAATCAAGAATATATTACAACCACTATCTTGACGTTTTTGTTCTCCTCCGACAAAACTAGGTTCTTACACACTTCCATTAGCATTCCATGATGGCCTCAACAATGATAGCTTTAAGGCTTTTCCCTTTAGGCTTAAAACTGAACCAAATTCACACTTCTCCCTCACACACAACTAGAGAGCTACAACTATGAAATGCTTGTTGTTTACTCCAAACTTAATTAGCACTAGCACACCAACATGAACACTAGCTTGTTCTTGGGAAAAATGGAGGCTTATATAGAATGAATGAATGGGAGATGGTTCCTCTTCTCATGGGAGAAGGTCTTATCTCTTGAGGTAGTTCCATCTTCATAGGGGAAAGGAGCCCAAACTGACATCCTCAACTCCATCCGGCTCAACCATTTACCGGACTTTCGTTACGAAGCTTATAGAGCTGGAAGCTTTGGCTCCTTATTTAAAAAACTTTCCAAAAGAGGATCGATGTGACTGAAACAAAGCTCGGTTGCTCCGATCGACACTAGGGACAGTGTTAATCCCTACATATCAACGCGAGGAGGACAAAGGTCATTAGCGTCGGTCTTGTAAACTGGGAGAAACAGAAGATTATTTAGAAATGGTGCAAAAGGGAATTGTTATGCTCATGAAGAGGGACAAAATGGGATTTTCTTCATGAAGGGAAAGCATGTAGGGTTCACTATAGAGGTCCTCTAGGATCAAGTTACGGGGAGTACATGTACAGTGACAAAATGCGGTGTAACAACTGATGAATTACTAAATCTTGTGTTTTGGTAAAAAGAGTTAAAATGGGATAGTCATAGACATTATTGATTCATGCCCCCCTGTGAGTAGTGATTCCATTTCCAACAACTGATATTAAATTCCTGCAGAAGAAGAAGCCACCTAGTTACTCTACCATGAGTAATAGGTTTATTCATGGGGTGTGAGATGCAAGAGTGATCAATATGCACAAAGACAAGATATCTAGTAATATAATGGAACCATAAAAATAATTTATTTCTTGGTTTTAGTATAATTTAATTTTACTAGAGTTCAATCCTTATAGAGATAATACATGTTGTAGAGTTTATATTCTTCCTTTTTACCTAATACACCCTTAATGGTTGTATCTGAGGCGTCAATATGAATATAAAAAGGTAAGGACTAGTTAGGACATCGCAAAATAGGAGTAGTGGATAATTTTTATTTAAGGTCAGAAAATGCCAACAAACAATGATCATCGCAACAAAAATATGCAACCTTTTTCAGAAGATGAAATAATGGGGATGTTAGATTTGTAAAGTTTTCTATAAATATTTGATAATATCTTACATATCCTAAAAAGCTACAGACATCCTTTGGTGTGGTTGGGGTTTATAACTTAAGACTCAATTCTGTTTTGGTAGGTTTCACCCTCATCTCTGCATAAGAATTATGGTGCCTTAAAACATTTCCCTTAGTGAGGATCATTTGAAATTTTTCATGATTAAGATAAATTTTTGTCTCTTGACACCAAATTAGTAACTTTTCAAGATTTTTCAAGGCTTCCTCAAAAGCTTCCCAATATATCGTAAAATTATCCATATATATCTCAAAACAATCATTGATTATATTAGAAAATATATCGAGAACAACTTGATGAAAATTTGTTGGAGCATTACATAATTTGAATTGGAGAATTGGGTAAGCGTAAGTTCCCTATGGTTAGGTGAAGGTGATCTTTTCTTGATCCTCAGGGGCTACTTGGCCCTTATTGTAGTCCCAAAATACATCAAGAAAGGAGAATAATTTCTTCCTTGCTAGGGCTATCGGGGACTTGATCAATGAAAGGAAGAGGAAAGTAATGTTTTAGGGTAGCCTTATTCAATTTTTTATAGCCAACACTCACTTGCCACATTCCATTTTTTAAGGCATAATAATGAAGGTGAGACCCATTTGCTATTAGAAATAGGATAGATAAAACCTGCATACAAATGTTGTAACTCTTCTTTGACTATGTACCTTATGGATGGATTTATCCTCATTTGAGGCTACCTAATAGGTCAGGAATCCTATTTTATATAAAAATGGTGGGTAGACAAATTAGAATAAATCCCATTTATATCAATATAATCCAAGGAAAAATCACCAATATTTTTTCTAAACATTTTTATCAGTTGCTTTTGCAGTGATGGTTCCAATTGAGCATTAATTTTTCAATAATAAATCTCAATGTTGAAAATGAGCTCACTACTTGGTGGGTGGGGGGGGGGGGGTAGTGGGGTGAATCATATTCAATTTTTAACTCTCTTTCTCAAGAAACCAAAATATTAGTGAGACAATATCATATTACAAATAAAGCATGTCGAATCAACATAGAAACAATACAAAAAAACCATGAGCAACATTAATAAAAACATGAATACAAGAGGACACAAGTGTTCTGGTAGAAACCCCCTCCAAGGCAAAAAACCACCTTCTGTTGTTGCGCTACTCAAATATTCTATTAATTGTTGAACAAATTATATATAGAATAGTTGGTCTCTACCAGCTGGAAGGCTTGACTCCTATAAAAATATACTGACACACATAAAAAAGAAGGCCTCCACCTCCTCTAATCATTGTCTTCTAGAATTCACAAATCATGAAGTCTCTACACCTTCAACTCCTCCATGTGAACCATGATTTCATACATTTTCAAACTAGGCTTAATAATATGCTCAACATGAGGAACACAACACACTCTCTAATCTGAAAATGAAATCTGATGAGGGCACTACTCAAATCAACTATAATAATACAATAGTTGATACAAAGCACTATAACACTCTCTCACACTTCAACACATACTTCCTCAAGTGTTGGCATAATACATTCATAATTTTCTTCTCATCATAATGGACCAAATGAAAGAATTAAAATTACCTTCCACTCCTCATAATCACCATATCAAATAAAATAAAATTAATTAACCAATACAACCTCAAATCAAATACCATGTTAAACCATTAAGTTATCACACCAAGTACCATGGGAAAAACCTTAGGTAATGTTAGCCAACCACATGCAACTATTAGCACTCACACCAAAATACCATGGTAAACCATTAACTTGTTACCCAAAATACCATGGGAAACATCTTTTAATGTGATCCAACCAACTGAGTCAGACCTCTAACAATTGATGTATGTTGACACCTGCAAAAAAACACACTCAACTGCATACCCAAAACATCTACAATCAATCGTTCATATGCATAACCAATGCATAGCCAAACACCTATAACCAACACATACACATTGCATAGCCAAATATATGCAACCAATCAAATGCACACTACAAGGTTGACATTAATTCCAACCAACAACACTACATCACAACATCAATTCCAACAATCTCCCCCTTTGGCATTGATGGAAACACAAACTGATCCAACCTACTGAGACTGACCTCTAAAAATTAATCTCCTCGATCTCCTCGCTCTCTCTCCCCATTTGACATCAATGGAAAGGGGATAAACTCATAAATGGTGTCAACACTCTACTGATAATACATTGGATACATAACTGAGTAGAAAAGAACTCCCTCCAAACACTAGTTGGATCAATACATCTACAAGAAACAAGCTCTCTTTGCCCCCATGGAAACATGACAACAAGCAACAACACCAATAACTATGTCAAATGCTCTCTCTCCTGAAGCAGCATTAGTAAAATCTCCATGTCATGGAAGTAGCAGTAAATTTGATTACCAACACACAACCACAACAACAACAAACTCAAATAGTAGCTCCATCTACATCAACAACACTATGAAGCCAACTCAAATGTTATCAACATATCATAACCAACAACAAAAATATAGTATGGGTAACAAAATTCTTTCTCCTAACTCAATGAGTAGTAGCAACATCCTCTAATCAACATATTATCCTCACCAAAACATAGTAGCAACATATGCATGATAACAAGGCCAAAGCAACAACATGACCATTCATACCCCCTCAAGGAACAACACAAAAATATGTATCTAATCAGAAAGCACACACTAGACATGCTCTCCCTGAGCACATTCTTAGATCATTATGTCTTCTCTTGGTTGTAATAGCTTCCTCTACATGTGTAAGTGAGCTACAAATAACTCCTCATACAGTTGGGAAAATGAATTCCAGCTGCTAATGCCTCGCTATTACAAGAGACCAACAACCTATGGATCATTGAATTTAATCTAAACCAAAGGATTTGACCATAAATTAAAACGCTTGATAAGCCTTTTACATGGCTCTAGCAATCAAATGACACCAATGCATAACTATCACTATGACTCAAACAACTTCCTAGATGATATTTAATTATACTCATGGATGAAACAAATGACATCCAACAACTCATACTAATGAATACAAACACTTTGCAATACTAATAGCCTCTCACAATATGTCATACCTCTCGCTGAACTAATTTTCTCATGGCACACATTCTCAAGTCATGGCAACTCAAACAACACTAGCAACATCAAAACAACTGAGTAGCATGCATTAATACTCTTCTCTCACACTCAATTTTAGAAAATTTTAAGATTAAATCATAGCTTATGGTAAAAAATACAAACAACACGTCCTTACGGATAGATAAGGATAACATCAGTCCATACATAGACCTATAAAATGCATAGTGCTATAGCTATATCAATTCTCTACTACAACAAATAATGTATAGACTCCAGCAACAAAAAATTCAACATTATATTCACAAGTGCAAAATCTCAAGGATTAGCCTATACCACATGCTTTGCTCAGCTCAATCACACCTGCATTGACTATGCACCCAGCCACTTTGTCAATACACACTTTACATTCATCAATTCCTCCTATGCACACTTTGCAACTAATAAACTTTGTCTTACATATACATCCATCGAACCTCTGCCATCATTCAAAGCAACAAAACACTATAGTGATATCTCTTCATCACTCTCTATATTAGTCTACATGTACAAATTTGGACCAACCAACATTAAACTAGGCATATTATGCCCATTTCTTTGTATACTCAATGCACACCTTCAAATTTCACTCGTTTTAATCATCAATCAACCTCTACAAATACTTTATAAATGCACATGTCTCATGAACATTCTAACTTTGCATCAAACTCACTAAACTTAGCTCCATCTGCACACCCCATTTTTCATGCACACCCAATAACAATATCACTTTTTCTTTCTCTTCGAACCTTTGTCCAACGCTCAAGGAATTCATGCACACACCTAAATTTTATTTTTGACCATGCATAGATAACAATTTTTTAATAATGTACATTATAGTCCCATGTGGTCAGCTGAAGTTGGGAAATGCTGAAGTTGGGAAATTCTTTGAATGCTTCAACCAATGGCATGTGAGACACAATAAGGAGACCAAATTCAAGAACAACAGTCAACATATCAAATGATAAACCTCCAAGAATAAAAAGGGAAAATGATGGATTTGATGATTTAGATAATACTGATTCCAAACTCCACACTATATATTGTTATGATGTAAATTCGAGACCAAAGAAAGAAGTGTAGAGAATTACTTGTGCGCCAAATTTCTGACTCACATAAATAATGGAGCATATTTCTTCATTAATGCAAATCAAACTTATTGGATTGATCGTAGGACCAGAAATATAAAGCCATGGCATTTTGACAGATCTAAAGTGCTTTTCCAACTATTTTATCTATAAGTTTTAATTTAGTGTCAATACTTGTCAAAAAACTAACAATATTTACTTTCAGGAATTTAGCTACACAAACATAATTTCCCTTGCAACTAGTAGGAAAGCGACGAGCACACAAGATATTGCTGCAAGTAAGGGTAGTCTATTTGTTTCCAGATACTTCAGTGTACAATTTTTACCAGGTGAACTAGAAAATTCAAGATGATTGGACATATCTAGGAAAAGGTGACAACCAATTTGTTGGGTTCAATCAATAATTTGTTCAAAAGATGTTGAAGCTTTTGCTTCAAAATATGTTATACCTATTACTAAAGTTGTGGCTTAGACTTCCTTATCAATTCAATCATATTATCTAATCGCATGATCTCTGTCGACGAAGTGCAAGTGTCCATCATATTGTAAATCTTTCCACCTATTTCAACATGATTCTGAAAATCAAAAACATATTATATAATAGATCAATTGCTATTAAGACATCAGGATTATGGGGAACCTCTTTGAAAGCGACATTCAAACTCTTGATAATAGGATGATCTAGACGTGCTAGATATATCCCAAAATATGTGCATGCCATCGATGGAGTCTTGTAGCTTGCAACTTCCCAGGGAGAGCCAAGATGCATAGGGAAGTGTCCATCTAGTTGAACCTTATTTTTGTCAAAATTCAGACACGAACCGGGTAGACTTATGCGATAATGATACCAATATTAAAGACCAAGGGCGAGAAGCACATGCAACCATGGTGATGAGGTCATGAGATTTCTTTAGGATTTCGTGGTCGTGGCCACAGGTCTACAGAATTCCATTTCCACCATTGAAAATCCCAACAAGAGATTATACGACCTTCAGTGCTATCATAGCTGATTGAGAAAAAATAATGTGGTGGCAATTCGTTGATGTATGTACCACTCTTCCTTTTCCTGTTTCCATATGCACTTACGACCAACAAGTTTTAATTAAATAACCAAAGCATCAAAACTTGACCGATTGACCAATTTCTTGCACCATATTAATGTGGAGAAACCATTAATTATATTCCATAATTACCTCGCGACACCTGTTATCACTCAGGTTGTCCCTTTTGACTCCTAAAGGGATACGACCGAGGTAACCACAAACCAACTTTGGACTGCAGGTCCTAGCCTACCTGCAGTCAGAGAGGGCTCTCTCTTTATGATTTAGCTTTGTTGAAAAAGGTGATTTTAGGCTAGATATGATGCACAGGGGTTTTGATTGAGTTTTGGTGGGAAAACTGACACTTTCAGGTAGAGAGGCAGAGTATAGTCTGAATGTTTCAAACCATTGGGCGTGGAGTCGAGGAGGGGAACTGCTGGTGTCTTTCCTTAATAATAGTTAGGGGAAAATGGAGCAAGATAACTGAAGTAGAAGCAACTTTCGGGTTCAAAGGATGGAATGAATGCTAAATAAAGAGAGGCAGTTAAGAATCTCTCCAACAAATTAGCAGAAAAAATAACAGGGCGCTACCTAGGGGCAGTTAAGAATCCCTAGATAATTGGCCAGCACAGGTGAATTGGGGTAAACATGAGCTGGGAGGAATTCAATGTTCATAACCAATTCTTTTAGAGGAAAACATAAAGAAACAACAGAAATTGAGCATAGAGAGTGTTTAAACTAATTCTAGGCTATTCCTTTTTTTTGTTATTTAGATAATGGCAAACACATAAACAGAGATAAGAGGCACTTATTGCTTCAGACCGCAGCGCAGGAATTCCATCTTCAACTCTTCAGAACATTCATCAGCAACAGACAATTCACTCTCCAAGCTTTAAGCAATCTTTGATTACAGAAAAGTTCAGGTATACACAACGAGTCTCTAGTGAAAATCTCAATTAACCAACCCTTAAAACTATACAGAGGGTGGTATATATAGGGAAAAACTCTCTGCAGAGCTCCTTTATTACATCTTGATCTAATTAGGTCATAAAAAATGACTACTAGACCTAATATATCTAGAAATAAATGCAAAAAATATCTCGGGCCGTGCTCAAGGCCGATGTGTCAAAACTGAATAAATGATGCTGTCCTCGGTGGCTTGCTGCAGTGTTTTCTGCAATAAATGAGTATGGGTTTCTGCATCCTTGCTTTCCTCGTGCCTTGAATGCCTTAATGGTGATTTGAAAGCAAGGATGGGCTGATGCTTATTGATTTGACTTTCTGGGGGCTTCATCAATGTTCAGGTGCCTCGAGCCCCTAAAAAACCGTGACTGGTTCTCTCTGGCGTCTTTGCTTCCACTGATACTCTCTGACAAAATCTAGACTGCTGATCTGATGTGCTGCGGGTTTAATCACTAGTAAATGGCCGTCGTTCGGCCTCGGTATCATCTGGAATTGTCTTCTGATCATTTTGGTATGCTTTGTGAAGAAAACGGATCATTTTTGCGCCTTTTCGGGATTCCTGGGGCCGCATGGTGAGAAGATTCCCTAAAGATTCCCTGAAGATTCTCCATTTTGGCCCAAAATAGGTGCAAATCGCTCATCAAAAACTGCCTCAGAATTCGATTCCAGGGCTCCGAAGTGCGACTTTTGCGCCTCTGCGCCCAAAAAAGTGCTGATGACGTCAGCATGACGTCATCATTGTACGGCGGGTGACGTCAGCAGGGCGACGTGGCGGGATGACGTCAGCATGACGTCATCACGTACGGATGATGACGTGGTAGGAGGCCACGCAGGCAGGTGACTCATCGGGTGACTGGGCAGGGGGTGATGTGGGTGGTGACATCACCGGGCGGGGCGGTAAGCGGTATGTGGCGCACCGCTTTTCGGGGATGGCGGTTTCGGAGGGAGGGGCTCTGCCACAACCCAGTGCCTGACGCGTGGCGGGAGTACGGTGGAAAAACCGCCGAACTCCCAGACGTTAAAGGCCGAGTGCGCCGGGGATGAGGATGCCCGCCAGTCGTAGATCTGCGGGGCTATGGATCGGACGGCTGGCGGCAGACACGAAGGGACGGCGGGTTAGTGCGGGAAATATTCGCAAGAATATTCTGAATTTGATACTGTGCGCGGTGGGTTTAGACTTAGGTTTGAGGGGGTTATGGGGTTTATATGCGGCGGGGGTTAATATTTACGCACAAAACTTTGGTTTAGGGGCGGAATATGGGTTTTTACAGCGTTAGGGTGAAATATTACAAGGGGAAAGGTTAAAACATGGGTTTTTGGGCTAAGGAAGAGGTTACTAGCTGACCAGATGTCAGACTAGCTCCTAATGACTCGCATGGGCTAAAAACAATCCCAGATGGACTGTGATTTCCCGAACTTAGTAGATTTATGGCTATAATGCCAGGGAGGGGTATTTACATAGGGGATTTATTTACATGATTTTAATAGGGGAAGGGAAAACTAATAGGGAGTTTATATAATAAGGGTGATGCGAAGAAGAGAGAGGTTAGTGAACTCCAGCCTGAGTACCTCCAACTGAAATACTGCCTTAAACCGAAAAATGGACTGCTTATCAAAATTGGAACACAGCAGTGGCATTTAGACTAGCATACTCTTATGGACACTTCTTTGGCAATCTGTAGCAAATATGGAGCATTGCAGCATGGATAGTACGACATATTTGGCTTGTAAAACTGTCGATCATGAAATATGATTAACTTGCTGCAGCAGGAGGCTAACAGTGGCTCCACTTGGGGATGGCTTTTCCTTATGAAAAGTCAAGAACAACAGGTCAGACTGCCTTGCATTCAATTGTTGCTGTGTTCTGCAAATTTCTCTTGGCTGGCTGCCTTATTGATCATACCTACCTACCTACCCTAACCAACACTTACTTTACTGTTAGGTGAAGTGAAATAGCTAGTGCAGCCACTTAAGTAATAATAACATGAGTGGGCTTTGCTGCTTGTGCTTGCTAGTGACACCAACTGAGATTTTGAAATTTGTTATGGCTTTGTCAATCTTTGAGAAGATCAGGAAGCTACTGACCTCCTTTGCGGTGTTTAAATACTGTACAAAACTATCCTGCAACATATATATACAATTTCTAGGCTGAATTAAAGAACTGTACAAAGGTTCAGGATCACTACCACGCCTTGGAGTCGAGAGATCATCGACAACCCGATACTAAGCCTTGCGGCCTGCTAATGGAGAAGAGCACTGATCTCTTTCATCACTCTGCCTGCTAGCGGATGGGTCATTCAGAAATTGCAGAGGCGCTTGTTATAGCTCCAAATCTCACTCTTATGGTTTGTGATGCTGCACTTATGGCCTAGGGCAACCCCTCCTTCCAGACCTGGTCCAAAAATTTAAAAAACAGTGTTTTATTCCCTGTACGCGACTTTGCCCTGTGTTAAACGCGTGTACACGCGGGTCTGTCATACCCAACCCGCGTGTATCTATTAAAACACTTAAAAAAATATAATTTCCTCTTTTTCGGGCGGTGATCGTGGGTTTACCTGCTGGATCACCTGTTAGTGCCCGTGGCCCAACTGTTCCCAACCAACTCCTAACTAAAAAACTACTTTGGAGAGGGTATAAAAAGACATCAAAGGGAAGGCCAAGGGGAGAGAGAAAGGAGAGCAAGATTATTATGCTGAGATTTTTCCCTTAGACCAGGTCTGAAGTCCTTGGTGCATCCTGCACTTCCCCCATTTTGCATAGGAAACCCTTGTTTCCATGTGTATTGGTGATCATTCATCCTTGACATCATCATTGAGTAAGACTTGGAAGGAGCTCTTGTTGAAGGCTGGAGGCTGGAACGAATCCGGGAGGAAGCTTGCTTGGAGCCTGCTGAAGGTGTTCAGGTGATATCTTTCCGATATATGTACTTTATTTGCCTTTATATATAAAGAAACACGTCTTTGTTCCCGAATAATCTTTCTTTATGCTTATGAGATTCTTGTGTTGAATTCTTATGAAAGTAGTTACTTAAAGATTATTTATAACTAACTTTATAGCATAAAGATGATTTATACATAAACTTCTATACATGTACTGTTGATTTCTTTGATTTGTTTGTCTTGCAGGTCAGAGAAAGAAGAAGGGAACTCCAAGAAGGGTTTGCACCCTAACGGTCTTCTCAGACGTAGGACCTTAGGTATGTACCCTAAAACATTAGGATTTGCTTAAAAGTAAAAAAGATGGCTGTGTGTGAGTGTTTCTTTGTATAAGCAATTTTCAGTCTGGTAGAGTCTCAGCCCAAAGGACTCTAGGGGTACTTTCCCTTCAACCAGAATTGGCGACTCCGCTGGGGACAACATTCTTGTTGTTCCTAGTTTGGGTAGTCCTCAAGCCAATCTAGGCTCAGTGCCTCTGTTTGTTGGTTCTGACTGTTTGATATTTTCTTGAACTCCAAGCTGTTCCAGTTTTTCAGTTTGTGTTTTTTTATTTTTCTTGAAACACTTCATATACGCACTTTTTCTGGATTACAGAAGCGTATATACGCAAGTTGCACTAAGTAAACCCGCGTATACGCAGGTTTCCTTAGTTACAGTAGCGTGTACACGCATTCTGCAAGTAATTGCAGGCGCGTATATTCCATAATTTTCAAGATTTATAATTTTTCTTTTGGCTGAATGTCTGTCTGGTGGTTTGGGTCAGTTTAAAGCAGTCAATTCCCAGTTACAGTTCTCTGTTTAACAGGGGGCATCTTGTTTCGAACTCTCTCTAGGAGTGCTAGTCTTGTTTTTCGTTGTTTGCAAGCGTCATTGATTTTTGACACACAAGGTTTCTGTTTAAGAATCTTGATTGCTTTGTTTCGGCAGAGTGGGAAGATTGTCTTAAAATCTTTGTGTCCATTTTGTTTTCATGACATTTGTGTTTGCATAACGAAATCATTTTTATGACCACTTGCTCCTTCGTTTCGGGAAAGTTGTTTGTTACCATTTCCTTGAAACTTGTCTTTTGATTTCTTGGACTTTCATTGCTGCTTTTGATTGTCAAAAAGCGACTTCGAATACATTTTATTTTTGTTGAGGTCTCATCATTTCATTGGTGTCAATTCACAAAAGTGTTTGGTTGCTTGTTTATCAATCATTGGTGTCAGTATTTTTGAGAGTTTTTCCTTTGAAAAAGACTTTTTGGTTTGATTGAAAGAAAATCTTTTGAAAGTTTTTGAGTTTCGCTTTCTTAAACTTGCTTCTCATCTGATTTCCTTTTTTGCGAAGTGAAAGTGCTTTGTTTTTTATCTTAAAACTTGTTTTTATTGTTTGGACGAAATGATTAGTAACAAATCATCTTCTATCTAAGCATTTCAGTGGCAAGACAAAATTTGGTAAAGCAGCAACTTTCCTTCTTTGTTTTTAGAGTAGTCTTTGAATTGTGCATCCACATTTAGTTCTTGCATTAGGGAAAGATTTGCATCCCTTTTTATGCATACATAGCTTTGTTAGCTTTTGTGAGTGTGGAGTTTGAAAAGAAAGCAAAAAATTTTGTTTAATTTTAAGTTCCTCTGAACCCTCTAGAGATTGCTCTTCATCGAAACGAAAAAGTGCATGTGCATGTAGTTAGGATAGTTTCTTTTTGCGTCCTAAAAACACCACAAGTTTCACTTCCGTTACCTTTGACTTAAAGAACAGCCTAATAAAATCAAGCGCTTAATTAAAATCCACTAGAACTTTTTGTTTTAGTTATTACACCAACAAGTTTAGGATTTTAGGGCCTTGGATTAGGCGAGTGGAGAGTTAACTCTCCAAGGCCACACAAAACGTCAAACATAAGAGTCTGATTAAAGAGAGTAAATCCAATAGCGTTAGGGAGACCAGGAAGACTCCGGATCTGGGAGTTAAGCACGAGGGTCTGTGAAGACAGGGAAGAGAGATCCCCCCTCTCCTACTTGTCCGAACTTACCTCACGACTGTTCCGCCTGGCTTCTGCGACGAGTTGGTACCCATAGTTGCCTCTCCTAGGGATCTGCATAGGTGGCTGCGGAGGGGAATCCCGTGGCACCTGAGGTCGACGTTGTATCACTCTCGACAGTACTTCTGGAGGGCACCCTTGCGAAGCTTGGGGGCTTGCACCGGCGCAGGCTGTTGTTAGGAGGTCAGCGTAACTTCCTCTGATACCTTCGCTGATAGGACTGGGCCCTCATCATCCCAGACTACCTTCGGAAGGCCCTTTGACTCCACTTTCTTGTATTTTGGTGTCCGGTCCTCACCACCCGGAGCGGAAATACTTGGAAGTTGTTTGACTGGCTGTTTCTTTAGGGACTTTATAGTGAGTGCTCTTTGCTCCTTGTATATAGTTGGCTTTAGGTATTTTTGTCTAGTCACATTTGGACTTTGTGTTCTGAGTGACTGGCTTGCCACTCTACCGATCTTGAAAGGCTTTTGGTTGTTCTTTCAGAAGTTGTGGAGTTGCCTCCTCAAGGGTAAAGGTTTTGATTGCTTATCCATATTCTTTGAAGAGTTATTTCTATATCCCCGCAAGGAAAAGGGTCTTTGGGTCAGTTAAATATGGCTAATATTCCTGTGGAAACCAACCAAGGTACCCTTCCAAAAGGGGATCCTTGTGCTTTTCCTTTCTTTGGAAACGTTGGTACTCCCTTGATGGCCACTTTGAATATTCCTGGGTTGAATGTTGGACTACCCGTTTGGCTGTGGTCCACTCCGAATATTCCGAATGCTCTTGAAGCTTCTCAGTTGAATGCTTTATTTCAGGGGCATCTTATGGGTGCTAATTGTTCATCTTCTCTCAAAGAGAAATCTGGGATTCCTTCTTCCCCTCCTTCTTGTAACAAGAAATCTAAAAAGAGGAGAAAAAGGAAGTCAAAGAAGAAGAATAATTCTATCCTTTCATCTTCAACCTCTGCGAGTCATGTTGGAGATGAGTCTTCAGCCGCTGCTAGTTATGCTGGGGGCACGAGTCTAGTCACTGCAAGTCATACTAGCACTTCATCTTCAACCTCTGCGAGTCATGTTGGAGATGAGTCTTCAGCCGCTGCTAGTTATGCTGGGGGCACGAGTCTAGTCACTGCAAGTCATACTAGCACTTCATCTTCAACCTCTGCGAGTCATGTTGGAGATGAGTCTTCAGCCGCTGCTAGTTATGCTGGGGGCACGAGTCTAGTCACTGCAAGTCATACTAACACTTCATCATCAACCTCTGCGAGTCATGTTGAAGATGAGTCTTCAGCCGCTGCAAGTCATGCTGGGGGCACGAGTCTGGTCAATGCGAGTCATACTAGCAAAGAGTCACCGACCTCTGCAAGTCATGTTCAGGACTCTCCACAAACCACTGCTAGTCATGTTGGTGGAATGGAGGTTGATAAGAAACCTGGACGTAGAAGTTTTAAACCTAAGTTCCCTTGTAAGATATGCAAGGGAGACCATCTTACTCATTTATGCCCTGGTATTCCAGAGGTTCAAAGGATATGGTCCAAGTCTGAACGTACTTCTACTCCTACATCTGATATGGTTTCTCGTCAATCCCATCAACCGTTGGTTGAAAATGTGGTAGAGCCAGTGCAATTGCTGGCCGATTACACTCCTCTTTTGGGGGGTGAAGTGCCTAACAAAAGAGTCTGTTTGATCTCTAGTACAGAGTCTTCTAGTATAGGGGGCATTCCGGTTTCTCCAAGTGTTCCCCCTCCAAGTTCTAAGAGTGTTTCCTTTGATTGGGATAGTCTTGTTGAGCCTCGTCTTCCTTCCGCTGCACCTTTCCAAATAAAGGTCAGAGTTAATTCCACAAATGTCTATCGATGTATGGTGGATGAAGGATCCTCTACAAGTATTATATCCTCTTTGACTTGGAAAGCTTTGGGTTCCCCAAAGTTGTTGACAGCTCAGAGTCAGTTGTTAGCCTATGATAGAAGGCCTGGTGAATCTATGGGTATTCTTCCTCAATTGCCTATCACTTTAGGTGGGAAGACTGTCTTAATCGATATGATGGTGGTTGATAGCCCTTTAGACTTTAATATGCTACTTGGGCGTGATTATGTCTATGCTATGAATGCTGTGGTGTCTTCACTCTTTCGAGTAATGTGCTTTCCTCATAACGAGAATATTGTCACTGTTGATCAGCTTGCATCTGATAATCACCACCCTAATTCGACTTTACTGCAGATTGCCCCTTGGTTTGTTCCAAGTGTTCAAGTAGACTCTACCCCGCCACGGGTCAATTATGTGGCATTGAAGCCTCAATGTTCAATTGCTTCTAAGAAGGATCCTTTGACTTATTATTCTCCTTCTTGGGACTTGGTCCCGAGAGTTGACCGAGAGATTCTTCCTATAGGGACATGGGACCCTTTAATTCCCTCTTTTGATCCTTGTAGTTCTCATGATTTCTTAGAACTTGTTTTGCCTTCACAGGAGGAACTCTTTGAAGCCATGAGTTATGACTACCAAAGGAGCCCTTGGCCTGAGCCCTGCAAGGGGTTTGTTCAGCAGAACTGTTATGCGTAAGCCGCAAGGCTGCGTGGTTCCCTGTACCATATTGTATATATGAGGTACGCATTTTCAAGTTTTGTATTCTATAACACAAAGATCTTATATGAAGTTTATATGTGGGATGTATTAACTTCGTGTCTAGTGTTCCTATTTATGTCTACAGAACTTGGAAGATTTCTCCTTTGGAAGTTTATGGTTGGTCCGTTCTGACAGGTATTGGTTCTCGAACTTGGCATATAGGTTAGGTTTTTCCGCCTGCATTGTGCATTTATCAGTTTCCTTTTCCATTTTGGCCTTAGGATCGACCCCACCAAGTTATGATGCGGAACCTTCTCATTGCTTAGAAGTATCATGACTTGTGTGGTAGAGCCTACCTTATCATGGGTGCCCTAGTTAGTACCTGATTGTCACTTGGCACTCATGCTGATTTTTTGTCACTAGGCTCGGGAGTCCTCTGTAGTCCCGCCATGACTTATGCGTTGAAGACTCATTCTTCCTTGCTTCTTCGCTTCGTTCTGGCCTTATACCCTAGAGGCTCCTATGTGTGTTGAGTTGTACTTCTGCATTGCATGTTGACCATTTGCACCTTTTGGCCTATAACCGGCTTCACTTGGACTCGTGTTTAAGCCCACTTTTGACCATGACGTCTGCAAAAAAAATCAACCTTGCATACCCTTGACCTCTGCAGCTTGACATACCCAGATCCGTGGAAGGGACATACCTCTGAGTGTCACTGACCAGTTTTTCACCTCCCTGCATTGAGCATAGGAACGTTCCTTTCCCAGGAACTAGAGCATCTGTTTCACCGACACTCGTTCTTTCCACTGTACCATAGCATTCTTTTATTCTTTTTCCGGCTTATCAGAAAAAGACAAAAAAATTAAATATTCCAAAAAGAGCGGGAACAGGGACATTATTTCCATTTATTGTTGGCAGCTAGAGTCAGTCGTGTCGCCCTTGAACAAAGCACTCGAAATAAAGTCTCCTCCGCATGGGTGGGATCTAGTTTGACTTAGGTAAGCCATAACCTTGTTATCGAGTCAGTTCTCCCCCGATTGGTTATCTCTTCCAGTCATATGGAGGGTTCGTTCGTGCCTCCTGCATGACGAACTTATACAGATTCATTATATGCTGCCACATAGTCACATTGGGTCGTGCTTTTGTTCAAGGGAAGTTAGCCTGAGTCGGCCTTTCTGCGGTGTCTCTTGACTCATTTTTCAGTCGGCCATCCCTGGTTGTCAGTGTCATGTCTATCATCACATCAGTTATATTGGTCCTTCACTCGTGCCGGTTTGAGAAGGTCCCCATTGACTTCTTGCTGGCGGGTCTTGTCCTTATCGACGACGACACATTGCTCTGAGGGCAGACCTAGAGACCGCACCCTGGCCCTATTTTCATTATTGATAGGTCACCTTGTGCTCAGCATCGATCAGTATCATGGGTCTTTGACTGAGTGGTTTCCCTTGTGTTCGACATCAGCATACATTATCACACATTGGGATTCGTGCAGTACCTTGGTTTCCATTTGACCCTATTGGTGGATACCTCGCCTCTGTGTCAGCTTTCATTATTGGTTGGTTCAGAGGGTTTCTGCCGTGCGCTAGCCACATCTTGTGTACGCCGGAAACGTACTTTCGGTTGGGTTACTACATCTTTTTCGTCCGATTCCTTCCACATTATTGGCCTACGGGTTACACTCGCGCTAGATTGATGGAGGATGCCTTAATGCCTTCCTTCTAGCGGATCTTTCCCTATCGACTCCGACTCATTGCTCTGGGGCAAAGATCTAGAGTCCATTTGGCAGTACCTTGGGGTTTGCAGTCATTAGTGGCAGATTCCTCGCTATCGACAGTGGGAAACCATCATTGTCTCCTGATTGATAGATTCTTACAGGTGTTCGACTTCAGCTCATCTATTCACACTTGTTAGATTGTACTGGGTACCTTGACGCTCATTATCATTATCGGTGAGTAGTCTCGCGTTTGTTAACGGTATACATCAATGACCGGTAATCAAACGATTTCTCACATGGTCGACTTCAGATCATTTATTCCCATGGTGGAGAAATGTACCACGGCGGTCGGTGAAGACCTCAGGTTGTATCAGCATTCATTGGTTCACTTGACAGTTGCTCCTGTTACTGCTAGTTGATACCATTCCACCTTATATGTTGCAGTCAGTCATGGCGACATTCTATATGCTGGCACCTGAGTTTGCAGTGTAGTACCATCCTATTCCATCATGTTCAGTTGGTACCTTATGGGATCAGTCTTTGATTTCAGTGATCCGTTGCATCTTTCAGCATCATTGACAGTTTTATATGTGATATTCAGACATGTACTTACTCATTATGATCAGATGATCCATTATGTATTTTTACAGTCATTTATACTTATATACTTAGTGGATCCGCTTGTACTTGATATGCGGACATGCTTTACTTTTCCTGAGCATGGGTATGCCCGCCTCAGACAGTGTTTCTTTCTGATCTCCTTTCGGTGGCTTGGCAGGCTGAATTCTGGTGCAGTCCTCCTCGGTTTTTCGGCAGAGTTCCTTTCCTTGTACTTACTTAATGTATTTCGGCCATCATGTTCCCCTTCTGACCTCATACATTAGGGGGCATCTGTTATAGCTCCAAATCTCACTCTTATGGTTTGTGATGCTGCACTTATAGCCTAGGGCAACCCCTCCTTCCAGACCTGGTCCAAAAATTTAAAAAACAGTGTTTTATTCCCTGTACGCGACTTTGCCCTGTGTTAAACGCGTGTACACGCGGGTCTGTCATACCCAACCCGCGTGTATCTATTAAAACACTTAAAAAAATATAATTTCCTCTTTTTCGGGCGGTGATCGCGGGTTTACCTGCTGGATCACCTGTTAGTGCCCGTGGCCCAACTGTTCCCAACCAACTCCTAACTAAAAAACTACTTTGGAGAGGGTATAAAAAGACATCAAAGGGAAGGCCAAGGGGAGAGAGAAAGGAGAGCAAGATTATTATGCTGAGATTTTTCCCTTAGACCAGGTCTGAAGTCCTTGGTGCATCCTGCACTTCCCCCATTTTGCATAGGAAACCCTTGTTTCCATGTGTATTGGTGATCATTCATCCTTGACATCATCATTGAGTAAGACTTGGAAGGAGCTCTTGTTGAAGGCTGGAGGCTGGAACGAATCCGGGAGGAAGCTTGCTTGGAGCCTGCTGAAGGTGTTCAGGTGATATCTTTCCGATATATGTACTTTATTTGCCTTTATATATAAAGAAACACGTCTTTGTTCCCGAATAATCTTTCTTTATGCTTATGAGATTCTTGTGTTGAATTCTTATGAAAGTAGTTACTTAAAGATTATTTATAACTAACTTTATAGCATAAAGATGATTTATACATAAACTTCTATACATGTACTGTTGATTTCTTTGATTTGTTTGTCTTGCAGGTCAGAGAAAGAAGAAGGGAACTCCAAGAAGGGAAAGTACCCCTAGAGTCCTTTGGGCTGAGACTCTACCAGACTGAAAATTGCTTATACAAAGAAACACTCACACACAGCCATCTTTTTTACTTTTAAGCAAATCCTAATGTTTTAGGGTACATACCTAAGGTCCTACGTCTGAGAAGACCGTTAGGGTGCAAACCCTTCTTGGAGTTCCCTTCTTCTTTCTCTGACCTGCAAGACAAACAAATCAAAGAAATCAACAGTACATGTATAGAAGTTTATGTATAAATCATCTTTATGCTATAAAGTTAGTTATAAATAATCTTTAAGTAACTACTTTCATAAGAATTCAACACAAGAATCTCATAAGCATAAAGAAAGATTATTCGGGAACAAAGACGTGTTTCTTTATATATAAAGGCAAATAAAGTACATATATCGGAAAGATATCACCTGAACACCTTCAGCAGGCTCCAAGCAAGCTTCCTCCCGGATTCGTTCCAGCCTCCAGCCTTCAACAAGAGCTCCTTCCAAGTCTTACTCAATGATGATGTCAAGGATGAATGATCACCAATACACATGGAAACAAGGGTTTCCTATGCAAAATGGGGGAAGTGCAGGATGCACCAAGGACTTCAGACCTGGTCTAAGGGAAAAATCTCAGCATAATAATCTTGCTCTCCTTTCTCTCTCCCCTTGGCCTTCCCTTTGATGTCTTTTTATACCCTCTCCAAAGTAGTTTTTTAGTTAGGAGTTGGTTGGGAACAGTTGGGCCACGGGCACTAACAGGTGATCCAGCAGGTAAACCCGCGATCACCGCCCGAAAAAGAGGAAATTATATTTTTTTAAGTGTTTTAATAGATACACGCGGGTTGGGTATGACAGACCCGCGTGTACACGCGTTTAACACAGGGCAAAGTCGCGTACAGGGAATAAAACACTGTTTTTTAAATTTTTGGACCAGGTCTGGAAGGAGGGGTTGCCCTAGGCCATAAGTGCAGCATCACAAACCATAAGAGTGAGATTTGGAGCTATAACAGCGCTTGTAATTTATTACAACCTGGCTTGAATAGAAATTGACTGATCTGTGCAGGCTGCTAGTCTTCTTCTTCTTTGAACAACTCAGATGGCTGAAAATAATGAGGCGGGGGATCCATTCGGATCTTTTGGTCATATGCTGCTGCTTCTGGATCCTCCTCAATCTGATATTCAATGGCTCTTTGGGGCTGCAAAATTGGAGGCAATACCTTTGGAACAATATCTTGATTAACCTCCAGACGGTCAATAGCAGCACGTGGTGACACTTGATCATATATAGCATGATAGTTATCCTTGATAAATTGAAAAGATTCAAAACAAAAGGGTAAAGTTCCTTCACTGAAATCAACGCACTCTGCGTTTTCTTCCTTTTCTTCATAGCTGAGATGGGCATGCTGATCATGGGTTTCAGGTTGCTGAACCTGAACACTGCTTCCTGCCAAAATAGGATCTGATTCCTCTGGAAGGCTGATTTGATCGTTAGGCTCATAATCATCATCATACAGATCATATTTGGGCAGACAATTGAAAGAAGAGAAGCTATTATATTCACACAGTATATCAGGAGACTGCTCCATCATGTATGGCTGGATGAATATGTCATCTGTTTTGTGGCAGGTTTGTTCGTGAATGTCACTACTTTCCTGTTGTGAAACAGATCTGTTCTGGTGCTCTGAACATTCCACTTTCATTGTGATCAGCTGCATCATTTTCTCTGTCCTTTGTAACACACTATGAAATCTTTCTTCTTGCTCTGCTTTGCGCTGTTCTTCCCTCCTTCTTAGATTTGCCTCTACGTCCACAGCTATGTCCTGCATCTGTTTCAAAGTGGACGGGCCTCTTTCTCTCAAACAGAACTCCATTTCTGTGTCAAATGCTCTAGGATATTGCAATAGAGCTAAATCAAGGGGAGGTCTTATATTTAAAGGCATGGACTGATAAACTTGATTGAATCTGTCTGAAAACTGCTGAACAGATTCATTCGGATGCCTTTCTAAATGATTGTATTCTTCGATGAGCACGAAGAGATTACCTCTGATCATCCATTTATCAGGGAAAATCTTTTCACACTGCTGAAACTTAGAGATGCTCGCCTCAGGCAACGCTTTAAACCAAGTCCTAGCTTTGCTTTGCAAAGAAAGGGAAAATAGTCTAAGACTGACATCTTCATCTTCCACTTCAAATGTATTAAGATAATCTTCAAAAGCCTGGATATGTTTATGGGCAGTAATTCCATTCTCTCCATCAAATCTAGGGAGATATTCAGGATGATTCGCCGGCAGGGGACCAAGCACAGGAGGAAAAATGAGCGGTTTATATCTTTCAGGAACTTTACGAGGCACAGGAGTATGTACAGGAACTAGAAGATTGGGTTCTATTTTTGGTTCCTCCTTGGCTGTATGATGATCTTCAACAACATTTGAAAGCTGCAGCTCTGGTGTGCAAGGAGGCTTTTCAACAATCTTTTCCAAAGGAAAAACATAAAAATCTGACATAAAATCGTTTTTAAAGTACAATATGCACAGCAAAATATGGTGCGGGAGAAAGAACATGATATCTTGGATGATAGTCCAAGTCAAGAGCCTGATCTGCTTGTATAATTCCTTCGGGTTCATTTCTCCAGCGGAGTCTTTATTATGAGGATGATGTGGAGTCGCCAGGTGGATGAATTGACCTTGAAGTGCCTGACCTCTGTCCACCGTCACAGATCAGAGCTGAACATGAAAAACCCTGAAGAAAAGGAACACTTTCTCCAGAAAACGAGGCGAACTGGTCAAAATTGAGGATTTACACTGATAAACACATGATTCATTTCCCCAGTGGAGTCGCCATTATGTTATCACTCAGGTTGTCCCTTTTGACTCCTAAAGGGATACGACCGAGGTAACCACAAACCAACTTTGGAGTGCAGGTCTTATGATTTAGATTTGTTGAAAAAGGTGATTTTAGGCTAGATATGATGCACAGGGGTTTTGATTGAGTTTTGGTGGGAAAACTGACACTTTCAGGTAGAGAGGCAGAGCATAGTCTGAATGTTTCAAACCATTGGGCGTGGAGTCGAGGAGGGGAACTGCTGGTGTCTTTCGTTAATAATAGTGAGGGGAAAATGGAGCAAGATAACTGAAGCAGAAGCAACTTTTAGGTTCAAAGGATGGAATGAATGCTAAAGAAAGAGAGGTAGTTAAGAATCTCTCCAACAAATTAGCAGAGAAAATAACAGGGCGCTACCTAGGGGCAGTTAAGAATCCCTAGATAATTGGCCAGCACAGGTGAATTGGGGTAAACATGAGCCGGGAGGAATTCAATGTTCATAACCAATTCTTTTAGAGGAAAACATAAAGAAACAACAGAAATTGAGCATAGAGAGTGTTTAAACTAATTCTAGGCTATTCCTTTTTTCTGCTATTTAGATAATGGCAAACACATAAACAGAGATAAGAGGCACTTATTGCTTCAGACCGCAGCACAGGAATTCCATCTTCAACTCTTCAGAACATTCATCAGCAACAGACAGTTCGCTCTCCAAGCTTTAAGCAATCTTTGATTACAGAAAAGTTCAGGTATACACAGCGAGTCTCTAGTGAAAATCTCAATTAACCAACCCTTAAAACTATACAGAGGGTGGTATATATAGGGCAAAACTCTCTGCAGAGTTCCTTTATTACATCTTGACCTAATTAGGTCATAAAAAATGACTACTAGACCTAATCCTATCTAGAAATGAATGCAAAAAATATCTCGGGCCGTGCTCAGGGCCGATGTGTCAAAACTGAATAAATGATGTTGTCCTCGGTGGCTTGCTGCAGTGTTTTCTACAATAAATGAGTATGGGTTTCTGCATCCTTGTTTCCCTGGTGCCTTGAATGCCTTAATGGTGATTTGAAAGCAAGGATGGGCTGATGCTTATTAATTTGACTTTCTGGGGCTTCATCAATGTTCAGGTGCCTCGAGCCCCTAAAAAACCGTGACTGGTTCTCTTTGGCGTCTTTTCTTCCACTGATACTCTCTGACAAAATCTAGATTGCTGATCTGATGTGCTGTGGGTCTAATCACCAGTAAATGGCCGCTGTTCGGCCTCGGTATCATCTGGAATTGTCTTCTGATCATTTTGGTATGCTCTGTGAAGAAAACGGATCATTTTTGCGCCTTTTCGGGCTTCCTGGGGCCGCATGGTTAGAAGATTCCTTAAAGATTCCCTGAAGATTCTCCATTTTGGCCCAAAATAGGCGCAAATCGCTCATCAAAAACTGGCTCAGAATTCGATTCCGGGGCTCCGAAGTGCGAATTTTGCGCCTCTGCGCCAAAAAAAGTGCTGATGATGTCAGCATGATGTCATCATTGTACGGCGTGTGACGTGGCGGGATGACGTCAGCATGACGTCATCACGTACAAATGATGACGTGGCAGGAGGCCACGTAGGCAGGTGACTCATTGGGTAATTGGGCAGGGGGTGACGTGGGTGGTGACGTCACCGGGCGGGGTGGTAAGCGGTATGTGGCGCACCGCTTTTCGGGGATGGCGGTTTCGGAGGGAGGGGCTCTGCCACTGCTCAGCGCCTGATGCGTGGCGGGAGTATGGTGGCAAAACTGCCGAACTCCCGGACGTTAAAGGCCGGGCGCGTCGGGGATGAGGATGCCCGCCAGCCGTAGATCTGCAGGGTTGTGGATCGGATGGCTGGCGGCAGACACGAAGGGACAACGGGTTAGTGCGGGGAATATTCGCAGGAATATTTCGAATTTGATACTGCGCGCGGTTTGTATATTTCGAATTTGATACTTAGGTTTGAGGGGGTTATGGGGTTTATATGCGGCGGGGGTTAATATTTACGCACAAAACTTTGGTTTAGGGGCGGAATATGGGTTTTTACAGCGTTAGGGTGAAATATTACAAGGGGAAAGGTTAAAACATGGGTTTTTGGGCTAAGGAAGAGGTTACTAGCTGACCAGATGTCAAACTAGTTCCTTAATGACGCGGATGGGCTAAAAACAATCCCAGATGGACTGTGATTTCCCGGACTTGGTAGATTTATGGCTATAATGCCAGGGAGGGGTATTTACATAGGGGGATTTATATACATGATTTTAATAGGGGAAGGGAAAAACTAATAGGGAGTTTATATAATAAGGGTGATGAGAAGAAGAGAGAGGTTAGTGAACTCCAGCCTGAGTACCTCCAACTGAAATACTGCCTTAAACCGAAAAATGGATTGCTTATCAAAATTGGAACACAGCAGTGGCACTTAGACTAGCATACTCTTATGGACACTTCTTTGGCCATCTGTAGCAAATATGGAGCATTGCAGCATGCATAGTACGACATATTTGGCATGTAAAACTGTCGATCATGAAAGATGATTAACCTGCTGCAGCAGGAGGCTAACAACACCAAATCAACTAGTTAATCCCATGACTTGATCAACCTTAATTACATTCCACTTTCTTTTGGTGACAAGTTAGTGATAATGCCTAGATCAAAAGAGTACATTCATTGTGATTGATCATTTCAAATCCATATCGTGATTGTAGAACTGATCAACCCTTCTAATGCTTTCCAGAACGAACTCAGCCTAGATTAATTCAATAGGAACGTTAATGTCAAAACCTTGGGTAGTTACAATGGCTATAGCCCATTTTTTCTTTTCTTTTATTTTGTTTTCACTATCTATAAGACATCGAACCATAGAATGAATTTTACCACTAGCGTTCCATTCCTTTAACCATACGCACCTTTGTATACATAGCATGCGCAAAAACAAAATACAAAAAATTTAATTTTTGCACTACACAAGTCCACATTTTCTTATTTGCCATGCGTATTGTTCAAAATATTCCCACATAATAGAGATTCATACGAGAGGTATTTTTCCTTCCTTTGTATTCAATATGCCGAAAAATAATCAATGATTTGTTTGTTTGATGCAGGTATTGCCTTATTTTTCCATGTGCACAAAATTCAACTAGAACGAGTAGATTAGACCATACCATAACAAATATGATGAGAAGAAAAAATCAAATCTTTACATTGAATATACAATAGAAACTAATCAATCCTTGTTTTATTGAAGGAGGCCCCCCTAAAAATATGCTCTTTTTACTTCATGCTCCCCCCAGGCTGGGATGGCTTCAATGCCTTTTTGAAGCCACTTATGGCTCCTTCTCTTTCCACTATTTAACACTTTGATCTCTTGCTTCTGGCTACTCTTTTCTCTTCTAGATTCATTTATATTTAGTTTGCAAGATGATTTGATACATTCTAGATGTATTTACATCATGATACTTTTTCTTCCATGTAGACTCCATGATGGCCATGGGAAGCTTGCAATATTTGGAGATATGGCCTAAATTATCATAGATAAAAGATCTAACATGCCCAAGAAATGGTAGAAAGTTCTCAAATCTTTAGCTAAAATACCTTTTAATTCTTCCTTGACTGACTATTTGAGATTTCTTCTTATTCAGATGCCCTTTTCTTTGGGAAAAAAAATCCTTTATTTTTTGCAATGTAGTTGAAGTGTGTTTGAATTTTTGACAGCTAAAACACCTAACATTTCTCAGACCTTTTCTCATCCCATTCTTCGAATCTTGGTCTTGATGGTGGCTACCTTCAGTGTTTCTACTAATTTTTGCCTTGGACTTTTTGACTGATGCTTCAATTTCTTCTTTTTGGCTTGATCTCCTCTCTTATATTTCCGATTCTAATTTCTTGCAATAGCTGATATGTTCCTTAAGTTGATTTTCAATCTCATCTTCAATATTATTTGTGTTCTCCAACTATTTTTTCATATCATAATTTTCTTTGTTGAAGACATACTCTCTCCTCAATACTTTGTCAAGTTTCTCCAAATCTTTGCTCTCAATGTTGAGATTTTCTATCAACCTTGCTTGAGATTTTTTTTTGGCTTCAAGGGTCACTAGTCTCCTAAGCTTTTCATCTTCAGACACCTGGATTGGAAAGACACCTTCCTCACCTCTTAAGGAATCAACTTCAAACCATTGATTATCATCTTCTTCGATGATCCCAAGTTCATTGTCACTAGACTAGCAACAAGAAATAAAATGCTAATGACTAAAAACACTACATGCCATACCTTTTACCAAGAGGAAAGGTTCTTTAGGTTTTTCAACACTCTTGGATTGTTTTCAACCCTTCTTCTTTTGATATTGTTTCCTCCCTTCAAGCGATTAATCTCCATTGATATAACCTCTCTATGATCCCAATTAATGAAAATGAGCTCAGTATTGAGTGTGTTGTGGTGGAGGGGGGGGGGTGTTGTTGAATTATTAGTGTTAGCGTTTATTACATTTCTAAATCTCTTTCTCAGCAAACCTAATGATTAGTGAGTCAACATCAGATTACAAATGAATCATGTAGAACCATCATAGAAACAATACAAAAACACCATGAACAACATCAAAAAAGCCATGCACACAAGAGGACACAAGTGTTGTAGTGGAAAACCCCCTTTTGGGGCAAAAAACGACACTCTACTGCTATGTTTCTCAAATCTTCTATTAGTTGTTGAAAAAATTATACATATAGTAGATGGACTCCAATAGTTGGAAGACTCGACTCCTATAAAATTCTATTGACACACATAAGCAAGAAGGAATCCACCTCATCTAATCACTATCTTCTATCCTCCACAAAGTATGAAGTCTCTACACCTCCAACTCTTCCATGTGAACCATGGTTTCATATATTTTCAATCTGGGTTCAACAATTTGATAAACATGGGAAACAAAAAACTCTCTCTGATATGAAAATAAAATTTGATGAGGACTCTACTCTACTTAGCTACAATTGTACAATAGTTTATACAAAGCATTGTAGCACTCTCTCACAGTCCCACACATACTTCCTCCAATGTTGGCATAATACATTTATAATTTTCTTCTCATCACAATGGACTAAATTAAAGAATTAATTACCTTCCACTCCTCTTGATGACCATATTAAATAAAATAAAATTAATTAACCAATAAAACCTCAAACCAAATACCATGGTAGACCATTAAGTTGTCAGATCAAATACCATGGAAAAAATCCTAGGTAAAGTTAGCCAACCACATGTAATTATTAGTGCTCACAAAAAATACCATGGTAAACCATTAATATGTCACACCAAATACCATGGGAAACATCCTTGGCAATGTGATCCAACCAACTCAGACAGAGGTCTAAAAATTGTTTTATGATAACACCTGCAACCAAAAACACTCAATTGGATAGCCAAAAAACCTACAATCAATTGATCATATGCATAACCAATGCATGACCAAACACCTGTAATAAACACATACACAATGCATAGCCAGATACATGCAACCACTCAATCACATGCTATAAGGTTGACATCAACACCAACCAATAACGTTGCATCAGAGCATCAATGCCAACATTCAATAGCTTCAATTTGATTTTATACGGCAATATGAGGTAGAAATATTGAATCCAGTTGTCATGCTACTTCAATGGGTGAACATGTCACCTCAGACTATTTTTGTAAAAATTCATCGAGTGGTGATTTTCATTTTCCATTGGAATGTTTTATGAAGGAACAAATTAGTTTATCCTCAGTATGTTCTTTAAAATTTATGGTTTGATCAAGGGTCAAGAGAGGTCGGGTGGATTCTTCATCGATGTATTCAAACCAAAGAGAATTCTTAGAGTCTAAAGAAGGTTTACTAGGAGGATAAAGAGTAAGATTTTTAGTATAATTTATATGCTAAATAGTCATGTCCAAGCATCTAATATCGTTAGCCAAGGTCTTCCTAGAATTAAGGGGTAACCTCTAAGATTAGTTTTTAGTTGGAGAATCATAAAGTCAGTTGAGTATTCCCATGAATATATGGAAACAACATTGTCTTCTACAACCCATTTTGGTTTAATTGTGGACTTATCATCTATTTGAAGTACAGTTGGGTTTGGTTGAAGACCAGGCAACTTAAGTTTCTCCATAGTTTTCTTCGTTATGAGATTTATGGATGCACTTAAATATATTAAGCTATTAGCTATGGTAGTATTGTTAATATTATAGTAATGATGGGGCTTCTTGGATACCCACACATTTCTGTAAACAATTTACCCCACATCAAATATGCCGATTTTCCAATCACATGAGTTGTCTTGGGATCTCTTTTCTTCCTTATTGTTTTCTTTAGAAAAAGTTATGAGACTCATTTTTCATAGATAGGGACATGTTTAATAGCTTGAAATAGTGGAATATTTACACATTCAATTCTAAACTCTCCTAAGAAATAAAATTCAAGTTATACAAGAGGTTTTTCAAGACACTATCATTTTGGATATGGAACAAGATCAAGCTCACTTTTAGGAGATTGTTCTACTGAAATATCTTGGGCTTTTGAAGGAAGAAATTATGGCTCTAGAGGTTTATATTCTTATTTTTATTGAATAATAGGGGAAGTTTGATTTTGAATTACCTTCCTAGAATGTAGATGAATATGTTTACAGTCCACAGATGAAAGGTGGTAGGTAGGAAAAGGGAATCGTTCATCATTGTAGGTGGGGTGAACTACTTTATTATTCGAATTAGGTCCTCTCCACCCTGTGGCCCACCCTTGAACTTGCATTTGATGTGGCTAATAATGGCAAAGCATCAAATGGTGCCATCAAAAAGTAGGAGTAAAATATTGGTAAGGATTGAAAGATGTAGGCTCATATGATTGAGGAGGCCATGACTTATTTTAAGCCACAAATAAAATCTACTCTGTTTCCTCATTGGATTCTATTGATGGTGTTGGACCCACCAACATTTAGGGGATCTCCCCAATAAGAAGTCCCAACTAGAACTCACACCGCTTGGAGTAGGAGTCCCAGAAATGGGTGGTAATGGCATGCCTTGACTTCGGAAATGAACAGAGGAAAGTATGATAAATTTGGGTTATAGCAAGTGTGTGACCTTGTGGAGAATCAAGTGTGTTTCATGAAGGTTCCAACGCATGAATGGAAAAGGAAGTTCACCCCTTGGAATCTTGTAATAGTATGCAGCTTGAAAAGAACACACAAGTGAAGTGACTTCACAAGCTAAGATGCATAAAAGTCCACAAGTTAAAGTGACGAGTTAATCCAACAACACACATTCAACAAGATTCCTTAAAATGCAAACAAAATAGTTCATAAGCATATGCGTAAGTTATATAAAATACATTTCCAATACAACATGAATAGTCCTACTATATCAACAACATATGCATGAAGGCCTGTTGGATTTGATTTTATTATTATAAGTGAAAATTCCATCCGTATATACAACTTTGACGACTGATAGCCCCAATAGTGCAACATTACAGTCAAGAACACCTTCTCCTCCAAATAAGTATACTCGCTCTATGGTATGGAGAAGCTAAAGCCCTTCAGAATACTCCTAAGCACTTTCTAAGTCGAAGCCTAGCCAAAAGCTTGGCTCCCAATAAGCCTGTGACATGAGTTATGAGGTTCTATTTATAACAAGAGGGGGTGAATCTTCAAATACCTTTTGTGACCTTTGGACTACCCTCATGAATCTTCAACTTCTTCACAAAATAACACAATACATTACATGATGAGTTTTCATATTCCAATATTGAAACTTGGAATTTCACTTACAACAAAATTACAAATAATATTACATTTTCCACTTGTACCCATATAAGACAAAATATGGTAGGGACAACCCAATAATACATAACACTATGATTCTATAGTTTGAGGGAACTCTAGCTCAATGACCTCCACTTGTTTCTTCTCAGTCACATATTGGTGCCAAGCTTGGTACTATGTTATGGTGTTCCCAAACTTCCTAATGACGTCTTGTTGGAAGCGAACTCTAGCCTCCATGGCATCTGGGTACACTATTTTGGAATCTATGTCCAACTCGTTCTGAAGCATGAGAAACATTGTTTTGACTTTAACTAGACTACTGATGAACTTCTATATGTTATGTGTGCTAAGCTCCAAGTCGTCCCTTGTGGCATCCTATCTTAGCTGCTCCAAATACTCTTCAACTTCCTGCCGGACGTGGTTCTTGGGTTTAGCTTTGGTGAGGGAACTGATTGATGGGATCTACTATGTTCTCACCAAGACAACCAAACTATTGTACAACCGCACATATGGGGCCTATGTGCTGCCAATGAATGAGGGGAGATGCTTGTTGTTCTGAATCAACATGCTGACCTTCACTTTCTCCAGCTCTACCCGTGGCTTCATTTTCTTCACTAAGTCAAGTGAGGCCCCTTTGTGTTACATTGTCCACTCTTGTACATAGGCGATGACAACATGTATGTTTTTTAGAGTTTTAAAAAACTCTTTTCTCTATTGTTGTATGCCATGATAATGAAAAATTGCTTTATGCATTGTGACAAACCTGTCATGAAGCTTCTGCATGGGTTATCCAAGTGTTGATGCTTCAACAAGTGTCACTGCTCTCATCTCCCGTAATGCGTAAACTGCATTCTACGTTGTTGCTCAGAGCTATTCTTCCTCTTTCCTGGTAGCTTGCAAATTTTGTGCCAGTTTCTCATTCTTGGCCATCAAATACTGAACATTTGATCTTGTTTCTCCTGTATAACCCAAGCTAGTTTCAGTAATCGCAGTTGGATGCTTCATGGTATTCGACACTATCACCCTTTCCTTAATGAATGAAGTTGAAGCGTGATCATACGGAAAGTGCTTCATCTACACTTATACAATCCTGTTTTAGAACTCATAAAATGATAGATTGTACACATCCATGAATGGATCAACATCAAGGAGAACAACATCTCCTTGCCTACTCGAGGCTGGCTCTACTACTAGACATCATAGACACTGAGGGATGACTGTTGTGGGGAAAAGTATCCGACTCGGATGACTCTATCCCTACTCTAAAGGTGACAGTCTTTAGCAACAACTGAAAGTAAAGCTTTGATATTTTCCTTTATGAAAGTACAGAGAGAAGGAAGAAAAGATTAACCAACCTGGTGTCTTTCGCTTAGTCGATCCTTATCCTCCCTCTTTGTCTCTTGCTCCCAGCTCCTTTCTCTCTTTGCCGGTCCAGCTACACACAGATCCTGCACAAAACAAGAGAGGAAACTACAAGATACATGTACTCATAACTGATGCATGGATTAGAGTGAATCAAATATACAAGTAAATACAATACATCAATGCAATACAAGTATATAGGAGAACATGCAAAACTTTATTGATAGAAGTAACAGGGTTCTGAGAAGGTTACAACCATTGATGGCTCCAATCCAGCAACACCTCCCCAGCAGCAAGAACTCTCCTCTTCACCTCTAGTAAAACAATCACCCAATAGCTCTAACTGTAAACCAACAGCACCTCCTTGCTTTACACAAAATTCCAGCCTCCTTAGACCTCATAGAAGAGCTCTATATATAGGAGAGAAGAAGAGAGGATGAGTCAGCTTGAGGTTGGCATAGAGCTGACTAGTGTCCTCTCCCTCTTCAGTTAATCTTCAGTTCTTGAGTCCACTTGGAGATCCTTGCTTACACATGGTGATCAAGTACCTCTTACTCATCACAGGGCGAATCTCATGAACCAAGTGTCAGTTTGGAAGCTTCCTGGGCAGTTGACACCTTGCAGAATGACTGTGCCACTTGGCCAATCTCGCCCAGCGCAGGTAGCCTTCATTAGTTTTGACTTCCAGCGCAGGTACAAGGAGGAGCAGTTGCATTCCAGCGCAGATGCTCAGTGGAGCAGCTGACATGATCCAAAAATAGCCTGTTTTGAAGTGTTTTCAGGTGGAGAACTGATTGGAAGTGCTGTTGTTTGATGACCTTGTTCTTTTAGGGGTAAGAACAACATGTTTAGGGACTGAGGATCCCTGTAATTATTGACATTTCATGCTCCATGTCGCGAGGCACAAAAATGTCTATAACAGTTGCCCCCTAAAGTATGAGGCCGTTTATCGGGTGAAATGCTTTATCTAGAGGGTCCGAAGTTCATTCCAGTGCTGAGGAGGCGCCCTGTAATACAATACAATACAATACATTATTTTTCATTCTATTTTCATGATCTAGCTGAGGCGGGCATTCCCATGCTCAGCTTTTATAAATACATTTTGGTACATATGACAGACGATCGTCTGAAGGTAGACTGATAATTTTCTGCTGAAATTATCATCCTTTGAATAGGATGATCATCTGCTGCAATGATGTACATGGCAAATGCTTTTATATTTCCTGAATATATATCGCAGCCCGGATGGATGAAACTAGATCCGGGGTCTTCAAACTCGTTCGATCTTCACTCTAAGTACAAGTCGATCCATGTGAGAATTGCGTTGAAGTCGAACATGGAAAGACATCGCTTGATTACCGGTCAATAATGAAAACCGTTAACAAGCGCGAGAGGAATCACCAATAATGACGATGACCCTCAAGGTACTGCAGTACAATTCACGTGGCGTGAATAAAGGACTTGGCGTCGAACGCCACGCAAAATCTTCTGGTCGAAGGTCATTGATGTATACCTGTCGCCGGAAGTGAGAAACTTGCCATTGAGGCATGCAAGCTTCAAAGTACTGATGGGGGTGTTCCTAGATCAACTTCTTGGATAATGAGCTGAAGTCGACAAGAAGCGATCCGTCAAAGGAGGGCCTTAATGAATCCCACATCAATGACACGGAACGGAGCTAATGATTTTAGTGGAGGTGAAAACGAACTGTGACATATGATTCAGGGTGGCGATCATGAATGGATGAAGGATAATGTATGGTAGTGGATGGGACACGGTTGACACTTTCAGAATGACCCCTCTTGAACATATAACGACACTGATGCGATGGATTGGTAGCATTACCCCAAATGTGGATGGTTTGGCGAGGACCATGGTGATGAGACCGGTGAATGAAACAACCCAACCCGATGTGGTACGGAGGAAAAGTGTCATGTTCAAGAGTGACTTGCTACCATTAAACTTTGATGTTCTCCCAATTTTTCCCCAGTCATTTCTGACCAGTACCTCTTTATTTTTGTCAAGCTTGAGGAGGATAACATATGCTTGTTCTATAACCTGCCCTTCGGGCAAGCCCATCGCTATGTTTTAACGAGCCTAGCGATAGGGAAACTCGTTCTCGTCTAAAGACAAGTTTGTCGCTATTTAATCATTTTAACGAGTCTAACGACAAGGAAAACTCGGTCCTTTTCATTTTTAGAGAGTCTGAAAAGGTACAGAAAGTCAACTCCATGATTCCTTTTTCGTCATCTAATCCCTTAAGTCCGAAAAAGTATAAAACAATACAGAAGGGATGGCTATTCGGTACTTTTACGAGCCAAACAAGACAAGCGCTCGATCTTTTTGTGCAATAATCCCTCAGGTCCAAAAAGATTAAAATCTAGAGGAGGGATAGCGTTCCGGTCGTTTAACGAGCTGGAAGGCCAAAACTCGGCAAACTTTTCATATTTTACGAGTCAGTGAAAAGAGCTCAAAGAAGACTCGTTTTTTGAGGAACGAGTGATAAACAGGGATAGCAGCAGATTCCAGGTACAAATTGGAATTTTCCAATCACGGTAGTGTCACAAGGATGGCTAGGTGAAATCACTCTTCGCAGCTGTTCCTCAAAAAGGGTAAACACACATATGGGGGTGAACGACCGGCCAAATGAAATGGAGGTGACGGATGAAAACACGACCAAGGCTTTTAAGGCTGATAAATTTACGATCGCAATGGTTATTTACCGAGATAGGTTCATTTTTTAATGAGCTTGAACTTTGGCGAAAAAACTTTGCTCACACTTTTCTATTTATTAACGAGCATAAATTCTGTGGTAAAACTGCTCGATTCATGGTCGAATTTAATTTTTTACTTTTACTAGCTTTTCTCTTTTCAAATGTAGTACTTCATCTTCAATTGCTGCAACAAATTTTGTTAGAAATGGACAATATTTGCATGAAAACGAGATTATAACCCTAATATTCAACTTTAAACTGTGTAAAAAGTCATAAAAAGGGGTTTTTACCTCTCATTTACCATTTCATTTGCATTTTGCTTGTTGGAGCTCTGGAGGTGCCTCTTCTTCCTTGATTTTCACCAGCTGATTCCGGGAGATTCTGTGGACGATTTTCGGCGCCGTTTGGACCAGGTAGGAGCTAAACCTTAGCCCTTCACTTTCATGGTTTCCTTTTTCAGTTTCATGCATGTTTTTCAGGGTTTCTGAGCCCCAGGGGTTTCATCAGGGCGCCCTGGCATCAGCGCAGGTTCCCCTTTCGAAACTTGCGCTGTATTTCAGGTGGCCTTAAGGCAGACTGCCTTACAGCACAAGGGGAAGACTCTCTGCCTGCGCTGGGCCTAGAAAAGCTGATCTTGCATGTGTTTTTTGATGATTTTTTCGCCAGTTTTTTCATCAAAATGAGGAACTTACTCCTTCTCTTGTTTGCTTGCAGGGAACTTTGAACAAAATGTCCCTTACATGGCGAGAACGAGAACATGAAGCAGAGGACATGGTTGCACTCCATGACCCAGTCACGGTGAACGCGCTTCGGAACTGTGGCCTGCTGAAGTTCTTCCGTATCTCTAGCATGAGAGCACAGATTTCTTTACTGCAGTATATGCTTGATGCTTGGGATCCTGTTAACCAAGTATTCCAGATTAGGGGGAAATCCTTCCCCTTGACCATAGAGGACATGTACTTCTTGACTGGGTTGTCAAGGCGGGGTGCCCCCATTTCTTTGTCAGGTACGGTCCGAGGGACTAATTCCACCAGAGATTACATTCGTCAGTATTGCCGGGAAGGTTCACAGCCGAGTAAAGACGGCAAGATCAATATCCGTGACATCACTGACAGGTCTCTCAGGTCCATTCTGTTTACCATTGGTAGGATGGCCGGTAGCGCAGCTTTACATGTTGCCAACAGATCTTATATGCAGCACGCCTTGGAGTGTCTCCAACCGAAAGTGTTTAACTGGTGTGATGCAGTACTTGTTCAGATGAAAAGTCAATTGACCAAGGTAAAGGACGGGGGGCTGAAGAACTTTGGATTTGGTTCTATTCTGACTGCCTTTGTCTTGGAGAAAATCCCATTGATGCAACCTCAGTACATCATGCTTGATTTGCCTTCTCCGACCGAGCCACGCATGCAGAGGTGGGTTGACCATATGTCCCGGCATGCTGGTCAACCTCATATTACTTTCACTAAGTCCTTCTTTAGGTGGTTCGAGCGTCAGGAGATGGCATTTTCTGAGTATCCATACGTGGGTATGGACTACCGAGGTGATCCGGACTTGGTGCTTCCGGATGGCGAGCAATGGGGTGCTATTGGTAAAATCTCTGACCATATCACTGTTTAATGTTTTTATTCATGATGTTACTGTTCAAAACTGATCAAACTCTTGGGTGCATGCAGATGTTGGTCCTGTTCGTCCAGTAGCTCGTCCACGATCGCCAGTTGCTGCCCCAGCAGCAGAGCCTGCTAGGAGAGTTGTTATTCGCGACCTTGGTGATACTGAGATACTTGCAGCTGTGCAGGAGCAGGTTGAGAGCCTTACTCGTGGTCTTCTGGATGTACAGATTGACGAGTTACCTTTACAGTTGCAGCGGCACACTATTGGCGTGCCTAGACGATGGACTCGTCTCTTGCGCATGATCGCACAGACCGTGACGTACTTTCATGAGCACCACTAGGCTAGGGTGCCCCCTAGCATCTTTTTGAGTTCTAGGTCATATGACCAATTTTGTTTTGATTACAGCACATTATGTACAAACTATAAACAGCTTTATATATTTTGATTTTCGGAGTTTATTTCAGTTTATTTGTGATCCATTTGCATAGCACCGATGCATCTCTTTTTATATATGTTGTAAATGTCTATCTAATACATAGTTTGCTAATGAATCTGTTAATGTGTTCAAGTTTCTGGAAATATGTTGGTATTGAATTAAATCAAACTCTCTTTCCAAAATCTTAACCCTTAGAAACATACGATAAATAGCTGGATTGCGGACTGAATATATACCAGTGAGTTGTAGTATCACAAGTTGTGAGTCTAGCCTAACAATTAGCCGGCGTATACCATGAGCGATGGTATCAGAGAGGAGTTCAATCAACGCGCTATACTCAGCGATATTGTTCGTTGACTGTCCAATACACACACCTCTGAAACTCACTAACTCGTCGCTTGGATCAAAAATGGCCCAGGCTGCGGAGGACAAATTCCGCGTACTACGACTCGCTCCGTCAGCATATCCCACATATGTATCAGAATAATTCGACATCTGCAACAAACGAGAAGGGTGGATTACTAAACCGAAACAAACACTTTAGCGAAAACAAAATACAACAAAAGCACTCAGGTTACTATTCAGGCATAGTAACGCTTGAGGTACAACCCGTTACGGGGTTGCGCCAGTGGTATTCCGTCATAATCCATTAACTCGTAGGCTCCTTTTGCTAACACCCTTTTAACAATATAGGGACCCATCCATAAGGACTGAAATTTTCCTGCTCCTAATTTGTCGGATTCTTGGTCGTAAAGCAAAACCAAGTCACCCTCAGAGAAGATGCGAGGTTTGACATTCTTGTCGAACTGTGCTTTGACTCGTTTCTTATGGGCTTCGTTCGCCAAAGCGGCATCACGGCGGTTTTCATCCAATTGGATTAATTCCAAGAAACGAGCCTCTTCTTCTGAGGTTCCAGGGAGGAGGTCAATTGCGAGTTTAAGAGACGAAATTTCGCACTGGATCGGTAATACTGCCTCTAGGCCATACACCAATTGGAATGGTGTGAACCCAGTGGCGTTCTTTACCGAGGTTCGGTAAGCCCACAATGCTGAATACAGGAGTAGGTGCCATCTTCTTTTGTGAACCCCGATCATCCTTTGCAACATACGCTTCAGGACCTTGTTGATTGCCTCAACTTGTCCGTTGGCTTGTGGATAATACGGGGTAGAGCTATCGTGCGATAGCCCTAGTTTGGCAGCTAACTCAACCATCATGTGATTGCGAAAATGCGATCCATGATCTGTCACTATAGCTTGCGGAACGCCGAACCTGGCGACTACATGATTGAAAAAGAAAAGGGCAGCTGTTTCACCAGTGTTATCCAATGTAGGCATCGCCTCGGCCCATTTGGTAAAATACAATACAATACATCAATGCAATACAAGTATATAGGAGAACATGCAAAACTTTATTGATAGAAGTAATAGGGTTCTGAGAAGGTTACAACCATTGATGGCTCCAATCCAGCAGCACCTCCCCAGCAGCAAGAACTCTCCTCTTCACCTCTAGTAAAACAATCACCCAATAGCTCTAACTGTAAACCAACAACACCTCCTTTCTTTACACAAAATTCCAGCCTCTTTAGACCTCATAGAAGAGCTCTATATATAGGAGAGAAGAAGAGAGGATGAGTCAGCTTGAGGTTGGCATAGAGCTGACTAGTGTCCTCTCCCTCTTCAGTTAATCTTCAGTTAATCTTACGAGCAGGATATTTCTGGCCAACTATGTTTAAAGATTGCATAATAGCTGTCAGAAGTTGCCATGCATGTCAGATCTTTGATAGCAAAACCAGAAGACCGCCCGCACCCTTACAGCCGATAGTTGCTGTTGGGCCCTTCGCCAAGTGGGGCATCGATTTCATGCAATGTAACCCCACCTCGACCGGGGGGCATGGGTATAAAATAGTCAACAGCGACTATAATATACCCATGCCCCCCGGTCAAGGTGGGGTTACATTGCATGAAATCGATGCCCCACTTGGCGAAGGGCCCAACAACAACTATCGGCTGTAAGGGTGCGGGCGGTCTTCTGGTTTTGCTATCAAAGATCTGACATGCATGGCAACTTCTGACAGCTATTATGCAATCTTTAAACATAGTTGGCCAGAAATATCCTGCTCGTAAGATTCTTTGTGCTGTCGCATATCCAGATTGATGCCCCCCGCACGCGCCTGAATGACAATCATTCAGGGCTTTTTCGGCCTCCTCATGGGTAAGGCACCTCCTCAGAATGGTATCGACACCATGACGGTAAAGTGAATCACCGACGATCATGTAGTCTTTAGATTGGTATCGTATACGCTTCCGTTCCAAGTGTGAGGTATTAGGCCTAAATTTTTGGGTTTGGAGATAAACAATGATGTCTCCATACCACTCATCGCTTACTGATATCAGAAACAAATTTTCATCCACGATTGACTCTTCTGATGTTTCATCGTTGGACGACGATGGGAGATCGCATAATAATTCCGCGAAAACTAGAGCTTTCTTCGATTTGGATTTTACAAAATCCAAATCAAACTCTTGAAGGATGGCTATCCATTTTGAATATTTGCCCCCAAGCAACTGTCGCGACAGTATATATGTCATGGGATTGCAATCTGACAGAACGGTAGTTCTCCCAAGGAGGACATAATGTCGAAACCTTTGAATCGCTTGAACAGCAGCAAGCGCTAGTTTTTCAACATAGGAATATTTACTTTCTGTGTCATTTAAGTTTTTACTTAAATAATAAATAGGATGTTCAATTCCATCGACTTCTTGCACTAAGACCATCGCAATGGTCGTATCTGCTGCAGCTAGATACAGGTTAAAATATCTTTGATAGTCCAGGGCGTACATTGATGATGCTCTTACTAGAGAATCTTTCAGAGCATCAAAGGAAGCTTGCGCAACCTGGTCCCAGACAAAAGGTACATCCTTTTTCAAAAGACGAGTATAACCTTTGGCAAGTTCTGCGTAATTTGGAATGAATCTCCTCAGAAAGTTTGCTTTCCCTTGGAGTTTCTGAATCTGAAGCAAATTTGAAGGTGGAGGCAAATTAATGATTGCCTGAACCTTACAGGGGTCGAGACGAATCCCATCCTTAGAGACTACAAAGCCAAGTAAACGACCAGAACCGACGCAAAACACACACTTGTGCGGATTGAGTCTTATCTTGTAGTGTCGGCAACGTAGAAATATTGCTCTCAAATGCCGCGGATGATCAGTCCGCTTCCGCGAATGAGCCGGAAGATCGTCGAGGTAAGGTTGAACGATGTTCTTGATGTCATGGAAGGCATAATTCATTGCCCTCTGAAACGTCGCCCCTGCGTTCTTTAAACCAAAGGGTAATTTTCGATAAGCGAATGTGCCCCACGGACAAATAAATGCAGTCTTAGACTGGTCCTGTGGGCGGATATTTATTTGATTATACCCGGAAAATCCATCCATAAAGGAAAAGATTTCACATCCGGCGCATTCATCAATTATCTGGTCGATGAAGGGTGTAGGGTAGTTGTCTTTTGGACAAGCTTGGTTTACATCCCTATAGTCGACGCACACTCTTATCGTCCCTTGTTTTTTCATAATAGGGACAATATTCGATACCGAATCGGTTAGAGGAACCGGGTAGATGAATCCAGCATGGAGAAGTTTTTCAACTTCTGCCTTAATGGCAGCGGCTTTCTTCGGATGTACCTGTCGAAGCCGTTGTCTTACTGGTTTGACATCAGGATACATTTTAATCTCATGTTCAACTATGCTCGAGTCAATGCCTGGCATTTCATCATATGACCATGCAAAGACATCTCTAAATTCGCGAAAGAGAGCACCATATATTTCCAGTTCTGAAGGGGAACAACTTTTGCCGACATGAATATTCTCTACAACATCAGATTTTGTCGAGATGTTTACGGCTACGGTCTCTTCGATATTGGATAGGTTTCGCTCTGAATCCACCGTATTTACAGTATTTGTTAGGAATTCAAATACTGAAGGGTGATATAGGTCGTGTTGAGTTTCTTCTTCACACTCCGGAAGAAGGGAACGATGGTGGTGATCATTCCATGGTGCCCCCTCAATCATCATTGATTGTAAGATTCCTTCGTCAGTCCCATGAACTTTTGACCATGGATCTAATGGGGTACCATATTCTCCAGACCTATCTACCCAAACGCTTGACGAGCGTTGATTTGGGCTCGCCTCCCATGCCTGAAACATTGATTGCTACAATATTTCAATAGGGCTAGGTGGAAAAACCACTTGATAATCCATGACGACTTTGTCTTCTGCGACCTTTGATGAAGATACCATGTTGCATGTTGCTACAAACGGGATATTCCCTTCATGGAAAGGAGGTGGCAACGTGAAAGTTCCCATCATTGTGGGATCTTTTAGCAAGCCTACTCCGATATCTTGTATTGAGTGGTCGCTCCCATGGATCAGGGGAATGCTTCCAGTAACTTGTGAACCATTAGGGAGGAAATTCTGTTGGTCGACGATCGTAATCCCCCCTTCAAACGGGAATGCGATCTTCCTAAAATATGTCGACACTACAGCTGCCATGGCATATATCCATGGTCTTCCCAGTAGGATGTTATAGTCAAGATTGCCATCAATGACTTCAACATCAATTTCCATTGTTTTTCCTCCTAGTTCCACCTTAAAGTTATTTAGGATTCCGTACGGAGTGTACGACCTACCGTCAAATGCTTTCAATGTCGTCGAAGATCGTGACAAGGTTGGAGATCCAAGAGTTTTCCAGCAACTCATCGACATGATACATGTCGACGCTCCCTCATCAATAATCGTTCTATGAACAATTTTGTTGAGTGCTTTCACTTGAATAAGGAAAGCTAATTGCGCTGGTAACTGAGGATCATATCCTTTGTGATCAAAGGATACAAGATTGGAATCTTTAGGATCCACTCCACCAATTGCTGATAACAATGCCTGCCTTTGGGATGGACAATTTTGTAGTACCTCAAGAGTCGACATAGCAGATGGCGATTGGGCCAAATCCTCCACTATATTATAGTGTTGCGCCGCTCTGGCGCGAGTGTTAAATGTCGACTTGTGTACTACTCCCTTAGGTGGATTTATTGTTAATTCATGCGTGAGGGGGGGTACAACTTCTGTCGAAGTTGTTGTCGAACTACTGGGTTGATCTTTCCCTTTGTCGTTCGACACCGGCGGATTCCCATAATCTTTATTCCTTGTCGAGATCAAAGCATCATTTTGCTTAGAAACCGACAACATAAGCACTTGAGACGGGGAAGCATTTCCACTATCAACCATATTCTGACCTGGGGCGGGAAATGGATCAGTTAAGACAGCTGAAGTTTGGGAACTTTTAAAGAACCTCTTTATCTCAGCTTTGAACGGACAGTTCTTTGTCAAATGATTTTCATCGCATATTTGACATGGATAAAATTGTTTCCCTTGCCCAGGAGGGTTTGAAGAAGTTTTTTGAGGGGATGACCCACCTTGTTTCTTCTTCTTCCCTTTGTTTTGTTTCTTCTTGCTTCCTGGTTGATTGGAGTTTTTGTCTTTATCCGTAGATACAACGTTTATCTCCGAAGCAAGAATCTCTTGATTTGCTTTTTGATTCGAAGTCTTACGGGCTTTCTTATTTGAATCCCTTGTCGACTTAGCGTTTGCAGTTCCAATCACGCCATCACCGGCGTGAGAGTCACTATTTGATCCGGGAGGAGGAGGGATTGAAAATTCCGGTCTGGGGGCGTTAGGTATCTTATCATAGAGCGTGCCCGACTGAGTATATACTAAGTCCAAATATTGAGCACGAGCAATAACCTGCTCCTCCGTTACGACTCCTCCCTTGGCCACATCTTCTGTTATAGCAGGCAGAAGCGACTTTATAAACCACTCAGCTAATAGCTGATCTGGAACATAGGTTTTTACCATTCTGCGCCGACGACGCCACTCATGTATATGATCTGATATATGTGTGGCCGTTGTCTGCTTAAAATTGGTCAAGATCTCTGTTCCAGTTTCGTACCTTATAGGTAACTGAAAGTGTGTTAAGAAAGTCGTGGCTAGGGAACTAAAATTGTCGAAAGAGGCTCTAGGTAATTCAATATACCATTTGGCCGCCGGACCAGTCAATGTCCTCTGGAAAAGATGAAGCCTTATCGAATCATCATTCAAGGTATTCGACGAGCACCACAGATGGAATGTCATCACATGATTCGACGGGTCTTCGCCAGGATTTCCATTGAATTTAGGAATGTCCGAAGGAAGTTTGTGAGGAATCGCTGGCCACCAATGGGCATAGGCGATTGGATCGTTCGTCAATCGATGTAAGTCTGGTAATTCTAAGGTCGCCACGAATGGCAACTGCAGATTGAGGTTTGGCGAGGCGTACCCAGGATACGATGGAATCGCCTGAGCAGTAGGCCTTTGCATACCAGCATAATGCAACTGATGTTGATATGACTGATATGGTTGGTGGGCTTGGCCACTGTAAAGTGGTTGATTTAACCCGTTCTGAATATAGGGTTGCCCACTATTCGCAAAGATCTGTTGCTCAGATCCCTGGTACACCTGTTGAAACTGAGGTTGTTGGTATTGCACCATCCATGGTTGTGAAGCCATGTTTTGCTGCGCGACACTAACCGACGGACCAAGATGCGGGGTTATGGTTCCCATTTGTATCTGTGTCGTCCCGGCAGTTGGCGATTGTGGTTGTGTTGCAGGGTCAATAGGCTGTTGCATTACAACTTGGGGTTGACATACAACAGGCGTCGATTGAACTTGCGACACGGTTACAATTGCTGGCGTCGTCGGGATACTAGACATAGGTACACATTGTTGCATGGAATATACAACTCTTGGTTGTTGGGGTAACATAGGTACCCAACCACTCGTCGTTACTTCAGTCAAACCTGAATGTGGTTGAAAATTGCCGTATGGGTATCCCCCGGAAGAGGAAGTGAAAGGGCATATTGCCCCCCATACGGTAACAATCCGGAGCTCAAGGGTGTAGATTGCCTTTGAGGACTGGATGGTCTAAACTGATTCCCAAAGGGATCAATTTGTCTAGTTTCAACATAAGAATTACCGGGTATTATACCGGAAGAACAAACTGGAACAGACCAAGTTGTCATAATAGTCCCTGGGTGGACTCCTTCTAGTTGATGAGAACTAGTTGGGACAGCTGGTATGCCGGCAAACATCGTTGGGTTGGCAGCAGGAGCTTCTGCTGTCGCTGTGTCATTTGGCACAGTTCTAGATGTCGACGGTTGTTCAGACATTTTAAGTCTATCCAATAAACTGCCTATCGATTCTACAGGAACTTCCTGTGGCGATGGACAAACTTCTGATGCAGAAGGAAAAAGAGTGGTGCCTACTCCAAAATGAGTTGGAGTATTTGCTTGCTGGTCCTCTATGATTTCCTCTATTGCAATCAGACCAGGAGGAAGAGGAAGACCGTCAGGTCCGAAAAAGGTTTCTGGTACCGAAGAAGGGGTTGCTTCGACAGCGACAGTTGTTTGAACAACAAGACTCTGTGGACCGGTTTCAGATGGAACTGGTTCAGTTATGCAAGTACTTGTCTTCAGACTAGGATCAGTACAACTGTCCCTCTGTTGCTGTTGAACTTCTTCAATAGAGGCAGGGATTCCAGAAATATTAGGAGTGACCAGAATCTCGGATGTTGTCGGAACTGTTGTTCCAACTTTAATAGGAGATTTTGACCTGGTCAAGCGAGTTCGCTTTGTCCGTACTACTCTTGGTTCCGGAGACAAAGACGGTTGACTCGCGAGTCTCCCTGAACGACGGAGTTTTAATTGACTTTCCTCCACGGTTGCGGATTACTTGATCAACTAAAATACAAAAAGGGGAATTATGTTTCCGTATTGAATGAATTTTATTAGACGCTTTTAGACACAACTTTGCTTTTTCATGTTTTAAGAGTCGAGAAAAAGCTAAAGATGACTCTAGTCGCCTTCGATGTATTAACGAGCCCGAAGTGACAAATGCTCGGTTGGACCTTTTCAGTTATAGAGTTTGAAAAGGGCCAAAAGAAACTGCTCTGGAGATCTAGGCAGAGGGTGTGCCAAACCTTTCGTGAAACCACAGAATACGTTTTACGGTACGGGTGGTCAATCTTCGTGAATGCTGTGTTCACTGCATCGCGATCAGTAGGGCGGTCGACACGGCTTCCTAAGGATAAAGGATAATTGCCTATAGGGGTCTCCCAATATACGCGACGGTACGCGGGAGCTCAAGTCCGTATTAGTGCTATCGTCCCTCAGGAGGAATCACCCACCTTCGTAGAGATCGACAGTCACTACGTTTAACGACGCCGGAACACGTCTCTACCTAGACCTCTATTGTGAGCGTTATGTTACAATGCGTTTTTAGATTCATTCAATATATTTTAAGTTGATCTTGTTTATCAGTTTGTCTTTCAGGATCACCACGAGATGTATTGGTACAAATTCCTAAATGCAGCTAAAATGATAAGCAAGCTTTCACAATCTTTTTAGCTTTGAAAATCCTAACTACTGAGGGGAGAGAAAAACAATATCTTTCCACACAGAGCACAAAGCACAAACTAATGCACTTTCTCTTAGATCAGACACACAAACTTATCAAAAATGCAAATGCAAGATGCATGTATTTCTTTTCTTTTCCCTTAATGTTGATGTAGACAAAAAGGAAATTGTTGTATAATTTTCGAATTCAATTTGAAGCGTAAACAAACAAGTTTTATCTAAAATGAAAAGACACTTTACAGGTACTTGTTTCAACACTAAAAGTATATGAATTCAAACCATAAATTGAAAAACAAACAAACTCAAACAGCCATGAACAGTAATAAAACTAGCTCATAAGATCACAAAGACACTTTTACAGTTCAGGATCTAAGAGGCCACAGCTATACTGGTTCGCTTTTCACAATGGGAAACTGTAACTGAAACAAGAAATACTGAAAGAACATTCACAGTTTCATCACACAACTGAGGCGGAATAATGTCAAGGAGAATGGTTTACAGCAAGTACAATGACCAGCAAGCAATCAGCAAAAAATCAGTGAAAACAGGGCTCAGACACAAAGGGAAACCTCAGCAAAACACTGGTTAACTGGACCAGCGCAGGCTCTGGTCTGTCAGTTTGATTCTCAGCGCAGTTCCCGAAGGGAGTACCTGCGCTGGAATGCAGACTGCCTGTGGACAGCCTGCACTGAGACACGAGAGTTGCGTTTACAAGGAATTCCGGGTCATAAAAAGCTCAAAAATGCACTGTTTTTGCTGAAATAAAAAGCTATAGGTCAAGTACAGGCTAAGGGATGATCAAGAGGATGAAAAGCTATCACAAAGAGTAAAGAGTATTTTGTAGATAAGCTCTTCAAATCTTGAATTTGCTCAGCAAATGAGCAAGAGTAGCAGTCCCTCTACTTCGCTTTTGATATAGTCAAAAGCTTTTCGATTTGGTACTCTTTTCTTCAAGAAATGAATAGAAAAATACTACAAACACCAACAAGATACTAGGCTCCCCAGCGGAGTCGCCATTTTGTTGTGGGGAAAAGTATCCGACTCGGATGACTCTATCCCTACTCTAAAGGTGACAGTCTTTAGCAACAACTGAAAGTAAAGCTTTGATATTTTCCTTTATGAAAGTACAGAGAGAAGGAAGAAAAGATTAACCAACCTGGTGTCTTTCGCATAGTCGATCCTTATCCTCCCTCTTTGTCTCTTGCTCCCAGCTCCTTTCTCTCTTTGCCGGTCCAGCTACACACAGATCCTGCACAAAACAAGAGAGGAAACTACAAGATACATGTACTCATAACTGATGCATGGATTAGAGTGAATCAAATATACAAGTAAATACAATACATCAATGCAATACAAGTATATAGGAGAACATGCAAAACTTTATTGATAGAAGTAACAGGGTTCTGAGAAGGTTACAACCATTGATGGCTCCAATCCAGCAGCACCTCCCCAGCAGCAAGAACTCTCCTCTTCACCTCTAGTAAAACAATCACCCAATAACTCTAACTGTAAACCAACAACACCTCCTTGCTTTACACAAAATTCCAGCCTCCTTAGACCTCATAGAAGAGCTCTATATATAGGAGAGAAGAAGAGAGGATGAGTCAGCTTGAGGTTGGCATAGAGCTGACTAGTGTCCTCTCCCTCTTCAGTTAATCTTCAGTTCTTGAGTCCACTTGGAGATCCTTGCTTACACATGGTGATCAAGTACCTCTTACTCATCACAGGGCGAATCTCATGAACCAAGTGTCAGTTTGGAAGCTTCCTGGGAAGTTGACACCTTGCAGAATGACTGTGCCACTTGGCCAATCTCGCCCAGCGCAGGTAGCCTTCATTAGTTTTGACTTCCAGCACAGGTACAAGGAGGAGCAGTTGCATTCCAGCGCAGATGCTCAGTGGAGCAGCTGACATGATCCAAAAATAGCCTGTTTTGAAGTGTTTTCAGGTGGAGAACTGATTGGAAGTGCTGTTGTTTGATGACCTTGTTCTTTTAGGGGTAAGAACAACATGTTTAGGGACTGAGGATCCCTGTAATTATTGACATTTCATGCTCCATGTCGCGAGGCACAAAAATGTCTATAACAATGACCTATGGTGCTTTCGCCATCAGGTAAACATATTCATTTTTTGGCTCCTATTCCAACCCCATGTCTATCGCTTTGATTGGTTGCTCAATATACCGAGCAAGCTCCTAATCTTGCATCTGTTCACCTTCATCCTGAGCTACTAGTTGTTCCCATTCCTCAAGTTATATCAGCATTGTTTCCTCTGTCATCATGCCTTGCATTTTTTCTTCTTCCCTCTTCTACTTATCTTCTCATTCTCTCCTCCTCAACTCCTTTTCTTCCTTAAACTTCTTCTCCATCTCCTACAACTTTAGTTCTTCTTCCTGCAACCTATGGTTTTGTCTCTTCCTTCACTCTACTCTCTGCATCCTCTCCTTCCTCTTTCCTTCTACCGCCAAATATTCCTTCATGATAAGAGGATCTATTTTCATTTTGCATCTTTTCTCTCCTTCTCGACTGTCAATAGTATTTCTGTTTCCCTTGTCCTGCATGAGATTACTGCCTTCTACTATTGTTTCTTCTAGAGTTTTTGTTGTCTGTTGAGCAACCTTTGAAGTATTTTCTATACTAGCCATTTCATTGAGTCTGGAGGCATTGTAGCAGTACGTCCAAGGATCCTTCTCTATCCAATGAGATGCCTAGATAATCCACAAAAAGTAAAATATTGTACAATGGTCCTTGCAAATACTATGGGGATCATACAGATTAAATTCCTTCGCCCTGAATTCAAATATCACTATTTTCTTGGCCTCAACATTTGAAAATTTCAAATTCTTTATCTCATATAATCCGATGTGCAAAGGAAGAGTGGGTCATGGTGCTTTCTTCTTCTTATGTAGTGTCGCTAACAACCCTATAGCGAGATGGTATAATACTTCTTACGTGATCAATTTGTTAGTGGCATACCTTGGTAAGACGTGCAGAGGCTTATCTCTACCAAACACTTGGATGGAGGTGCTACCTGGTGAGGCATACATTTTTGTAATGTCCACTATTTCCTCCATTTCTTTTGGGACATGCAAGATGGATCATGTTCAAATATAAGCTTTTATAGTAGGATGATAAAGTCGACAACTACCCATTCCATTACTCTTCGATAACTGCATTCTAAAAGAAACTTGCAATAGATGTTCAGGGCAGTCTCTCATGGTGTCCATGTCGAGTTCATGCCAGGGAATTCATGTTGTGTGCAAATTACATACAGTAAGTATTTGGACATATAAAACCTTACTCACTCATCCTCGGGAAGATTTTGAGTTTGTGCTACATGGGCCTTCAATTCTTGAGACAACAGATCCGACTAATTGAATTACCTCCCATTATTCACCAACTAATCCAATAAGGCTTCCCACCCTTCAAGAAAGGTTCGTGTTCTCTCTTGACCATGGATTCTGGAAGGAAAGATAATTAAGAGTTTCTAAGCCTTCCTGAGGGACTTTTTCTTGTACACATGGGTTGGTGTATGTCAAAACTGCGATGGATCTTTCATCCAATGTTTGACAATGTATCTTGTGTTCACGTATCTATGGGTGGCATAGAAGAGTGAGTCCACATGCTTTATCAGCTCGGGAAACTGACAAATCTGTTGAAATTATTTTTTCCGGAAGGTGGAAAGATTATGGCTCCTATCACTACTCAATGTCATAGTCTGTTCATCTGTATGTGAGACAATCCAATTAATTATGTCCACATATGGGAAGGTGGGATACCTACATGAAACCTGGTATAGCCCTAACTGTCGGATGCTGAGATAGACCTGTTGGTACTCTAAATCTACTTGAAATTCCTTTGCAAAAGTGTCTTTGATCTATTGCCATGTCAGTGTTGTTCCCTTCTCTATAAACAGTTGAGTATTTGCATACACTTGCAAACCAACTGATGTCTACTCATCTTCTTCCCCAGTACTGCTCTTGGTGCTTTCCTTTGATGCAACTTTCTTAGATTCAATGTTAATAGTGACTGCTAGATAGGAGCTCAAAATCTGTTGTAACTGTGGATAGAGAGGACACTCATGGAAAGAAAATGACATTTTAAAGAAAAATAACTTACAAGGCAAGTTCAAGCAGCAAATCGGGAACTAGATGGGAAGGGTTGCACAATTGTTCTTGACAGGGCAGACTAGCTACCTATGGGAACTACGCACTGCACAGTCTTAGTAGCCAAGTTGGAAGCCTAATGGTTGAAACTACACAATGCGTAGTTCAGCTTGGCCAAAGTCCAAGGAGAGACTACAGATTTCACAGTCTCAGTGGCCAATCTGAGAGGCTGGATCTTGGAACTGCATAGCTCTATCCAACTTAGACTACAAACTATGCAATTCTAGAGGCCAAGCTTGTCGTTGGATCCTCTAGATCGCGCAGTCCCAGCTATGAAAAGTGAGATCTGACCAAGGTACACTCAGATCTTCCCAAGGTAAGTGTTTAAAACAAGCATATCTGAGAGATAGTGTGAAGCTAAGTGCAGATATGACTAAGTGTAGGTAGATGCATGTGATTCAAGTGTAGTAATTGATCAAATGAAAGGAAAATGAAATATGTGAGGAGATTTGTCGCAATGGTGACCTTTTCTGCAAAAACAAGAAAACTAATGTGACACTTGGGAAAGGAAATCTATAACTTGAAACAACATTTCTACAATTTAAAACAAGTTAAACAACACTAGCTCAAGATAAACAAAAAAAAGTGACAAAAAAAACAGCGAAATATGACAAAAGAAAATCTCACCTAGAAAAGCATTGATGATCTCAGTAAAGGTTACTTGATCTTCTTAGGAATACTATAGCTCCAAGGTCGAATGTGCAAATGAGCTCAAGAAGCGTCGATTAAATAGATTTGGAAAAATTAGGGTTATGACAGGCATGCCTAAAATCAAGGAAAAAAAGACACCTGGCTTCTAAAAATAGTGCAAGTGCCTCCTTCGGGATATCAAAAATAGATCCCTATTTTTTAGGGATGCTTTTTTATTTTTTTATGGAAACTTTCCATGCACACTACCAGGAAAGACAACGCAATTCTGGGGAACTAGGAAACTTTCTAGCTCAGTGCACTAAGCAATTTTTGAGATCAGTGAGGGTTTCACAATTTCTAGTCTTGGTGCTGGGTTGCCTCCTCACGACTGTGCATTTTATTAGCTCAAGGCTCACTCGTAGTCAGTACTACACAATTCCCATCATCAAGGTTGGTTTCCCTCCAATATTGTGCACTTTCTTAGGCAAGCCCAAAACTATTGTGGGACCAAGTAAGGAGATCAACTTGTGAGTTAGAAAATAAGCTAATTAAGCAAACATAAGCCAAAATGGAAAGATAGGTCTCAGTAGAAGCATGAATACCTAGATCAATGCGAGATGGGCTGCTATGGTTAAAAAGAAAGGTTCCAAAATTGAACCACAAGAAAATTTTTGGAGGTTGGTTGTAGCCACTACAACATTGGTGACACATTGGTAGAACTCCAACTCTCTGTATGGACCTTGCCTCATTTAAAGTGAGTCTAACTCTTCCTGAAGTATTTCTTAGTTCATTGATTATCACAGCTTCTTCATTTAGCTTGAGTTAAAGATGTAGTCCTTACCATTATCTTCGTTTGTAGGAACACATACCAAACCAAGTCAAACTGAGTTGTTTCGATTGGGGATTTGTGTATATAGATGCACAAGTAAAATAGACTGTCATAGTTTTAGTTTCATCTCTAGTGTTTCTTCATTGCCATCAGGCCTAGATAGTACCTCAGCGCAGTGACTTCATAAACATAAACATTTACCCACTTCTAGTGAGCCTGAACAATACCCCAACCGAGTTACTTGCTTCACCTCTCTATGCAAGAATCCTTTCTCTTCTTTCGCCATTTATTTCATTTTTATTTGTTCAAAGAACTGTGCATAGGCATTTATTTATTTCATGAGGCGGAAGAGGGATCCCAAATTATTGAGAGAAGAAGAGGTTTTCCCTTCAGAGAAGGATATTTATACATACCTTTGACACACTTGTTAATGTTCTCCCCCTCTCCTTCCTCTACTTGACTTAGTTTACAAGGGTTAACTAAAAATAGAAAACTGATTAGAGTAGGCGGTACTAGTTAAAAGTGCAAGCATCGTGATTTCATCATGACTTTATCTGAAAGGAACATATTTTCCATCAGGGTATCATCTACTAGAAGAAATTCAGTATTCACATAAAGAGAGGGAATAGACCAGGGAAAAGGTTAAGGATAAAAATCGATCTTAAATTTTAGAAATCTTGGTGAATATTACTAGTTCCCAATATGCTAGTTGTAAAAGGCTTGGCGATACTTTTGTAAAAATATTCATATTTGTAATGATTTTGTATAGTCTTTATAAAATTTTAGCAATTTCTATGGTAAAATATTCTTATACAATAAAATTTGGGTGAATCATATTCTAAAAAATTGGAAATTCATGAATCTTATTTTTTGAAAAAGCACGGAAAATTAGCCCACCTTCAAATATTAGCCCCTAAAATTTTCCCTAGAATAGACATATAACCAAATGTTGATAGAAGTAAAAGTTCCTCTTGAAATTCACCCTTCTTTTCTAAGAAGCCAAACACGGTTTCATGTGAAAAATAACCTACAACTGCAAAATAAAAACAAAATAAAGGAAAGAAGCGTGGTAAAGAAAAACAAAGTAAATAAAAATCAAAGAAACAAACAAGAAAAGAAAACAACTACTCCTACTACTAACCTAAACAGAACCTAGGCCAACTTACGTAAAGTGATACTTCCAATGCAACCATTAGCCCATTGGCTGGCCCATGTAGGTGAGAGCATGTATGTCAATAAGGATATAAAAGAAAACCAACAAATATGAATAATAAGACACTACAAACTAGAATATCTGAATCTTAAATGTACCTGCAGAAAAATAAAAATGGAAAGTGCATGAAAGACATTTTGCAGATGTACCATGGTGCTCAAACACATTTTCAGATGAAGACACGGAGGTACAAACTTTCGAGCATGAAAAACAAGCAAACATGAGGAAGGAAGAAAATTTCTGTTTTGCAATAGTGCTTTCTACGTATGAATCTTCCAATAATTAAATTATAGGATCATGTGATACAAATGGAGGATGTGAAAATTGTAAGATAGATTGATTTTCAATGTGAACAACAGAGTGATGAGGAGCCTAGAAAGATTCAACATATTTTTTATTAGAAGTGGAATTGACCTCAAGGCTATGAGAAGATGACATAACCATCAGCTTGGGCTAAAGTGCCTCGACAACTTGGGGAGGTTCCAATTCATCAGAAGATGGATCATCAAAGAATGACGGGTTAGAAATATCAACAATTGATAAATCAGGATCATGATCAAATGAATCAACAAAAATATCATGACATCCGCGATTAGAAATTTCAGCATAACAAACAAAGGCATCCTCATGATCTAATGAATCATAAAGAGGGGATGATGGACAACGAGAAATTGCACCCTCTATGTACCCAGAAATATAAGATGAGAGATTGGGAGAATAAGGGAAGACAGGTTTGTCCTCTTCACATTTAAATGAAAAACTAACATTCCATGTGTTCTATGAATGATTAAAGGTAGAAACATCCGAAATTGAATTTTCACAAGATTGAACAAGAATGGCAGAATTGTGGAAAATGTCAAGATAAAGCGGAAGATGTGTGGACAGAAGGAGGTCATCCTTCACCATAGAGTCTTGTTCATACTCCCACACATACTCTTCAAAAATGATATCACAAGTTCGTTGTTCAACACCAACTCCATCCATAACTTGATCCTCGTGAACATCACAAGCAAGGAAAATTTTAAGGATGGAGGTTTATCTTGAAGTTTAGAGACATTGGCGAATCTTATTAGTCCTTAATATGAAAATTGTTAAATGTTTGGAAATATTTTTGTAACAATATTTATATTTCAAATGATTTTACATTAGTCTATTTAAAATTTTGGCGATTTTTAAGGTAAAATAATTTAATACTATAAAATGTGGGTGAATCATTTTTATAAAAAATGGAAATTGATGAATGGTCTTTTGGAAAAAACATGGAAAATTAGTCCACCAATGACTATTAGCCACTAAATGTTTCCATGATCACAAGAGAGATTCGAGACAGGTGAACACAACACACCAAAATTTGGAGGATCAAAGGGAATGAAAGATGGAGGATGAGGAGATAAAACTTCATCAAATCCATCACAGTCGCAGTGCAACTCTACGCTGAAAGTATAAGTAAGTGGGGTAGGATGAGATGGTGGTAGATCAACAGGTGAATTCTCAACTTGTCCCACATCGACCTATGAAGTTAGAGATGTTAGATGAGAAGGGGAAAAAGGGTCACTTGGAACAATAACCTTATCCGTTTCTGATTTGGGATCTCTAACATCGAGGTATATTGGGAGAGGTTCAAATTATTATAACTCGTGTGGACCTTCAAAAATGTGAACAAGATATTGAAATATTCTAGCCAAGAACTCCCAAATAATTTCATTTTCCGGAAATTCAAAGTAGTATTGAATAAAACGACAGTGACAATCCTGAAGGGATTCGTCAGGTGTCTTTCACAAATTAAAATTTTTCTTATTAAGGGATTTATGATCATAAAGAATGAAAACATGACATGATTCTACAACAATTTTTTTGAAAGAGTTTATGGAGTCTACAGGAAATGTGTAACACCATTTTGTTGTGCGCCCTTCAAACATGAGAGAAAAAAACCGACAGGAAACATCCTCAGACTGGGTGTCATGCCTATTGTAGAAACCAAGAAAACCAACTGTGTGCTTGAGAAAGGTTGTTCCACCCTCACCATTGAACCTTAATTTGGACAAGTCATTTAAAATACTGGCCAGAACTTTCAATTTGAAAATTTAGAAAACGTGTCAGGGTTATGATTTGGTGAGAAATCATCAAATGTGTGCATAAATTCAAAATAGAATTCAAGGGCTGAATGTGTCATCTAGTCGTCCTTCTAGTGCTGGAAATGTTGATGGTGCTAGACTCGCCAACATTTAGAGGATCTCCCTGATATGAAGTCCCAACTAGATCTCACGCCATTTGGAGTAGGAGTCCCAACAGTGTGTGGTAATTTTATGCCTTGACTGTAGAAACATGCAGAGAAAAGTATGATAAATTTTGGTTAGAGGAAGTGTATGACCTACAAAGATTCAAGTGTGATGCATGAAGGTTACGACGCATGAAAGGAAAAGGAAGTGTGCCCCTTGGAAGCTTATAATAGTATGCAGCTTTAAAGTAACACATGAGCGAAATGACATCAGAAGCTAAGATGTGAAATAGTCCACAAGGTAAAGTGATGAGTTAATCCAACAACATGCATTTAAAAATATTCTTACAAATGCAAACAAAATACTTCATAAGCATATGTGTAAGTTAAACAACATACATTGCCAATACAACAAGAAGTCCTACTATATCAATAACATATGCATGAAAGCATGCTAGCTCTAATTTTATTATTATAAGTGAAACTTCCATCCATAGATACACCATTAACGACCACTAGCCCTAATAGTGGAACATTACAGTCAAGAACACCTACTCCTCCAAACAAGTATACTCACTCTACGTTATAGAGAAGCCAAGGCTCTTCATAATACTCCAAAGCTCCTTCTAAGCCTAAGCCTAGACAAAAGATTGGCTCCCCATACACATGTTACATGAATTATGAGTTTCTATTTATAACAAGAGCGGGCGACTCTTCAATTCCCATTTGTGACCTTTGGAATAACCTCATGACTCTTCACAAAATAACACAGTACATTCTCCCAAGCTCCTTCTAAGCCTAATCCTAGACAAAAGATTGGCTCCCCATACACCTGTTACATGAATTATGAGGTTCTATTTATAACAAGAGCGGGTGACTCTTCAATTCCCATTTGTGACCTTTGGAATAGCCTCATGACTCTTCACAAAATAACACCGTACATTACACAACAACTTTTCATATTCCAATATTGACACTTGGAATTTCATATACAACATAATTACAAATAATATTACATTTTTTACTTGTACCCATATAAGACAAAATAGGGTATGGATAGCCTAACAAGACACAACACTATCCTTCTATAGTTTTAGGGAAGTCTAGCTCAACGATCTCCACTTGTTGCTTCTCGACCACATATTGGTGCCAAGCTTGGTATTGTGTGATGGTGTCCCCAAAATACTTAACGATGTCTTTTTGGAAGTAGACTCTAACCTCCATGGTATCCAAATACACTATCTTGGAACCCATCTCCAACTCATTCTAAAGCATGAGAAACATTGTTTTGACATTGACAGGACCACCGATGAAATTATGCATGTTATGTGCACTCAACTCCAAGTCTTCTCTTGTGGCATCCTGTCTTAGCTTCTCCAAGTACTCTTCAACCTCCTGCCAGATTTGGTTCTTGGATTTAGCTTTGGTGAGTGAACCGATTGATGGGATTTGGTGTGTTCTCACCAAGAAATCAAAACCACTCTACAATCGCACATATAGGGCATGTGTTCTTCCAGTTAATGAGTCGACCTGCTTGTTTTTCTGAATCAACATTCAAACCTTCGCTTTCTCTAGATCTACCGTGGCTTCATTTTCTTCACTAAGTCAAGTGGGGCCCCTTTGTACAAAATTGTCCACTCCTTTACATAGGAAATGGAAACAAGTAGGTTTTTAAGAGTTTTAATAAACTCTTTGCTTTGCTATTGTAGGATATGCAAATAGAAAACAACTTTATGCATGGTATAAAACCCGTTACAGAGTTTCCACATGGTTTCTCCAAGTGTTGATACTTCAGCAAGTATCACTGCCTCATCTCCCCCAATGCAGAAACTACATTCTATGTTTCTTTTAGGAGTTCTTCTGTCTCTTACCTCGCAGCCTGCAAGTTCTATGCCAATTTCTCATTCTCAACCATCAAATACTGAACATTGCATCTTGTTTCTCATTCATAGGCCAAGCTAGCTTCGAAAATGGTAGTTGGATGCTTCCTGGTATTTGACATGATCACCCTTTCCTTAATGAATGCAAGTGAAGCATGATCATCAAGCAAGTGCTTCCTCCACGCTTGTACAATCCTCTTCTGGAACTAATTGAATGATAGATTTTACACATCCATGACTAGATCATCCTCAAGGAGAACATAATCTCCTTGCTCACTCGAGGCTGGCTCTACTGTTGGAGGTGGTGGAGACTGAGGGATGACCTATGGTTCTCTTAGCATCAAGTCAACATCTTCATTTTGTGGCTCCTATTCCAAATCCATTTATGTCACTTCGATTAGTTTCTCAATATGTTGAGCAAGCTCCTGATCCTACATCTCTTCACCTTCCTCCTTAGCTACTGGTTGTTCATGTTCCTCAACATGCATCAATGTTATTTCCTTTTTCATTGTGCCTTACCTTTGTTCTTATTCCTACTTCTTCTTCTATTCTCATTCTCTCCTCCTCAACTCATTATCTTCATTCAACTTCTTATTTATCTCTTGTAACTTTAGTTCTACTTCCTACAACCTATTCTTCTCTCTCTTCCTTTGCTATGCTCTCCGCATCATTTTCTTCCTCTTTTCTTGTGCAGCCAAAGCTACCTTCGCGATAAGAGGATCTGCTTTCATTTTTCATATTTTCTCTCCTTATGGATTGTCAACAATCTTCCTCTTTCCCATGTCCTACACGATATTGTTGCCTTCTGCTATTGTTTCGTTCAGATCTATTGTTATTTGTGTAGAATCCTTTGATGTCCTTGCTATTATGACCGGTTCATTGAGTCTGGAGGCATTATAGAAATACCTCGAAGGATCCTCATATAGCCAATGAAATTCCTCACGGATCAAGGAAAGGTAAAATCTCGTACAATGGTCCTTGAAAATACTATGGGGATCATACATATTAAAGTCCTTAGTGCCAAATTAAAATCTCACTATTTCCTTGTCCTCGACTTATGCGACTTTCAGTTTATCTATCTCATATAATCTGATCTGCAAAGGAAGAGTGAGCCATGGTGCTTTCTTCTTCTTGTGTACTGCTACCGAAAACCCTGTAACGATAAGATATGAAACTTCTTACATGATTAGTGATGAACCCCAAAAATGGACAATTATTTGGGCTCATTCAACCTCCTAATTTGACTTAATCCACCATTCTCATTGGTTTATTGCATGTTTTTTATTATTTTTATGTTAATAGAGTGAATTTGGTTAGTCATTATGCCAACAAGTCTAATGGGTGCTTTGTGTAGCCTTTTTGGTCAACTTGGAGACAAAATTGAAGGTCTTAATGAGCACTTGGCAACCAAATTCGTGGGAGAACAAGCTAGAGGATTTGTAGGAAGGTGTCCCCTTCATTTATGGGCCCTTACCTTGAATTCTCCACCATCAGCTCGGAGTTCAAGGGCCACCGAATCAATCAGCACAAGGGCAGCCAAGCAAGTCAAGTAGGACTGTTGTTAACTCCAAGTTTTGGGCAGCCGAGTCCCTAAATTTTAGGAGGACTGTTGGGTCCTCAATTTGTATAAATAAGAGGGCTTAAGACCTCATTTCAGTTAGTCAATTTGGGTTAGCCAGTGTAAGCCAGTTTTGGCATGATGTTAGACTCATGATTATGATCTTTTAATAAAGGCAGGCAGCTTTGGATTCAATTCTGAGTTCTTAAGGGAGCTATAGCTCTCAGGTTAGGGCCCAACCTGAGAGCAATAGACCTCCTTTTCCTTGTATTGTTACTTGTCTTCCTTTCAACACTTTATTTCTTTGTTTTGACATGCATTTAGAATTTACAGTCTGCTGATTTGATTTCTTTTATGTGATTGAGTAGGATTAGTTTACAGTTCAAGTGTTTTTAGTTGTTTAGATTAGAGTAGGAGGATTGTAATTCATTAGAGCTCCAAAAAAGGTTGATAGTGCACTCGCTGCCATCTCTGTTTAGAGATTGGGGGTGTGGGCTGTACCAACCACCAAAAAACGCAGTATTATGCTTCCATGCAAGCTGACACACAGTCATTTCAATTGTAGATCCCTCCATGCATTCCGCTCTTGAGCACTACTGCTTCATTCCAACGCCATGCACGATTTTTCTCCACACTTTACATTGTTGTTCATTGGTTTAATAACACAGTTAGAATAGGTTGATGGAATTCTTGGTTTTGTGCAAGATATAGAGGATTTGTTTCTTTTACACTGCATAGCATCACTTTATTGTGTTATTCTTCTTCTCAACCACGCCTGGAGCCACTTCCTCGACCTCTGTTCAGCTCATTAGCCTTCCAACCCTTCTACTTCTCACGTAGCTCCATCTTTTTACTTTCCCTTGCTTCCTCCCTTCTATCCACCAACAAACTGTACCCACTCTTTCCTCATCTCATATCTCTGTCCCTGAGCCACCACAAACTCCTCCTTCACCTTACCCATCCACTCATACCACTCCTCTACTCCTCCATCACCCAAAACTCCAACTACAGCACATCCTGTAGAAGTTAGCAGACTTCCTGTAGAAATCCCGAGCTTCCTGTAGGATCCCCTGCAGACATCCTGTAGAAGCCTGCAAACTCAGTTGCCGAGCATCTGAACGTTGTAGCTCCTGTGCAATGATGTTAGGGATCCCCTGGAACCTCTCCTAGCCCTTTTGACCTTTCCCAAGCTTTCTTTCCCTTCGCACTACCCCTGCACAGTCAAACCCTAATAAGAAATAGAATCATAATAACTCCAACCACTTAAGCAAAAATACAAAAACAATGTTCTTTTCAATAGAAGTAGTTTAAGTTCATGCATTTCATATCATTAGCAGTAATGGCATCATTTCTAGAATTTTGCACTCTCACTATTGCATCATAGAGGTTAAACTAGTCAGATTAGGGTTTACTAGGGTTTCCATGTTTTTGTTGGCTTTCAGTTCATTTTTGCAAAGTAGATTAATTTCCTTTGAGATAGCCTTCGTCCATCATTTAGAAAGCTTCTTCTGAGAACATATAGAAGTTGGCTTGAGCCCTAGCGGACTTGTGCCAGCTGACCAAGTGACAGCTGCGACAAGAGCTAGTACTTGTGCATACAACACCGTCGCTTCCAAGTTTGTTACGAACTACCGGGTTGATAAAATTAGAGATAGGAAGCTCCAAGAGTTGTAGCATTATTGTTACAATACTGGAGCCCACCATCTTTTTGGCGCCGTTGCCGGGGAAGCGTCAGAGTATTGGTGATTGCCGCTTTTCTTCTATTTTCCACTACAATCTTCTTCTAAGTAGTTTATTTCATTTCCATTATGCAATTTCATTTATGCAAAAGTAGATTAGCATTTCCCGCTTTCATAGATTAGCATTTCCCGCTTTCATAGATTAGCATTTCAATTTCGCAATTTCATTTCTGCAAGCGTAGATTAGCATTTCAATTCCGCAAGCGTAGACTAGCATTTCATTCCTGCAATTTCATTTGAGCAAAATAGATTAGTCCTTTCCTGCTTTCATTTCAATTCCGCATGTTCATTTTAGCAAGATAGTTAGTTGCAGTTCAATTTATTTCAATTTTGCGAGTAGAAGTAGAAAAAAGCAAAAATCAACCAAAAATATTTCATTTCATGCCTTGTAGGAGTAGAGATAAGTTAGAAAAATGATTGCACAACCCCCCCACTGCTTCACACAGCCAACGTTATCTCTTCTTCGATGGCTGTGATGAAAGAACCCTTGGGTGGACATCAAGACATATCTGAAGAACCTCTAGGGGAGAAGAAGAAAGAAACATTCCTATGAAGCAAATGGCTACAAGCAGAAATGTTGGGAGCAGTCCCTTGTCCAAAGATGAATTTGAAAATCAGATCAAAGATTTCAAGAGTGATATGAGGCAGTTTCTTGCCATGCAACTGGATACCTTGCGGATCCAAAAGAAGCAAGAAGAAGCCAAGAGGGCTTTGGCCATTTTTTGTCCTAGGTGCGCTAGAAAGCATCCTAGGAATGAATGTCCAATGCACTCCCTAGAAGTGTGTTTCATCTGTGAAGAATACCATCCTACAGATCAGTGCCCTTCCTTGCCCAGAATCAAAGCTGCATATCAAAGAGCCAAGGGAGCCACTGAATCACTCTATTATATGAACCAAAGGAGGCCACATGGACCTAGATCTTACCAGCAGGAACTGCAAGGGACACTCGAGACCTATTATGACCCCTATCAAGCCACTTTCATGCCTTCTTCGGGTCCCCCTGCTCATCCTTCCTGGTTCACACCTCCTCCTTGTTCCTTCATAGATCCATATTATGCCCAACCAGCTGCTCCATCATTTCACTCTTATGCTGAGCCACAACCTCAATGGAATGCACCTCATCAGGGGTGGAGGCCCCAATACAACACTCCTCCCACTTCTTTTCCTCCACCACCTGCTCATCCACAACCATCACCTCCTCCTCCACCAAGGCAACCCCAAATGCCTACCCAACCACAATGCCATCCATCTCCATCTCGATTTCACACCTCCACTCAACTACCCGTACCATTTCCAAAGTCATACAATGGAGTAGCTCAACCCAATTGCAAAGCTGAGGCACAACATGTGCAAATGACTCCTTTTGAGCTCAATGATCTTCACCATGGCTCAGGAAAAGCATTGCAAAAAAGAGATCATCTTGAAAGTATTGAAGTATCACATCGAGCAAAAGAAGATTCAAAAGAGGAGATCAAAGAACCATGGGCTACACTTGATGAAGAGAAGAGATCTAAATCAGAGATCGAGAGAGTTCCCTCATGGTTATCATCAAATCCTCCATGTACTCAAGAGAAAGATCAACAAAAAGAGGAAGATCAGAAGGTCATGATAGAAGGTGACATGAAGAATGATCCAAATCAGCAAGACGACCAAGGATATCAAAGCTATATTGAGATATGGTTTCAGAAGGTCACTAAGTTGCAGCGGTACTTTCTTCCTCAGTTATGTTTGATCCCTTCAAAGCCAGATCATTTGGTCTCTGAGATCCAGATACCTGTCAAAGCATGCATTTTGAGCCTTCACATCATTTTCTCTCTAATCTCGATGTGCACATGGCTCCATTGGAAGTATTCTTATACTTGAAAATGATTTTGTTTTTCAAGTAGGGTAGGGTAGAAAAAAAAATAAAAAATAAAAAATGAAAATAAGAAGAAAATAAAAATATAAGGTGAAAACCTCCTTGGAGGCGCCTTATATTGGCTCATTGATTGAAAACCTCCATGAGGCGGTCAATGGGTTGGAAAAAAGAGAAAATAAAAATGGAATAAGATCCCTGGGTGAAAACCTTCCTTGGAGGCGCCCAGGGCAGGCAATTAGGGTGAAAACCTCCATGAGGCGCCCTAGTTGTTTTTCAAAAAAAAAGAGAAAAAGAAAAGAAAAATAAAACTAATCTCCATTGGCTAATTGCAGGTTGCAAGAAGGACGTTTCATGACAGGAGGAGCACTCAAATCAAGGTCAAAGGAATTTTTCTTGTGCCTTCTACAGGAAGCTCTGTATTTCTACAGGAAACATCCTGTAGAACCTTTGGGCGAGCCAAATCCAATTTCAAAAGTGAATTTAATGGTGGGAATCTATTGATTAGGCCTACAAGCACTCGTGTGTCCATCCCTTGCCTTTCTCCATCATTTTTTCCACCTCCTTGTGCTTCTCATTGTGCTTCTACGGGAACTTCCTGTAGAAATTGTGGGAAACTAGACATGGATTCCAAAAAGTGGTTTGGCGAACATTGTAGCTTCCTCAAAGGTTCAGAAGCCCTCATGCAATCTTCCAACTCCTCCTCCATCATCTCCATACCTGCATCACAGCCCAAGCTCAGTTTTCCCTTCCATGCAAACATATGCAAAGTGCCTTGAAGCAAAAAGACATAGAACAAAATTTGTTTTTGCCATAACTTGAGAACCATGCATCCATTTGACAAACCGTTCTATGGGGAATTGTACAAGGTTGATGGCAACAGGTGTGAGCAGTTTCATGCAATTCCGATGCACGGTTTCCATGAAATCAGCCTCCACCACCATCAACCATTTTTGCATTTTCTCCATAACCGTGCATCTGTTTCAAAACCTGTTTCATGGGGATATGCATGTAAGTGATGGTAACCTACCCAAGCAGTTTCAGCCGATTCCGATGCACAGTTTCTGAGAAATCGAGCTCTGAAATCTTCAGCCATTTTCCATTTTTCTCGAAATCCGTGCATCCATTGATCACGATTTTGCTATGGGAGATGCATAATGATGATAGGAACATGCTCACCAAGTTTCAGATCAATCCGGTTTACCGTTTGAGAGCAATGGCGAAAACAAGTTCTGGTTCTGTGACATTGCAGCAGCAGCAGCTTGAAAGTGCAGATCTGAACGTGGAAACAAATGCGTGCAGCTCAGATCCGGATAGAGGACACCTGTACAAGGAAAAGCAATAAAAAATCATCAGCCAAGCCCTCATGCAATCAAAGGATCCAAGCATGCAACAGCAGAATCAGAGCATGCAGCAGCAAAAAGCTTCACAAGCAGCCGTTTGACTTCAGGTACGTGACTAAACCTTGTTCATCTATTACATGAATCTAGTCTAAGCATTGCATGAACGAATGAGATAGTGGGATTTAGCCAGGAAGCTAGCCATATTCGATTGCACTCATCCATGCAAAACTCACGCATCATGCATGGATCAGTCATTCACATGGAAGTTGGAAAACACAGTTAGTGGTAGATCTGTTGAACTCTAGTGCACAGGACGTCAAATAATTAACAGAGAGAAGAAGACATGTAGTTCATAACATCACTGCAGTTTGAAAAATCTAGCACACATGTTTTGTCCACCTCATCACAAATCACGCAGCAATTAAAGACGGCTTGGCTGAAACTCATGTACTGCTGTTCATCTGCACTTTCCACGTCCTCAACTGAAGTGTGCACAATCAGTTAATTGGTTCTCTATCATCAACTCATTTGATGGTTGTTTTATTTCTCTCCGAAATTGTTGCAATGATCATGATGCGAACATTGAACCGTGGAAGTTTAATGACAGCTATGCTACTATTATGGGTGTTTATGGGTTTCTTTGCAGGGTATGCATTGTCACGTCTATCTAAGATGTTCAAGGGCACAGAACAGAGGAGGAACACGCTGAAACCACATTCTTGTTTCCAGGCATTGCCTTTTGCATTTTCTTTATTCTCAATGCACAGCTATGGGAAAAAATCAGCTGGTGTAGTTCCTTTCGAGACTATGTCTGCCTCAGTCCTTTTATGGTTTGGAATTTCTGTGCCAACAGTTACTTTGGCTACAATGAACCTACAATTGAAGACCCAGTGAAGACCAATCAAATCCCCAGGAAGATTCTAGAGCAAGCTTGGTATATGCAGCCCATTTTTTTTCAATACCAATTGGAGGCATGCTGCCTTTTGGAGCTGTATTCATTGGACTGTTCTTCAGATTAACTTCAATAGGTCTGCATCAGTTCTACTGTATGTTTGGGTTCCTGTTCATTGTCTTTGTGATCCTCATTGTTACATATGTAGAGATCACCATTATCTTGTGCTACTTCGAATTGTGCAGTGGAGATTACAACTGGTGGTGGAGATCTTATTTGATTGCAGGCTCCTCAGCATTTTACTTGTTTCTCTATGCCACATTTTATTTCTTCACCAAGTTGGAGATTGACATGGCAGACTAACATGGGAACTGCAGACCTAAAAGCAACCTTTGGTAAATCTAGGAAACATGAACTTAATGTTTCCACTTATCAGATGTGTATTCTAATGTTGATTAATTCAGCAGATTGTTTGAGCTATAAAGAAATTGAACAAGCAACAGGTATCCTAGCTGCAGTCCTGAAAAGGTGCTTGCAATCTCTTTCCTGTGTAAGGGGAAAATGTACTGCGTAAAGAACCTATGGGCAGGGATATAGGTGAAAAAGATACATTCCAGTTCAATGATAGTTTCACCAGCAAGTTTTACAAGGTGAAAATAGGAACAATGGCTGCACAAAAAGAAAAGAACCACTCAACACTAGAGGTAGAAATAAGACGTAGAGATGGAAGAACAGCTATTCATGTCATCATCGATAGTTGTGAATGCCCCAATGCACAACAGCTCTCCTCGCATCCGAGATCAAAGAGAAAGATGTAATATCGAAATCTTGATCTGGACTGAAAGTAGTCACACACTAGAAATAACTGGAATAAGTACTTCTCTGTGGCTTCATGTAAGTGGGTCATCTGCAAGGTGGCCCACTCATACAAGGCCTGTTCATTCGCACAAATGCCAAATTAGAACAGTACTATTGAATGAATCGATGTAGAATGTCAGGCCCCACTTGCATACAGCCTTTTGCTGTTTCCACAGCCTCAATTTCATTTGTCTTCCAGTGTTTTGCAATGTTTTCAGAAAGAGGGTCATCTGGATTTGGTGCACTTAACAGTGCTTGCATACTCAGTAAAACTGTTCGAATTTGCAATACTGGACTCCACTTGATGGAGATCAAAGAGATGAAGTTGAAGGATCTGTCCTATGATCAAGGATCTCAGCGTACAATTTATATTGGCCTACATACCTCAGTGTGAACTGTAATTTGATATCTCTCAATGGGTATTTGAAATAAAATTCCACGGTTGCAATCACAGTTTAGACACACATAGGGATCTAACCTTCAGGTAGACTTCATGGATATGATAAAGAAGCAACAGTGAGGGTCTCAATGATGATGTAACAAACACAAGAAAGACCACCACAGAAGGAACAGGCAGAGGAATGAGGGAAAAGGACAAGCTGTTGAGGCCAAAGCAGGGGGTGGTAAAATAACACAAATGCCAAGGGCACCATTTCTTCCATATGATCGCATATACTTGTGCACTCATAACAAGGCTGAGGATTCACTAAGAAAAGCAGTAGACAGTGAGGAAGAAGAGCAAAAGGGCGAGAAGACGAAGGTTGCCACAGCCAAGCTGAAAGGAAAAGCACCCTCAGCCAAGCAGGCTAAGACAGTGCCGACTGTTTCTACAGGAAGACAGAGAACTGTTAGCAGACTGTTTCTACAGGAAGACAGAGAACTGTTTCTACAGGAAGTTTGAAAAGAGGGAAGCCAAAGGAGAAATCAGCCAAGATGTTAGCCAAAGAAGCCACTAGGGCCATCAAAGACGAGGAGAGAGATTGGTTGCTCAGAGGATGAGCAACACTTTCAGTAGGGGGGTGATGATGAGCCCCAAAAATGGACAATTATTTGGGCTCATTCAACCTCCTAATTTGACTTAATCCACCATTCTCATTGGTTTATTGCATGTTTTTGATTATTTTTATGTTAATAGAGTGAATTTGGTTAGTCATTATGCCAACAAGTCTAATGGGTGCTTTGTGTAGCCTTTTTGGTTAACTTGGAGACAAAATTGAAGGTCTTAATGAGCACTTGGCAGCCAAATTCGTGGGAGAACAAGCTAGAGGATTTGTAGGAAGGTGTCCCCTTCATTTATGGGCCCTTACCTCGAATTCTCCACCATCAGCTCGGAGTTCAAGGGCCACCGAATCAATCAGCACAAGGGCAGCCAAGCAAGTCAAGTAGGACTGCTGTTAACTCCAAGTTTTGGGCAGCCGAGTCCCTAAATTTTAGGAGGACTGTTGGGTCCTCAAATTGTATAAATAAGAGGGCTTAAGACCTCATTTCAGTTAGTCAATTTGGGTTAGCCAGTGTAAGCCAGTTTTGGCATGATGTTAGACTCATGATTATGATCTTTTCATAAAGGCAAGCAGCTTTGGATTCAATTCTGAGTTCTTAAGGGAGCTATAGCTCTCAGGTTAGGGCCCAACCTGAGAGCAATAGACCTCCTTTTCCTTGTATTGTTACTTGTCTTCCTTTCAACACTTTATTTCTTTGTTTTGACATGCATTTAGAATTTACAGTCTGCTGATTTGATTTCTTTTATGTGATTGAGTAGGATTAGTTTACAGTTCAAGTGTTTTTAGTTGTTTAGATTAGAGTAGGAGGATTGTAATTCATTAGAGCTCCAAAAAAGGTTGATAGTGCACTCGCTGCCATCTCTGTTTAGAGATTGGGGGTGTGGGTTGTACCAACCACCAAAAAACGCAGTATTATGCTTCCATGCAAGCTGCCACACAGTCATTTCAATTGTAGTTCCCTCCATGCATTCCGCTCTTGAGCACTACTGCTTCATTCTAACGCCATGCATGATTTTTCTCCACACTTTACATTGCTGTTCATTGGTTTAATAACACAGTTAGAATAGGTTGATGGAATTCTCAGTTTTGTGCAAGATATAGAGGATTTGTTTCTTTTACACTGCATAGCATCACTTTATTGTGTTATTCTTCTTCTCAACCACGCCTGAAGCCACTTGCTCGACCTCTGTTCAGCTCATTAGCCTTCCAACCCTTCTACTTCTCACGTAGCTCCATCCTTTTACTTTCCCTTGCTTCCTCCCTTCTATCCACCAAACAACTGTACCCACTCTTTCCTCATCTCATATCTCTGTCCCTGAGCCACCATAAACTCCTCCTTCACCTTACCCATCCACTCATACCACTCTCCACTCCTCCATCACCCAAAACTCCAACTACAACACATCCTGTAGAAGTTAGCAGACTTCCTGTAGAAATCCCGAGCTTCCTGTAGGATCCCCTGCAGACATCCTGTAGAAGCCTGTAAACTCAGTTGCCGAGCATCTGAACGTTGTAGACTCCTGTGGAATGATGTTAGGGATCCCCTGGAACCTCTCTTAGCCCTCTTGACCTTTCCCAAGCTTTCTTTCCCTTCGCACTACCCCTGCACAGTCAAACCCTAATAAGAAACATAATCATAATAACTCCAACCACTTAAGCAAAAATACAAAAACAATGTTCTTTTCAATAGAAGTAGTTTAAGTTCATGCATTTCATATCACTAGAAGTAATGGCATCATTTCTAGAAGTTTGCACTCTCACTATTGCATCATAGAGGTTAAACTAGTCAGATTAGGGTTTACTAGGGTTTCCATGTTTTTGTTGGCTTTCAGTTCATTTTTGCAAAGTAGATTAATTTCCTTTGAGATAGCCTTCGTCCATCATTTAGAAAGCTTCTTCTGAGAACATATAGAAGTTGGCTTGAGCCCTAGCGGACTTGTGCCAGCTGACCAAGTGACAGCTACGACAAGAGCTAGTACTTGTGCATACAACACCATCGCTTCCAAGTTTGTTTCGAACTACCGGGTTGATAAAATTAGAGATAGGAAGCTCCAGGAGTTGTAGCATTATTGCTACAATACTGGAGCCCACCAATTAGTTTGTCAGTGACATACCTTGGTAAGACATGTAGAGGTTTCTCTTCACAAAAAACTCGGATGAAGGTGTCACCTAGTGAGGCATACCAAACTACAATGTCCACTATTGCCTCCATTGCTTCTCTGGACATGCAAGGTGAATCTTGTTAAAATATAATATTGTATAGTGGGATGATAAAGTGGTGAGTTAGCTGAGCCATTAATCTTCTATAATTTCATTCTTAATGCAACTTGCAATAGATGTTCACAACAGTCTCTCATGGTTTCCATGTCCATTTCATGCCATGGAACTGTTGTTGTGCACAGATTACATCCAGTAAGTATGTAGACATATAGAATCTTTTTGTTCGTGCTACATGGGCCTTCAATTATTGAGCCAATAAATTTGGCTAGTTGAATGGCATCCCATCATTCACCAAACTGATCCAATAAGACTTCCCACCATTCATGAAAGGTTTTTGTGCTCTCTTGACCATGGATTCTATAAGAAAGGATAATCAAGCACTGGTAAGCCTTCTTGAGTGACTTTGTCTTGTACACATGGGTGGGTTTCTATCGAAACTTCAATGGCTCTTTCACCTAGAGTTTGACAATGTCTCTTGTGTGCACGTAGCTATGGGTGCCATAGAAGAGTGATTCCATGCACTTTATTGGCTTGGGAAAGTGATACATCTACTAAAATTATTTTTCCCTCAAGGTGGGAAGCTTCTTCCTACTAGCACTGCTTAATGCTATAGTATTTTCATCCATATGTGAGACAATGCAGTTGATGATGTTCGCACACGGGAGCATAGGATACCCACATGCAACCTTGTATAGCCCTAACTGTCAAATGCTGAGATAGACCTATCAGTCCTCTAAATCGACCTCAAAGTCCTTTGTAAAAGTGTCTTAGATCTGCTGCCATGTCAGTTTTGTTCCATTCTCTATAAACAACTAAATATCTGCATACACTAGCAAATCAGCTTATCTCTACTCAACTACTTCCCCAGTACTTCTCTCAGTGGTTTCCTTTGATGCAACTTTCTTAGATACCATGTTACATTAACTGTCGGAGAGGTGCTCAACAACTACTATACCTATTGGAAATATAGGACACTTATGTCAAGAAATTGTCAGTTTAAATTAAAACAAGTTGCAATGAAAGTTGAAGTAGCAAACTGCGTACTGGAAGGAATGGATTGCATAATTTTTCCCAACAGGGGGGACTAGCTTCCTGTGGGAATTGCACACTATGTAGTCCCAACAACCAAGGTGGGAGCTTGATGGTTGAAACTGAACAATGCACAATTCATCATGGGAAGAGGCATGGGAGAGACTGTGCATTATGCAGTCTTAGTGGCCAAGATAAAAGGTTAGCTATTGGAACTACGAAGTGTGAAGTGGGAGCCATATTGGTCTACACATTGTGTAATTATAAAGGGTAAGCTTGTGGCTTGAGCCTCTACATTGCATAGTGTCAGCTGTACAAAGTGAGATCCAATCGAGGGAAACCAAGATTTGCGTAAGTGTTAAAAATAAGTAGATATGAGAGATAGTGTGAAGCTGAGTGTAGATTTGACTAAGTGTTGGTATATGCATGTGAATCAAGTGCAACAATTAATCAAACGGAATGAAAACAAAGTATGCGAGGAGAGTCGCCGCAATGACGACTGTTGGTGCAAAAACAACAAAACTAGTGTGATACTTGGGAAAGACAATCTATCACTTGAAAAAACACTTCTAAAAGTCCAAACAAGTCAAAATTATAGAAATCATGAAGAGAAACAAGTGAAACAACACTTGCACAACATATACAACAAAAAGTGATAGAAAAAGTAGCAAAAGACAAGAAAATAAAAACTCACCCGGAAACGTGCTGACAATCGCACTGCAGGTTTGCTGATCTCCTCAGGAATGCTATAGATCCAATATCAAATGTACAAATGAGCTCTAGAAGCGTCAATTAAATAGATTTGGACAAATTAGGGTTATGACATGCATGCCTGAAATCAAGGAAAAAGCGAAACTTGGCATGAGTTTCTAAAAATAGCGCAAGTGCCTCCTTTAGGATACTAAAAATAGATCCCTATTTTTTAAGGATGTTTTTTTCCTTCTTTTGTTTTTTTATTTTTCCAGGGAAACTTTCCATGCAAACTACTCGGAAAGACAATGTAATTATGGGGAACTAGAAAACTTTCCGGCTCAGTGCATTGTGTAGTTTTTGAGCTCAGTGAGGGTTGCAAAATTTCTAGGCTTAGTGTTGGGCTACCTCCTCATGAATGTGCATTTTCTGAGCTCAAGACTCACTAGAAGCCAAGACTGCACAATTCTCATCATCAACATTGGTTACCTTCTAGGATTTCACAATTTCTGGGGCCAAGCAGAAAAATGTTGTGGGACCAAGTTAGGAGATGAAATTGTTAGTTAGAAAATCAGCTGAGTAAGAAAACACAAGGAAAAGTGGAAAGATAAGTCTGATTCAAAGCACAAATACCTGTATTAATGCGAGATGGGTTGTTTTGGTTAAGAAGGATGGCTCCAAAATTGAAGCACAAGAAATATTTTGGTGGGTTGTTGTAGACGCTACAACAACTTCTTAAAACATCACCCTAATCCCTAGTAGAGAGGGACATTCTTGAGTATAATATTTTCTCTCGCAAATGATAGATTTCTCGATATTGTTTAAGGGGCATTCCTAAAGAAGATTCTTCTTATGGCATTTGGAACAAAATATAGCTAAGGCTAACTCAACCTCTTCCTTATTCTTTTTAGCTTGAAAGGTATCTAAAAAGTGTTCAGTGCGTTGAGAATATCTGTTTTAAAATTATCCACTGAGTTCCCTAGCTTAAATTTAGTTACCCCTCTCCCACTTGACCTATTAATTCCTCATATCACATCTCAATATATTATTATGTATTTTGAACTACCTCTAGAATATTGTTTGCACAAGTTACAAATCTCTTCATAGGATAATAGAGAAAAACTTCCTACTCCCATGCGATTTAAAGTTTTTAGATAATCATCTCATATACCATTAAGGAAAAGGATATGCAGGGTTTCTTTGTCTAAATTATTTTTTTTTGTCCTTTTTAGATTATACTTGAATCTTTCCACATAATATTCTAGGCTTTCATCATCCAATTTGGGAATCTTAAACATTTCTTCCCTACTATCTTAGACTTTGCAATATTCATGATATTTCTTCAAAAATGTTTACTTCATTTCATCCTAGGGTCAGATTTCATTTCCCCCGAGTCCCATAAACCAATGAAGGTTGTTCCCTTTAAGGTTGCAGGAAATAGTTTTAATTTTTGGGCATGCATTGAATAATCATAACTACAACAAAGAATATCAAACTCAAATAGAAGAGTATCTGGATCCTCTTTTCAAGGCCATGAAAATTCAGAAGGGTGGAAAGAGGAATGTTTTTCATTTGGACTATTGAATGAGGGTCTTAGAATGGGGAACTCAAAATTAATAGTTAATGTTGATTTTGTCCATTTACCTCATCATCTCCCTTCTTTTCTTCCCTTAGATTTTTGGTGTTCTATATTTAATCTTAGGAACTTTCTAGTTCGTCGTTCAAGGTAGCCTCTTCCTCCCTTGGTGATTCCCTTCTATATTATCTAGAAATAAGGTGAACTTTAAAGGATTTCCCCTTCCCTTCTCTCCTACCAGAATGTTAGTTGGAGTGGATCCTACCACATCATGTTGGGTTTTAATGAATTTCTTCTTTCTACCTATGATGTTTTAATGCATGACCTAGTGTAAAAAGATAGAAGGGATATAGGTTACTGAAAGGGGTGATTAATAACCTCTTTGGTAATTTATAGCCCTAATATATTTTATGCTAAATACGTGAGGTATTTTGAATCTCTTAAGTCCCTCCTAGACATCAGTGTAGAAACTAATGGTGTACTTATATAGTTAAAATTTTCAGTTATGGTTTAGGCTACATAGTCAGTGGAAATTTTAAGGATGGAAATTTATCTTAAAGTTTAGAAACCTTGGTGAATCTCACTAGTCCACAATATGCAATATTTAAAATGTTTGTAAATATTTCTGATAAAAATATTGAAATTTATAATAATTTTATATAATCTCTATATGAAATTTTGGTGACTCTTAAGAAAAAAAACATACCATAAAATTTGTGTGAATCATTTCTAGAAAAAATGGAAATTAGTGATTTTTTTTTCAAAAAGCATAGAAAATCAGCCCAACTATGAATACTAGCCCCTAATTTTTTTCCTGTACATGGTCTATTTTAATTTTTAGACCGGGGTTGGTAAAATTTCAAGGCTCTCTATGTTGTATGAACAAGAGATAATCCCTCACTTATTTGGATGACCTAATTGAAGAAATGCATGGGAATTGGGGATCAAATGAGAGAATTAGCCTATGGACATTACATAACATAGCTATGTGGTGGTTCGGGCACCTAATATTCTCTAATGGTGAGCTCAATGTCACTAGATGTAATTCAGGAAATTCTGCTCCTTGCGATTCTAGAAATTATGCTCATAGAACAACTTCCAAAACTCCCTAGATCACTAGGTCAAATCATATGCTTGGAAAGGAAAAATCACACTTGCTTGAAAATAAAAGAACATATGTACTTGAAAATAAACAACACCTGTACTAAGAGAAAAACAAACTAAATTCAACGCGCTACAAAATAATGTAAACCTACATACAAATTAATAATAAATTGGCACAAATACATACCTTGAGTGGGCAAAGACAAAATCTAAGGGAGACCTTGGTGTGAAACCAAAATAGGTCTCAAAAGGAGATCTCTATGTAGAAGAATGTTTAGCTCGGTTGTAAGCATGCTGGACATAACATAAATTTTAATCCCAAAGTTTGGGATGCTTGCTGGAATAGCCTTTGAGCAATTGGATCACTGTCCTATTGACCACTTCAGTTTGGCCATCTGCTTGCAGATGGAAAGTTGTGCTCTTCTTCAGCCCGGTGTCCATCAATTCCCACAAACTTGACCAAAACTTCCCAACAAATAGGGTATCTCGATCAAATAGTATGGAAGTGGGTAATCCAAAATGGACCCATACATGCTATAAGAACAACTTTGCAGTTTGTTCAACTGTAATCTGTTTGTTACAAGGTATTAAAATACACATTTTGCTGAACCTATCCACAACAACATATAAATAGTCATGACCTTTCCTAGATTTAGGCAGTACTCCAACAAAGGCCATGGAAACACTTTCCCAAGGATGAGAAGGAACTGGTAGTGGAGTGTACAAGCCTAGTTTTCTATTGCTGGGCTTGCTTTTAGCACACATGGTACACCCTCTTACATATCTAGAAATCGTCTCATTCATTTTTGGCCAATAACAAAATCTTTGCAGCTGTGCAACGGTTTTACTTACACCAAAGTGACCTGATATTAGAGAAGTGTGTGCTTCTCAAATTATCTTTACTCTTTCAGTTTGTGGAATGCATAGCTTTCCAAAATGATACAAGAGTTGTTCCTTAACATGATAATCCAATTCTTCTACCCATTTGCCTTGACTTTAAGTTTCATATACATATTTAAAATCTATATCTTGAGCATATTGTTCAATGTAGCTCTCATGCAACATTCAATTATGCTTAAGTATAGTAGATGCATTTATAATTGGTTTGGACAACTTATCTACAACCTTATTTTGTATGCCCTTTTTATATTTGATGACTAAATGAAAATGTTGTAGAAAACCAATCCATCTATAGTGTCTTGATTGCGGCAACTTAGTTTGGGATTATAGATATTGAAGTGGTTGATGATTAGTATGTATAACTGTCTCTTTTCCCATTAAGTAATGTTTCCACTTTTTCACACTCTATACTAATGCATACAATCCTTTATCATATGTGGGATAGTTAACTACTGCAGAATTAAATGTCTCAGAATGATAACATATGGGTTTACCGTGCTACATCAACACTGCTCCCATGGCATAGTGACTGGCATCTGTTTCAATCTCAAATGGTCTTTGAAGATCAGGCACTACTAGTACTGGTGTTGTACTAATCTTTTCTTTCAAGGTGTCGAAGGCTTTCTGCTATTTGCTTCTCCACTGAAACACCTTGTTCAATCCTGTTAAAGAATGTAAGGGAGCTACAATTAAGGAAAAAATAGGAATAAACTTTCTCCAATATTGTGTTTCTCCTAAGAAGCTTCTAACTTCTGTAGCAGATTTGGGTTTAGGCTAGTTTACAATGACTACAACCTTAGAGGGATCTATCTTCAATTCACCACCCCCACTATATGTCCCAAATAATTCAAAAATGTTTCACCAAATTCACAATTTGAGAGTTTAACACAGATTTTCTCTTTTCAAAACATCTAGAGTCTGCCTAACATGCTTTAAATGTTCTTCCCACATTTTTCTAAATATAAGAATGTCATCCAGATATACAATAACAAAATCATCAAGAAAAGGTCTGAGTACATCATTCATTATTCTCATGAAAGTAGCAGGAGCATTAGTTAAGCCAAAAGGCATAACCAACCACTCATACAGTCCCTACTTTGTTTTGAAAGCCATATTCCATGCATCTTGGTCTACAACTCTGACATGATGATAGCCACTATGCAAGTCTAATTTGGAAAAATAAACAGCTTCTTTCAACTGATCTAATAGATAATCTATGCGAGCAAGGGGATAACGATTTTTGATCGTTATCTTATTCAGTGCTTAGTAATCAATGCACATTCTCCACGAGACGTCTTTCTTTCTCACCAGAACAATTGGATACCCACATGGTGATGTGCTAGGAAAGGTGAACCCCTTCTCGAGCAGCTCCTGTACCTGCTTCTTGATTTTTGCATTCTCTAAAGCGGACAACTTGTACATTCCGATGTTAGACAATGGAGCATCTTGCTGCAAATTAATATCATGCACTATTTCCTTTTTCAGCGGCAGACCTTTAGGTTCTTGAAACAATATATCATATTCTGAAACAAATTTTTATAAATTAGCTTGCTGTTTAGCATCACAGCCCTTAAATACATTGGTTTTATCAGGTTTCTTTTCCTTTACAACCAAAAATATTTTTTTTTGCATGAATTTACAATTCATTTCATCTGCCCTGAGGTTATGAGAGTATAATTATTCTTGAGCTTATGAGCTCTTACAATATATTCAATTCCATCTTTAATGAGTAGATACTTGTTCTCAACTCTATATAAAATAGCTTTTCTATCATACAAGTAAGGACTTCCTAAAACAATTCCACATATATCCAAAGGAACTATATCTAACTCAACCTCATCTACAAATGCTGACCCAAAAGAAAACTTAAGTTTACATTGTCTAGTCACTTGTAACTTTGCTTTATCACATAACCAACATAATCGATATGGTTTCTTGTGAGGTATGGTTAGTAATCCCAACTTCTTTACAATTGCTTCAGAAATTAAATTTACTTGTGAGCCACTATCAAACAAAGTATCAATCTTTTGATGATTGGAAATAACTTGAATATGAAAAAGCTCATGTCTTTTTCTCTCATTTTCTTCATTATCAGTATATTGTGCAGAATTACTAGTAGATGCTTTATAATTTTTACTGTTTATACCTGTGGCTGTGATTGTTGCTTCATCTCCTGCGTCTGACCCCAAATCCTTTCGAATAGATACAACATTCTTCTTCTTCTTGCCCTCGAACTTCTTAGGTTTCAGCTCCGGGTGCAGAATCCAGTAGTGTTCATCACCATGCCCATCCTTCTTATAATGAGTGCATGAAGACTTACTCTTCTGTACAGTGTTTGTCTTCCTCGCTTTCCATTTCTGTTTTCTTTTCTCCTTATTTTTGCTTGTAGTGGGTTTGGATGATCCCCCAACTTCTGGGTTCCCATTCTTACCTCTAGCTTCTAGATGCATAGCCAGAATGGATACCTCATCTATGCTGGTGGGATTAAACATGAGGATAGTGTCCCTCATGTAGCAGTGTAGACCACCTATATACTTCAACAAAGTCTCAAGTGAGTCTAAAGAAATTCCTAGAATCAAATCTCTTTTCCTAAATTCTTGGGTGTAACCTTGTACACTTTTCCCTTTTAGTTGTCGAAGAGTTTGCTAGCTCATCATGGCTTGCTGCATGTAGGCTAGTGGATAGAATTTCTTTTTAATTGCAGAAACAAATTCACTCTAGACAGAAAGAATCTTACCATGTTTCTTCATGTAAGCTTGTGTCCTGCCTTCCCACCATACCAAGGCGGTGCCTCCAAGGTGTAGGCTGGCCAGCTGAATCTTACTCTTCTCTGAGTCAATGCTCTGCACACTGCAATAAACATCCATCTGTCTGAACCAATTATCCAGCTTCTCTACATTCAATTCTCCATCATATATTGGTAAATCAAATTTAACATCTAATTTAATCAAAGATGTCTTCTTTTATTTTCAGGGCTATTAGGAGGCATGAGAAATTTTTCTTCTTTCCATTTTCCTTTAGAGTGGCCATGGAGGAGAGATTCTTCTACTCCTTTGTCTTGTTTGGAGTGATGAATCTTCATCTCTATTTTTCTTAAATTCCCTATACATTTCCTCCACCATGGATCTCATGGTCATAAAACTATCCATGAACTGGGGGTTTGATTCCAAGGGATTTTTGTTGGAGGGAATTGCTCCCCTAGGGCTTTTTGGGTTGAAACCCTAGCAGACTAAAAGTTGTCTATTCAAAGAAACATGCATTCATACAGTCATTATGCTATCATAAGCAAATTCTATGATAAGGGTACGTACCTTTGGTCCTACGTTCGAGAAGGCCCTTAGGGTCCAAACCCTTCTTGGAGTTCCCTTCTTCTCTTTTGTCCTGCAAAACAACCAATTCAAAGAACACAATAGTATATGGACAAAAACTTATAAAGAAACCATCTTCATGTTATAAAGAAAGGTAGTTAGTTATGAAATCCAAACAACCATTTACATATGAATTCTAAACATGAATATCATTAACATAAAGAAAATTCATTTCGGGAACCAAGACATGTGTTTCTTTTATTATAGACAAATAAAGTACATAAAAAAGGAATATTTTCACCTGAGTCACCTTCAACAGGCTCCAAGCAAAGCTTCCTTCTGGATCCGTTCCAGCCTCAAGCCTCTAACAAACTCCTTCCATGACTCTCTCCATGATGTCATAAATGGTGGATGAACATCAACACACAAGGAAACAAAGGTTTCCAGTACAAAATGGGGGAAGTGCAGAAGGCACAAGGGACTTCAGACCTAGTCAAGGGAAAAATATCAACATAATAACCTTTCTTTCGCTCCTCTCCTCCATTTGGCATTCCCTTTGAGGTATTTTTATACCTCTCCCAAAGTAGGTTTTTAGTTGGGAGTTGGTTGGGAACAGTTGGGCCACGGGCACTAACAGGTGATCAGCAGGTAAAACCCGCGATCTCCGCCCGAAAATGAGGAATTTTATATTTTTTAAGTGTTTTAATACATACACGTGGGTTGGGTATACACAAAACCCACGTATACACGCGTTTAACTCAGGGAAATGTCGTGTATAAGGGATAAAACGCTGTTTTTAAATTTAGGACCAGGTCTTGAAGGAGGGGTTGCCCTAGGCCATGAGTATAGCATCACAAACCATAGGAGTGAGGTTTGGAGCTATAACAGATGCCCCCTAATATATGAGGTCAGAAGGGGTACATGATGGCCGAAATATATTATGCAAGTACATGGAAAGGAAACCTGTCAAAAACCGAGGAGGACTTCATCAGAATTCAGCCTACCAAGCCACCAAAGGAGATTAGAAAGAAACACTGTCTGAGGCGGGCATACCCATGCTCACAAAAGGTAAAGCATGTCCGCATATCAAGTACAAGCGGATCCACTAAGTATACAAGTATAAATGACTGAAAAATACATAATGGATCATTTGATCATGATGAGCAAGTACATGTCTGAATATCACATATAAGACCGTCAATGATGCTGAAAGATGCAATGGATCACTGATATCAAAGACTGATCCCAAAAGGTACCAATTGAACATGATGGAATAGGATGGTACTACACTGCAAAACTCAGGTGCCAGCATATAGAATGTCGCCATGACTGACTGCAACATATAAAGTGGAGTGGTATCAACTAGTAGCAACAGGAGCAACTGTCAAGTGAACCAATGAATGCTGATACAACATGAGGTCTTCACCGACTGCCGTGGTACATTTCTACACCATGGGAATAAATGATTTGAAGTCGACCATGTGAGAAATCGTTTGATTACCGGTCATTGATGTATACCATTAACAAACGCGAGACTACTCACCGATAATGATAATGAGCGTCAAGGTACCCAGTACAATCTAACAAGTGTGAATAGATGAGCTGGAGTCGAACACCTGTAAGAATCTATCAATCAGGAGACAATGATTGTTTCCCATTGTCAATAGCGAAGGATCTGCCACTAATGCCTGCAAACCCCAAGGTACTGCCAAATGGACTCTAGATCTTTGCCCCAGAGCAATGAGTCAGAGTCGATAGGGAAAGATCCGCTAGAATTAAGGCATTAAGGCATCCTTCATCAATCTAGCACTAGTGTAACCCATAGGCCAATAATGTGGAAGGAATCGGACGAAAAAGATGTAGCAACCCAACCGAAATACGTTTCCAGCGTACACAAGATGTGGCTAGCGCACGACAGAAACCCTCTGAACCAACTAATAATGAAAGCTGACACAGAGGCGAGGTATCCACCAATAGGATCAAATGGAAACCAAGGTACTGCATGAATCCCAATGTGTGATAATGTAAGCTGATGTCGAACACAAGGGAAACCACTCAATCAAAGACCCATGATACTGATCGATGCTGAGCACAAGGTGACCTATCAATAATGAAAATAGGGCCAGGGTGCAGCTCTAGGCCTGTCCTCAGAGCAAGATGTCGTCGTCGATAAGGACAAGACCTGCCAACAAGAATTCAATGGGGGCCTTCTCAAACTGGCACGAGTAAAGGACCAATATAGCTGATGTGATGATAGACATGACACTAACAACCAGGGATGGCCGACTGAAAAATGAGTCAAGAGACACCGCAGAAAGGCCGACACAGGCTAACTTCCCTTGAACAAAAGCACTACTCAATGTGACTATGTGGCAGCATATGATGACTCTGTATAAGTTCGCCATGTAGGAGGCACGAACGAACCCTCCATATTATTGGAAGAGATAACCAATCAGGGGGAACTGACTCAATAATAAGGTTATGGCGTACCTAAGTCAAACTAAATCCCACCCATGCGGACGAGACTTTGTTTTGAGTGCTTTGTTCAAGGGCGACATGACTGACTCTAGCTTTGAAAAATAAACGGAAATATTGTCCCGTTCCCACTCTTTTTTGGAATATTTATTTTTTTGTCTTTTTCTGTTAAGCCGGAAAAAAGAATAAAATAATGCTATTGTACAGTGGAAAGAACGAGTGTCAGTGAAACAGATGATCTAGTTCCTGGGAATGGAACATTCCTATGCTCAATGCAGGGAGGTGAAAACTGGTCAGTGACACTCAAAGGTGTGTTCCTTCCACGGGTCAAGGTGTGTCAAGTTGCAGAAGTCAAAGGTATGCAAGGTTGATTTTGTAGTCGTCATGGTCAAAAGTTCGCTTAAACACGAGTCCAAGTGAAGCCGGCTCTAGGCCAAAAGGTGCAAGTGGTCAACATGCAATGCAGTAGTACAACTCAACACAAAGGAGCCTCTAGGGTATAAGGCCAGAACAAAGCGGAGAAGCTAAGAGGAATGAGTCTTCAATGCATAAGTCATGGCGGGACTACAAAGGACTCTCGAGCCTAATCAATGGAGCAACATGGGCAACAAATGTCAGTGAGGTGCTAACTACGATGCCCATGTAAAGGATGGCTCTACCATCGTGTCATGATTTAAAGAATCAGCGAGTGAAAATGGCTTACGAACCATAACACGATGGGATCGACCCTATGGCAGATGTATCGGAAAATGGAGGCTAGTATGCATAATGCAACGGAAAAAATGGTGTCCCTAACCTATATGCCAGTGAGAAAACGATACCTGCCATGACGGGTCAACAGTCATGGAACCGTCTCGAAACTGAAAAATGTCCAAAATGTCCTGAAAAACAAACCATTCTCAACATTCCAAGCTCCCAAGTTAAAAGTCACATGAGACCAAACAAAATAAAATTTTGAAAAAATTTTACATTTTCAAAACTTATAAAAAGCATTTTAGACTCACCATTTTTACCATTTGAGTTTGAGAGCAAAGGTTTTGGAGCAAAACGAGAAAACTTCCCATAGCCAGATTCAACCGTTCAAATTTGTCAAAATCCTCCAGGTAACTCTTATACTTAGCTTGCAATTGATTGTGACAGGTTTTAAGATTGCCTGTCACGTGGCGCGAAAGAGAGCACACAACAGTTGACAATGAAGTTATGAACAGTCCAGAAGCTTTAGATGCACTACGGGGATGCCGTTTGCTTAAATTTTTCAAATTGCCAAATATGAAAGCGAACACGAATCTGCTTGAGATGCTCATCGATTATTGGGACGTCGAGGAGGAAGCCTTTATGATCGATCATATGCCGCTCAGGGTAGAAGTGGAGGATATCTATTTTATCACGGGCCTTTCCCAAAGGGAAGAGGTAGTACATTCCCGGGGCAGGACATGGAGTAGCCTCACAATAGAGGAATATGCACAGATCTACTGCCTCAGACATCCCAAGAAGGTTGGGAGCCAGATTTCCATCACATGTGTGGCGATTTTATCACTTAGGATTATCATGTTCACCATGGCTCGAGTGAACGGATCATCCTCGCTGCATCAGGCGTCACGGCTAAACATGAGCGTGGCAGTTGACTGTCTCACTACTGTGTTCGACTAGTGTACTCCTCTTTTGGCCAACATGAAGAGCCAACTCACTTCTATCCGAAGGGGACAGACTAAGAACTTTGGATATGGGACTATCTTATGTACTTTCTTTTTCGAGAAAGTTCCCGCACTCCGCCCCAGGGTAGCAGTTTCCATCACCACCCCACGTGATCCACGCATGGGCCGGTGGGCTGATCTGATGAAACGTCTAGGGGGTGGGGAGGTCCCAAGGACTGCCTTCGACGATGACTTCTTCACCTGGTGGGATCAACAGATCATCACCGTGGATGACTACCCCTATGCTGGGTTGGATTTCCAAGGAGATCCTGATCTAGCGTTACCACCGAATGCAGCATGGGGCGAGATTGGTAAGATTTTTGATTTCATGATTTTTTTTGGATTTTTCAAATATAATGATGAATTTTGAAAAATATTTTTTGATGAGATTCAAATGACTGATATGATGATCATGTTCCATATGTTGGGCCAGTACGACCAGATGGGTTCCCGCGGCATGGATGGCGCGGCCGAGGAGCCGAAGAGGCGGCTGCTAATACAGAACGGACTCTAAACAATGTCCAACGACACTTGGCGAGACTGAGCCGCCGAGTACCGATGGCCATCATAGAGGACCTTCCTGAGGATATGCAGCATCATGTGGTTGGCATGCCATGTGACTGAGTTCGTACTTTTCGGCGTGTGGCCACTGCGATAGTTGCATACTTAGACACTCATCCTGAGCCAAGGCATTAGATATGCCAGACATGATTATGGGCATTTGAGTCCCAATTTTGTATATTTTTGGACACACATATGTACACTCGAGACGCTTTATGATATATATATATATATATATATATATATATATATATATATATATATATATATATATATATATATATATACACAGTTTGACATTTTTATGCTTGATTTTATTATGATGAATGATTGATGTGCCATTCTAATGCCTGATTAGCGATAGAATCGGCTAACCAATTATGAGATCTTGGAATGTGCAAATAATTAATATAAGTAAATGATGTTTGCAACAATCTCACCCTTAAACACTGGCGATATAAAGATGGATCCCGTACCCAATAATTGTTATTTAATTGAGACACTATCAATTCAGAATCAAGATACACTAGCAACGAGTCGATCCCATGAGAGATTGCCTCGGATAATAAATTAATAATGGCAATATAATCATCCATATTGTTTGAAGAAGGACTGATACACACGCCTCTTGATGCCATCAATTGACTAGTCGGATAATAGAGTACCCAAGCTGCGGAAGCGAGATTTTGAGTGTGCCAACTAGCACCATCGGTGAACCCAAAATAGACCAAGTCATCCATCAACACCTGCCACAGCAGACCAAAAAGTGCTGATATCAGAAAACTCTCGACGATATATGTACAAATATACATAAAGTAGAAAGAAGCCATTGCCTGGCCAAAACTAAGCAAAGTACTTATTGAGGTAGAGCCCGTCAGGGGGCTCCGTCACCTTACTCCTAGGGATGTTTATAGGTACGATGATCGAACCAATCAAAATACTTCCTTCGGCAAATAACTGTGTTGGAGCCAAAGGGACCGTACAAACATCACTAGTCGAACTGGAGGACCGAGATTCGACTTCATGCACAGGGGAATGAAAGTGTGACCAATGATGTGAATCTTCCAAAGGTCAATCTACAACTGTCATTGCTTCGAATACTGCTTCATCCAATGGAAAAAAAATATCCGAGCAATCCGATGCAGAGGTGGAATCGAGGGTTCGAAAATGAGCCACATCACGTCTACTTCCTTCCCAGAGGAAGAAGTAGAATGGTTATCTACAGAGTTATCGATAGATTCACATCTAAGCTCTACTGCAGATATAAGAGATTCTATTCCACCCACCTTTTCGTCACCTGATGTGGTCACAAATGAAGCTAAGGTTCCAGGTTTCGAAGAATAAGGAGTTTGAACAAACTCTCTCCGTAAAGGATCCCTAGAGGATAAAATTGTATCTATTCCAGCTGTAGGAGGGGGAAGATTAAACGTACCCATCAATGAAGAGTACATCCCGACTCTTATATTCTCATTAGGCGGACGGGGGTTACCCACTAAGGGAATAGTAGAGTCCGAGCTTGCTTGAGGATTGACTGGACAATAGTCCAATTGATCAACCTTAACAATTTTCCCCTCATGAGGAAAGCAAATGACACGAAATAGAGTCGAAACAACGACGTCCATTTCGTATACCCAGTTCCTTCCTAAGAGGAGATTGTAGTCTAGGTTAGCATCTATGACCTCTACTTAAATATTAAATACCTTTCCTCCAACACATATAGGAAAGGCCGGGATAATCTCGTATGGCCTATGAGAATGACCATCAAACGCTGTCAAGAGGGTGGGTGAAGGAACAACCGACAGTGATCCAATGGCCTTCCAGCATGACATAGACATGACACACGTGGAAGCTCCCTCATCTATAACCGTCCGAAAAATATTCGTTTTTTGGTAGGTAGACTTTATCTGGAAAGCCATGTGATGAGGAAGTATTTTTTTGACATTATTCATATCAAAAGTGAGAGCTAAGGAATTACTTGGATCCACTGCCCCCATTTCCGATAGCAAGGCTTTTCGTTGAGCAGGACACGACTGGAGAACCTCTAAAGCGGACATAACACATGGACTCTGATCTAGATCCTCGACAATGGAGTAATTCTGGGCTTCCCTAATATTAGGGTTGATAGTTGCGCATTTTGCGAAACCTTTCGGTACCCGAGGTATAGTCTCGACAGAAGGTCGCTCAATATGAAGTGGGTTGTTAGTTTCAGGAACTGATTTACCCTTGGAAGTTTCACCTTCACCATAATCGCGTGACCGTGTGGTCACATTAGCGTGAGCACCCATCATGAAAACGTTTGATGACTTGCCCCTTTCCTGGTTGCCCCCTGCGGAGGTTCCAGGGTTTGAACTCGCACCAGCAAGAAGTTGCTGCCCTTGGGGAAACGGGTTAGTTAACACAGCTTGAGAACTAGAAGGTCCCTTGCTGTCCTAACAAGCGTTGAGCATCTTCAATCTTAGGGCAGAGATGAGTTAAGTGGTCTCCACTGCACAACTTGCATGGAAACTTGAATTTCTTTCTCGGCTCATTTCTACCACCACCAGCGTTGTTGCGAAATTTATTTGCATCAGGCTTCCCATCCTGGCTCTTTTTCTTACCTCGTCCTTTCTTTTTCCCATTGGAATTTTGATTTCCTTTGGGGTTATCAGATTGAACGACATTAATTGAAGAAGTTTGGGAAGCCATGGGATTAGATGATGTGACTTGGTTGTTAGAAGCAATTTGTATGGACAACTGCTGCAATTGATTCAACAAGTTCACGGTAGTTGTGTCTACCGACCCAATGATACCATCCGCGTGGGGACCTGGCTTCTACTTAGAAACATCAACCTTAGACCCAGGAGCATCTGGCAAGTATTTTTGTAGGATTCCAAACTGAGAGTAGATCAATTCTAATTGCTGGGCCCTAAAAATGGCTTGCTCCTCAGAATAGACCCTAGACATGGAGACATCCTTGGAGATCTCGGGTTGTAAAGATTTCAAAAACCACTCGAGACGATACTCCGGAGGGATTTCAACTTTAATGAGCCTCTTTCTCCATCTCCATTCCTGAATATGGTCAGAAATGTGGGTTGCCTTATCCTGACGAAAAGTGGCCAGAAGTTCAGTTTCGGCATCATAGCGGACAGTCAACTGGAAATGATTTAAGAAAATATTGGCTAAGTCAGCAAAAGATGTAAAGCTGCCCCCTGGAAACTCTATATACCATTTGGCCACATTGCTAGTCAAGGTGCGCTGAAATAGTCTCAACCTAATCGAGCCGTCGATAAGGGAGTTAGATGAGCACCAAAAATGGAATGTGGTTACATGGTTGCTTGGGTCTTCACCACTCTTCCCTTCGAATTTTGGAATGTTCGAAGGGAGTTTGGTTGGGACTGGAGGCCAGGTCGGATTGTACTTGATTGGGTCATTTGTTAACTTAGTGAGATCTGGCAAGTTCAATGTTGCCAGAAACGGAAGCCTAGGAGGACCTTGGGGATTCCACCCAGACTGGGCAGAACTCCCAAAGTTCTTAAAAGATTGTCCAGGAATTTGGGAGGCACCAGGCTGCCCGAAGTAACCAGTAGAACCGGCTGAACCAAAAGGCAAGCCTTGTGATCCAGCAAAATTCAGAGTTTGACCAACTCCGGCCGTATAGCCTCCATAACCAGCAAAGTTTCCTCCTAAAGGATTGTAAGGAGTTGATAACCCCTCATAAGGATTCCAAGCCAAAGCTAGGGGAGGAATACTTTGAAATGAACTAACTGTGGAGTATGGCCTATTCCCTTGTTGGCCGAAAAACGAATTCCCAGTTCTCGCGCTACTAACCCTAGGGTCCTACAGAAGAAAAAGGCATGGATCCTATCGTCGGGTTGGAATGTGGTATATGACCACTTCCGAAAGGAAAACCCTGGAATGAAGCCGATCCACCCATCATGGACGTAGCGGCACTAAATGGAACCGATGGAATTCCCTGTGAGTGGGTGCCAAATGGGAAGAATCCAATACCAAAAGCATTGGTTTGGGCATTTCCACTCGTGGACGGAATGGAGGTAGACCCAACTAAAGATGTGCTAGCAAAAGATCCAAACAAGGAAGCAGAGGAGATGGAAATCATTCCTCCTCCTTGCACCGATGTTGGAGTTTGCATAGTTGTAGCACTTGTAGAAGCCATGCTTCCAGTAGCGGTCATCGATGGTAAGTGTGTAGCGTAACCTGGACTTGACGGTCTATGCGTCGGAGTCCCAACGTATTGCAATATGTCCGGATGACTAGATGGTAGTGGAGAATTCAGAGCCGCTAACGACTCTGAGAGCTCTTCTACCTCTATGATATTCTCCGCTTGAAAGAGAACTCGAGAAAGGACTGGGGTGTCCCTCTCTTGTTCAGCAGTGCCAGGCCTTGCTTGGCCACTAATGCCCCCGAGAGGAGGATCAATCCCCGATGCATCAACAGCTGTGGGACGAAACCCACCAGTAGTATTACCTCTGCGCCTTCTAGGAGAAGGCTCTAAACTTGGTGGTGAAAGACCACGAAGTCTTCGAGACCGTCTAGGAGATCAATCAACCACTTTGAATTTTTTGTTATGATCTAACTAAAGACTCAAAAAAATGAAAGCTATGCCAATTAAGAGCACAGAGCACACACTATAAAGTCCTTAAAGATACAGCCAGTCAAACAACTTTCAAGTATTTCCGCTCCGGGTGATTAGGATCGGACACCAAAATACGAGAAAGTAAATTAAGGGGCCTTCCGAAGATAGTCTGGGATGATGAGGGCCCAATCCTATCAGCGAAGGTATCAGAGGAAGTTACGCTGACCTCCTAACAACAGCCTATGCTAGTGCAAGCCCCCAAGCTTCGCAAGGGTGCCCTCCAGTAGTACTATCGAGAGTGATGCAACGTCAACCTCAGGTGCCACGAGATTCCCCTCCGCAGCCACCTGTCTAGATCCTTAGGAGTAGCAACTATGGATACCAACTCGTCGCAGAAGCCAGGCGGAACAGTCGTGAGGTAAGTTCAGACAAGTAGGAGAGGGGGTATCTCTCTTCCCTGTCTTCGCAGACCCTCGTGCTTAACTCCCAGATCTAGAGCTTTCCTGGTCTTCCTAACGCTATTGGATTTTCTCTCATTATTCAGACTCCTACGTTTGACGTTTATATGGCCTTGGAGAGTTAACTCTCCACTCGCCTAATCCAAGGCCCTAAAATCCTAAACTTATTGGTGTAAATGACTAAAACAAAAAAGTTCTAGTGAATTTTAGTTAGCGCTTGATTTTAAATTAGGCTGTTCTTTAAGTCACCAGGTAACAAAAGTGAAACTAGTGGCGTTTTTTGACGCAAAAGAAATTATTAAAAACTTAACCACATGCACATGCACTTTTTCATTTTTCGATGAAGAGCAATTTCTATAGGGTTCAGAGGAACTTCTAATAAAACAAAATTTTCAAAACAAAATTTTCTTTTCTTTTCATTAATTCATGCTTCACAGTCAAAAAAGCTAACAAAGCTATGTATGCCTAAAAAGATATGCAAATCTATCCTAATACAACAAATATATGCGGATGCAAGATTTTAAAACTACTCTAAAAACAAAAAATGAAAGTTGCTTGCTTATCAATCTTTATCTTGCCACTTAAAATGTCTAGATGGAATATGAGATGCTACAATTCATTTCGTCTAAACACTAAAAACAAGTTCTAAGACAAACATAAAGCACTTTCACTCACTAAAAGGAAACCAAATGAAAACCAAGTTCAAGAAAGCAAAACTAAGATTTTCACAAAGATTTTCTTCAAAAGAAACAACAAAAAGAGTCTTTTCAAAAAATGTTGTCAACAACACTGAAACTTATGATTGAAGAATAGGCAATCAAACACTTTTGCGAATCGACACCACTCAATGGATGAAAACTCAACAAAAATAAATGCGTTTTAAAATTGCTCTTAACAATCAAAAGCAGCAATGAAAAACAAAAAGATCAAAAAGACAAATTCCAAGAAAGTGTCAAACAACAACTTTCATGAAAAAAAGAAGTGGATGGTCACAAAAAGCGATTTTTGTCAAGCAAACAAAAAGTCACCAAAAGCAAGGTTAACACAAAGATTGAGATCAATCTTCCTAGCAAGAAATCTTGCGTGCTTTAGCAAAAAATGTTGACGCTTGCAATCAACAAAAAACAGGACCAATACTCCTTATAATCAGAGAGAATTCGGAACAAGATGCTCGCTGTAAAAATAAAGACTGATACTGGAAAGTGACTGTTTCAGACTGACTCAAACTACCAGACAAACCTTCAGAGACACAAAGATTTACAAATCTTGAAAATTGAAAGATATACGCGACTGTACTTATGTACAAAATGCGTGTATATGCTACTGTAACTAAGGAAACCTGAGTATACGCGGGTTTACTTAAAGAAACATGCGTACATACGCCTCTGTAACTAAGAAAAACAACGTATATGAAAAGCTTCAAGAAAAATAAAAATCAAACTGAAGAAACTAGCAAAGATTAAAGTTCAAGAACAGACCAGACAGTAACAGCAAGCAGACAAGGTAGTTGAGCCCCGATTGGCTTGAAAAATACCCAAACTAGGAACAACAAGAGTGTTGTCCCCAGTGGAGTCGCCAATTCTGTTGGAGGGAATTGCTCCCCTAGGGCTTTTTGGGTTGAAACCCTAGCAGACTGAAAGTTGTCTATTCAAAGAAACATGCATTCATACAGCCATTATGCTATTATAAGAAAATTCTATGATAAGGGTACGTACCTTTGGTCCTACGTTCGAGAAGGCCCTTAGGGTCCAAACCCTTCTTGGAGTTCCCTTCTTCTCTTTTGTCCTGCAAAACAACCAATTCAAAGAACACAACAGCATATGGACAAAAACTTATAAAGAAACCATCTTCAAATTATAAAGAAAGGTAGTTAGTTATGAAATCCAAACAACAATTTACATATGAATTCTAAACATGAATATCATTAACATAAAGAAGATTCATTTCGGGAACCAAGACATGTGTTTCTTTTATTATAGATAAATAAAGTACATAAAAAAGGAATATTTTCACCTGAGTCACCTTCAGTAGGCTCCAAGCAAAGCTTCCTTCCGGATCCATTCCAGCCTCAAGCCTCTAACAAACTCCTTCCATTACTCTCTCCATGATGTCATAAATGGTGGATGAACATCAACACACAAGGAAACAAAGGTTTCCATTACAAAATGGGGGAAGTGCAGAAGGCACAAGGGACTTCAGACCTGGTCAAGGGAAAACTCTCAGCATAATAACCTTTCTCTCTCTCCTCTCCTCCCTTTGGCCTTCCCTTTGAGGTCTTTTTATACCTCTCCCAAAGTAGTTTTTTAGTTGGGAGTTGGTTGGGAACAGTTGGGCCACGGGCACTAACAAGTGATCAGCAGGTAAAACCCGCAATCTCCGCCTGAAAATGAGGAATTTTATATTTTTTTAAGTATTTTAATACATACACGTGGGTTGGGTATACACAAACCCGCGTATACACGCATTTAACTCACGGCAATGTCACGTATAAGGGATAAAACACTGTTTTTTAAATTTAGGACTAGGTCTGGAAGGAGGGGTTGCCCTAGGCCATGAGTACAACATCACAAACCATAGGAGTGAGATTTGGAGCTATAAAAATTTTCTTCTGACATTTTCCTCTTAGAATAGACTCTTCCAATTTCTGGGTTAGTTTCATCCAACTCTCCTCCTAATTTAAGATTTGATCTAGTTAGCATTCAACAACAAGATCTAGCACAAGCTTGTCTAACCTTAGTAACCTAGAGCTCTGATACCACTTGATTTGGAATTTATCCAAGACAAATAATTAAAGGTATTACAGGCTCATGTGCATGGATGTGCCTATGTTACTTATGCAACAGATCGATAAGATTGCCAGAATATATAGACACTGAGGCAACCAGAGAAAACATAACAATAAAACATGTAAACAAAACAAGTTTAATAAGGAGTTCACACAATGCTCCTGGGCTATGTCTCCTGGTCCAGCCTTTCAGTCGTGGCCTCTCTATTATGCTTCAAGCAGAGTCTTTACAATAGTGAGCTCAATTCGAGACTCACTGAACATAATGAATTCAGTCAGAATGGAGTGCATAGACTCTCCTTACTGAAACTTGACCTTTAAGGGTCACAGTAGTATGACAGGCTTATGCTGAGGAGTTTGCTTGAACCTCTCAAGCCTTCAATGGAGTACATAGACTCTTTGACTCTCTCTGGCTCTGTCTAGCTCGATGCAGGCTTCAAGTCAACTCGGCTTCTACTCTCTATTCTCTACTATTAGCTTCCTGCGTCTAGATAACTCTTGTCTGCCTCTCTTTGTTGTCCCCTCTGCTTCTGTCAGTTCATGGCTTTAAAGCTAGTCTGTTATTTTGACTATTCATTTATGCTTCCTGGCCTTCTGGTTTCCTTACCTCTGTTTGTTCGAATTCCTCTGCTTTGTGTCATCATCACCGTGTAACGCCTCGTAGGGAGGTGACCACCTGTTTCCCAACGAACTAAGTGTCAGATTCCTTGAATAATTTTTGAATGACCGTTAATTCCATTTGCTTCAAGGTTGCCCACAAATCATGAATCGTTTGCCAACTCATCATCCACGTCAGACTTCAAATCCCCTGTCATCTTGCTTTTTGACTTGTCAAATCCGATTAGTCATCGAGACGTATCTCTGCCATTGATCTGGGCACCCTAGATCCTACGGTCGTCCTTCATATCGGGTAGACAAGTCACACAATGTTTACCCGTCCGATGCTGGTGGTTTTCTCTCTCATTCATCGGTCGTGTGTCACTTGATGTGTGGCATCGGGCAGGACTCAGTCAAAACTGCTCACCGCCTCGAGGCCTTCCGATATCTTGCAGGTTTGTGGAATCCCGCACTATGGAACCGAATGCGTTACTTTTTCGAATTTTATAGCGATTTCGGGTCCGGGAATTGCGGGACTTTCTTTCACTAAGGCAGACGCCCTGCGATACTATCAGAAACCACCCCCATTTCTTGATTTGGCCTCCAGTTTTGCCAGTTTGTGCTAGTGCACGTTACCATGGGCCAGCGGTCTGTGTGCTCGACCAAGTGTCCTCGTTGCTCCGCTCTAGCCACAACTGCAATTGTTATGAGGATTCCTTCTGATAGCTTTGATTTTTCTAGGACTTGAATCTTTTAGCATAATTTGAAACAATCATGAAAACTTAGAGAGTGTTCTAGGATTCAGTCTGGATTATATATATATATATATATATATATATTAAAGAACAACCAAAGAACTTTTGGCTGAAAGAAATATAGAGAAATATTCCAGCAAGAATTAGGACACAACACAAATGTGTAGGCCTATACTAATAATTCCATATGTAGGCCTATACTAAGAATTTCCTGGTAGAACACACTACCACAAACTAGGGGACATCTTATGGAAAAGATGAGACAAGTGGCACTCATAAGTAAAATGTGTAGTCCATGGAGGTTCGTTTTTATATTCGTAACTACATGTATAATTTCTAGTTACTATGAAAAAGTAATGAGAGGTTTTCATATTTGTGACTAGGTGTATCTCAATTTCTCAAATTTTAATTAAGAAATTACGAAATTAGTATTAGAACTATTTTACTATTAAAACTATTTTCCAACCACTTGTCATTCCTACAAATTTGTGGCTTGTACAGGGTGAATTTTAGATTTACGACAAGTATCAAGCTTTAGATGGGAAATTCTACATTCCCCTCCCACCTCACTAAGCATACTTACTGGTTTATGTACCAACCAACAAAAGAATCTTAAATAAGAGAGGGTCAGTTCTAGTTTCCAAACCAATTGTTGTTTACCCAGAACTTATTGACCCAACACAAACTCCGGCAAAGTGAAATCGAAAGCAAGTATGGATATTGTGTTACACAATTGGGGCTGATATTTTTTAAAGATATGAGGTTGAGGCCTTTCCTTTCTATAGCTTTACTATGCTTTCCCATCCTATGAAGTGAAAGGGAATAAAAGCTCCAGCTGCTACAATAGCTCGGTTGCTGATAAAGGAAAAGGGATTTCTAGCAAAGGATGAAAGCTCTACTCTGACATAAGAAGATTAAGGCTTTGTCTTTCATGGCTTAAACCAAAGAAAAAGGGCAAAGGGATTTCAAGCAAAGGTGAAATCTCTACTCTGACCTAAGAATATTAAGGCATTGATTTTAAAAGCTTTTTCTTTCGCAACTTTAACCACAGAAATAGGTCACAGGCGAGCTAGTTTTGTTTCATCAAGGAAGAGAATTAGTAGACAATGTTTCCACCTCAGTTCACTGGGCCGTTCAAGATTCCCAAGAGAATCATAGCAGTTGGTTATTGTCTTGATCCGCTATCCCATCTGAAAAGTACCAATGGCTTGTTTCATGTTTAGAATCATTGAAGGAAGCAAGCAGAAAGATGACGCTCTTTACTTGTCTGGAGAGGTGATTGGAAAGTCAATTTTCTTCGAGTATCGGTGGGCTATATGTTTTTATCGGCATGGTAATAATTCAAAGAGATATATAGTGTGATTTACTTAGGTATATTGTAATATAAGAAAATTCATAGAAAAAAAATATATAACTAGAATCTCAATAATATAACTAAGTTAATCCGTTGTTGAAGAACAAGGACCTTAGATTCTCCATGGCATGGTTAAGCAAGAAACAATAGGTTTGGTAAGCATCATCCGACAACTATTTTGTTTTTTTCTTCCTTAGCGTACAGGAACCAGGTAGCTAGCTCTATAAGAATCCAACCCAACAACTAACTATCAAGGTTTGTTAACTTCTACATGAATTAACAGCTAACTATTTAGGTTTGTTAACTTCTACATGAATTAAAAACTAACTATCAAGGTTTTTTAACTTCTATAGGAATTCTACAGGAATTAGAAACTAACTATCAAGATTTGTTAACTTCTATAGGAATTAGCATTGGAAATACCCCAATCTATGGGAGAGACATCGACAACAGTGATGCGTACCAAGCACATATTAGGCTTAAGCCTAGTATCATTGTTGCTTTTATTTATCTGATTAGAGGGAAAATAATTAAGCTCAGCGATGAATAACGAGTGGAAAGCCCAAGAGTCTTCTCATACTTTTCAATATAGTACAGGAAACTGTAACACACCAGGAGTAAGGTTACAAGGTGCTTCAAGAAGGCGTAATTGCAAATCCAATTGGAAGAGAAACATGAAAAAGGTACATTTTTTCTCTTAATATTCTTATTCTTAATATGTGCAGAACAAGATGCATTATTTAAAAAATTATTTCAACTTGCCTTGAAAAATATTTTAAACAATTATTTCAATTTTTCGTCAAAAAATATTTTCTAGTAGTTCTTCTTGAGGCTCCTTTCCACTGGAAAGGTTTGATTGACCTTTAGGAATAGAGCATCTCTTTCTTTCCACTGGTAGCTCAGCTCATTTTTCCACTTCTAGGACATCAAGGTTTGTTTGCTCTCCAGATTCAACAACTCTCAAATTCATTGAATCTACTGGTTAAACAACTACTATGCCACTGGTTCTCGTGTTTCTTACATTTCTTACCTTTCCTTTAGCAGTGCAGGTGTAGGTGAAAGGCGTTTCTTAGCTATGCCACAGGTTCTGGTGTTTCATACCTTTCATTTGTAAATCTAGAAAGAATTGTTGTCTGCAAATCAATGTTGTCTTGTGTTGTCTCGAGATGCATCGTAAATGAACTCGTATCAAAGAAGAAAGGTACAAGAGTTGGGAACAGTCATAATTCCTGCTTTTTCAATAGATATTGTTTGATGCTCCATTTCCTTAGGAACAGGAACTCAATAGGAAATATGTGTAAATATGCTATCTACAACTCTGTGTTGAGATTTCTATTTCCAGGGGAGTACACGAACAGATTCTACTAACGTTTTATGCCTATGTTAGAGCAGACATAGTGGCACTTCTGGAGGGGAAAGAAAAGAAGAACAGGATGCATAATTGACATTTGCATGAATTTATGCGTGGCTATATAGGTGGCAGGCTGACAGGCTGAGGTGAATTTTGAAATAAATTACAAGTTTTCTTATGAAATGAAAACATTTACCCCCAACTAGTTGTTGTTTGTCAATTAGCATTTATTGCTTTCAATTAATGCTAACATTAGTTTCAATGATTTCAAAATGCTAAGAAAATGGATAAATATAATATATATTTTTTCCTGCCCGCTGCGGGAAGATGCCAAATAAGATGGCAAAAGATAAAATGTTGCTTATTCGTGACCTTTCGTGACAACCAACAACTGACCTCATGCGAAATGTCGCCATTTCAATTACTATAGTCGCAGCCTTACCTCGACATGGACTAATAAAATATGGATTGAAGTAAATGAAATACATAGAAAAACTCATTACATATTTAAAAAAGTATCTAAAAGTAAATAATTATATTATTATACTAATAATTCATTTATACCAGGTTATATATATATATATATATATATATATATATATATATATATATATATATATATATATATATATATATATATATATAATATACACCAAGCTATATATAGGTAATATAAGTATTTTAGATTAAAATAAAGTTATAGCAAAAAAAAAAACTTATTTTAAGTTTTTATTTTTATTTTTTATATTTTTTATAATTTAGTTTCACTAATAACTTTTTTAATAGTTGTCAATTTCTCTTCTTAATATTTTAGGACAATTGAAATCTATATACAAAGTTCTCGGCTTGTAATCTTAACCTATATAAAAATGTTATTGGTAAGGGAAGTTATGTTACTTTTGAACCCACAAACCTACCTATATGTACTTGATTTACGTAGTCATCCCATGTCCTTATTTTCATCTTGTAAATTGAATATAACAGAAGATAAAATTTGAGGAATGTTTTTGGTGGGACTCAATGTCCTGGCTTTAAAATTCCGCACCTCACATGCAACACTATCTGTATGTACTATAGTTTCACTTATTGTATTATGATATCATAGTATTAATTTAATATTTAAATCATAGTTTTAATTTATTTTGTTATGGTATTGTTGAAGGTGTTGGACCTGGCAACATGTAAGGGGATCTCCTCGGTAAGATGTCCCAATTATACCTCAGACCGTTTGGTCTAAGAGTCCCAGCAGCGGGTCGTACGGTAATGCCTTGACCGCAATTTCTCACATAGGCAAGTAAGATGTCTCTATTGGTAGCAAGGGTGTGACAGCTGCAGTAAGTCAAGGAAGGTGAGTGAGATGTTCTAACACACTGAGGGTGAGGTGAGTGTGCCCCTTGGAAACTTGTAATAGCACATGGATTGGAAGGTAACACACGCACGAAGATGCATCACAAGTTGGAAAGAAAGTTAGCGAGCAATCCAAAGTGATGGCTAAACCAACATGAAATTTCAGAAAGATTCATACATACTTATACAAAATAGTCCATACATGCATGTGTAAGAAAACAAATACATATATCATTTAGAGTAAACCAAATAGCTTAGAATAAAATACAACATATGCATGAAATGTGTTGGCTCTTGTGATATTAAGAAGTGTAAGTTCCAATCATACAATAGATCCATGTGTAACCACTAGTTCTGATAGCGGAACGTTATAGCCACAACTGCCTACTTTATACTAGCTCTGTGCATTGCAGAAGCCAAGGCTCATTACAATATTGTCCAAGCTCTCTCCTAGATAGTCTTATCAGAAGATTGGCTGACAAAAATCCTTTACAATGATTTATGAGGTTATATTTATAGAAAAGGGTGGGGTGACCCTTGACAATCCCCTTTGTGACAGTTCATCTACCCTCATGACTCTTCATCTACTCTATGATTGTTACATCTGTTATCACCTAGATTGACCTCAAGTTGAAGGGAGGCAATGCCAGGGTAACCACAAACCAAGCTTAGCCAAGTAGGTAGCCCTACTAGGCCATGAGAGGGCTCTCTCCGTAAGGATCTTAGTCAATATGACTGGATCAGGTAAAGGATTTTAGGCTAGGTATAGTAGCTCAAAATTTTTGATTGGATTTTGTAGAGGTTTTGCCGGATCAGGAGGAGCTGGGCAGTTTAGGTAAAAAATGCAGGGTGTTGTATGGGGAAAGGTAGGTAGAGGCCTTAACACTCTTGGGCTTGATGGGGTTAGATGTTTTAGACTGGTGGGAAGCTAAGAAGGGCATGTGACAATCATGGATGCTTCTTGGACTACAGAAAACATGGATTGGTAAATGATTTCCAAAGAAAGAGCATTGATACAATGGATTCTACCTATCAAACTTGAAAACATTCAACTAGAAGCAATGAGATGATTGATGATATACATAAAACATATAAACATATAATCACAGAAGATGAAACTGTACTCAAACTGCATACCATAGGGATCCCATAAAAATAGCTGTAATTCTTATTAATTTCCTGTCAAACTACTTACAAAGGTGTACAATCATGCTCTGAGCATCCACACTGAGTCCAAACAACAAAATGACTAAGAAAATACATGATATAGGACTCAAAATAAATAATCCTAGCCTCAAAGGTTGAATCCATGAGAGGAGGAATAGTTGCACAAAATACTGACCTGATAGCTAAAGACTATGGTGGTCAAACTGAATCATTCCTAATATGAAGCAAACTTATTCATTACTTGCCACTTAGGCCATTCATCTGATGTATCTACCCTAGGTAACAAAAAAACACTTTAATTACATCATCATTATGAATTACATCAGTGAAAAATCAAAATCTCACAGGTGAAAAGTATTTTCAAGAGAGAAACAATGAAAAATTTGGCTGCATGTCAAGTGCGTAGCACCAGTGTCAAACACACGGTGCGCGAACAAAGTGCGTAGTGCCATCTTCAAGGTGAGCTTTGACTACCTTCTTGGTGTCCAAATCTAGCTCAGGATAGCGCATTGGAAATATTATCCTGTCCATTTTCCAAAAGTGCCCATAGTTTCCAAATTTATCTTGATTTTCCCCTTCAAAACTACAATCTCCCAAGACCGGTCAAAATGTGCAGAATGAGGCTACCAAAATGTAGAGTGTTGTTTTAGTCAACTTTTGGAGGTCTTCCTCAACTCCGAATTGAGCTCATGATAGCTCATTGGAAAGCTTGCTATATCTAGTTATCATTTGACTCATCAAGCAAGTCATTTGGTCACTCTAGCTAAGATACATCATGATTTTTCCAAAGTCACTCCAGAAGGGCAACAACTCTCCTGTGGCAAATGATTGTTTGGACATTTCTCCCAAACCATGAGACCTGTGTAAAAACTGAAGGATTATTTTCTTCATGAGTATATGATGGAGAAAAATTTCTCTCACATTTTTCAAATTCATCTTTTCTTGCTCAGAAACATCATTTGAATAAAAGCTATCCCAATATGTGGAACAAGGGATTTATAGAAATGAAGGGAAATGAAGGGGATGAGCGGCTTCTAATTTCTTGAGAAAATTTTTGGAAGTAGGGAGGGTTGTTAGGAAGGAGGGAAAAGTGGAATTTCAAATATTGAGTGAGGGGAAGGGGCCCAAAAGGGAAAAACATAGGCCTAACCTAGAAAAGTGTCAAATTGTAGCAATAGGCTAGGGTTTGTGGGAAATGATGAATTTGAGGGATATTAGCGATGAGAAGTGTTTAATAAGGTATTTTAAGGGTAGGGGAAGGTTTATGAGCACGAGGATACAATTTTTGTTAATGATTTGAGCATCCAAGGAAAATTACCTTCAAAACCCTAGAAGAGGGAAATGAGCCTTACCTAAGTACAACTAAAGCACGAACAAGGCGTAAAATGACCCATTGGAACTTGAAATGATGATGAAAACTCTTTGAATGATGGCACACTCATTCGAATGGTGACATGGACCAATACTTGGAAAATTTAGGAAGAAGAGAAAACAACCCTAGACCAGATACCTAGTGATCAAATTTTACTTGAAGACTCACTGAAATGACAAAAAATTGACTTTGGCACCCCAACACCACTTTGTAAGAGCATGTTTGATCACTGGTGGAAGGCTGCAAAGACTGGCACTAACATTGGATCCATTGGGGATGGTAGCTCCTTGGAGGTGCCAAGAACACCGTATACCAAGTAGCCTTATCCATTGGGCATGGGGTAAAAAAAAAAACTCATTATGAAATACATGACTGAATACTGATTCAAAGACACAAACTGACTTTTACTCAACACTCAATACTAAAACATAAGTGACAAACTGGAAAAGACGCGCGAAATGGAGATTATTCAATAAAACCTACTCTAATTGTTCCATTCATCACCTGATCAAGTGAAATGAAACAACCAAAGCAACCAAGTAAGCATTCTGGTTGTGGTTTGAATTCTCCGCAAGTGCTTGTTTATTACAAAGAAGAGAGAACTATTGAAATGCAACTCCCATGAAAACTTGTAAACAGATCCAAATTTTCCCAGGTTGAATAATATGGATTCTCTATCTAACTCCAAGAATATTGCATGAGGATCTTGAAATTCATGTGCATTGGGACTTAACTCATCCAATGGATTACTTTGCTTCTCCTCATACCATGAATAAACTTTCATCTGAGCTTTTTGACGTGACTCCTGCTGAAAATGACAAAGAAACCGGTTAGCGGATCAAATTTGTATCAATACTTTTTTCAAGCTCAAAGTTAGCTAATGAAGAAGGACTTTAACTACAGACATCATCTGACACATTAGCTATTGGATTGTGAAATTTAAACTTGAAAAGTCTACTGCAACCCATTTTCTATTGGTTCCAATGAGATTGCAAGATTTTATACAGGCTTCTCATTTGAAGATATATGATGCAAAATTCCCTTAAAAAACTGAAACGATTCAAAACATAATGGTACAAAATCATCTTGCATCATTTGATCATATTTTCCAGCTTCCAAGTCTTCATCTGCAACCTGACATTCAATGGTATTTGGGGGCTACAAATCTAGATATGACAAGTCTTGAACAAGGATTTCATTGCCCTCTAGATGGTCAAGATCAAAACTTATCGACGATTGATTTCTAATTGCACGAAAGTGGTCTCTGATGAAATGAAATGAAGTAAAACAAAGAGGCAAAGATGCTTCACTTACTTCAAAATTTGCTGCACTTTCCTCATCACTTCCATAGTTGATATGCAACAGCTAATCACTGTATTCAAGTTACTAAAAGTGAACTTCCTCCTTTCACAAACCAGCTGTTGTTTTTTCTGCAAGACTAGCTTCTGTTTGGAGAACATAATCATCATCATACTGATCAAACTCAGGGAGATCATCAATATAAAACAAATCATCAATCATACATGTCAGATCAACAGATCTCTCTTCTACAAGATGATCTATAAAACAATCATTATCAGATCTATGACAACTGGGATAAGAAAGAAAATGTTTTGAATCAACCACTTATTCTTCTTCAATCAGTGAGCCATGGTATTGAACATCATACTCATTCCTTGTGGTGATCTTTTTAATCATCTCCTCCACTCCACTTACCAAAATGTCAAGATTTACCCCTAAAGATTTCGATTCCTCTAGATCTATGTTCTGCCTCTCTTCTTCCTTCAACTTTTCCCTTCTGATCAGCATATTAGCCATTACATCTACTGCACTGTTTTGCATCTCTTCAAGTGTTGCAAGGTTCCTTTCCCTCGGCTGAAACTCCATTTCCAGATCAAATGCTTTCGGATAATGCAAGAGAGCTAAATCAAGAGGAGGTCTTATATTAAGAGGCATCAAACAATAGACTTGGTTAAATCTGGTAGAAAATTGTTGTACTGTCTCCCCTGGCTGTCTTTTTAGTTGGTTATACTCTTTTAGAATCGAGAAAGGGTTTTGTCTGATCACCCACTTGTCGAGGAAAACTTAGATGAATTTCTGGAAATCTGAGATGCGTGCATCAGGCAAGGTTTTGAACCAACTCTTGACTTTGCTTTGCAAAGAAAAAGCAAAATCCTAATACCAACATCCTCTTCATCAACTTCAAAAAGGTCAATAAAAGACTCAAAATTCAGTACATGTCTCTCAGTAGTGATGTTGTCACATTCACCATCAAATGTTGGTAGATATAGGTAATGATTTTTAGGGAAAGCATGGAATATAGGAGGTAAACGCAGAGGCTTATATCTATCTAGAATTTTACAAGGTATAGGAATATATACAGAAGGTCTAGAATCAGTCTTGGTCTCTCTAGGCTCATCAATTTGAACAAGGTCATCATAAAATTTGGAACAAGGGCGTTGATCAAGATCAAAGGCATGGGAACATTTTGTATTCACACTCTTTAAAGGGAAAAAATCAAATGCAGGTCTAGGATCTTTTCTCAAATACAATATACTTTGTAAAGCCTTCTTGACATTCTTGAGAAAAGAGAAGAAATAATTTACAACAAAGAACGTAATGTCTTGGATGAAATTCCAAATTGAATACCTGATCTTTCCATATTGTCCTTTCATGTTTCTGCTGGTTAGGTTCATCCTTCAGTGGAGTCCTTGGATCTGATCTCGAAACCGATTTAGAGTCGCCACGTGAATAGTTTCAGCCTTCTAGTGTCTGATCGTTGTCCACCATCAAAAATCAAGTCTAAACTTGATACATTTTGCTGAGGAACATAAAACTATGTTCCCCAGTATGGTCACCACTATGTTATCACCTAGATTGACCTAAGGCTAAAGGGAGGCAATGCCAGGGTAACCACAAGCCAAGCTTAGCCAAGTAGCTAGCCCTACTAGGCTGAGAGAGGGCTCTCTCCATAAGGATATCAATCAAGATGACTGGATCAGGTAAAGGATTTTAGGCTAGGTATAGTAGCTCGAAAGTTTTGATTTGATTTTGTAGAGGTTTTGCTGAATCAGGAGGTGTTGGGCAATTTAGGTCTGGGAAATTAGGTCAGAAATGCAGGGTGTTCTATGGGGAAAGGTAGGCAAAGGCTTTAACACTCTTGGGATTGATGGGTTGAGATGTTTTATACTGGCGAGAAGCTAAGAAGGGCATGTGACAATCATGGATCCTTCTCGGACTGCAGAAAACATGGATTGGTGAATGATTTCCTAAGAAAGAGCATTGATACAATGGATTCTACCTATCAAACTTGAAAAAATTCAACTAGAAGCAATGAAATGATTGATGGAATACATAAAACATATAAACATATAATCGGAGAAGATGAAACTGTACTAGTACTCCATACCACATGGATCCCATAAAAATAGCTGCGATTCTTATTAATTTCCTGCCAAACTGCTTACAAAGGTGTATAATCAAGCTCTAAGCATCCACACTGAGTCCAACCAACAAAATTACTGAGAAAATACATTATATAGGCCTAAAAACAACTAATCCTAGCCTCAGGGGTTGAATCCATGAGAGGGGGAAAAATTGCACAAAATACTGAACTGATAGCTAAAGGCTAGGGTGGTCAAATTGAATCATTTCTAATATGAAGCAAACTGATTCATTACATGCCACTTAGGTTGTTCCTCTGATGTATCTACCCTAGGTAACAAAAACACACTTTAATTACATCATCATTATGAATTAAATTAGTGAAAAACCAAAATCCCATAGGTGAAAAGTATTTTTTGGAGAGAAATAGTGAAAAATCTGGCTGCCCGTCAAGTGCACAGGGCCAGTGTCAAACGCGCAGCACTTGATGGAAGTGTGGAACGCTGTCTTCAAGGTGAGTTTTTACTGCCTTCCTAGTGTCCAAATATAGCTCAGGATATCTTATTAGAAATATTATCCTGTCTAGTTTCCAAGAATGCCCCTAGTTTCCAAATTGAGCTTGACTTTCCCCTCCAAAACGGCAATCTCCTAAGACTGGTCAAAATGTGCAGAATGAGGCTGCCAAAATGCAGAGTGTTGTTTCAATCAACTTTTGGAGGTCTTCCTCAACTCCAAATTGATATTATGAAATCTCATTAGAAATCTCTCTGTGTCTAGTTATCATTTGACTCATCAAGCAAGTCATTTGGTCACTCCAGCTAGGAGACATCTTGATTTTCCCAAAGTCACTCCAGAAGGGCAGCAACTCTCCTGTGGCAAATGATTGTTTGGAAATTTCTTCCAAACCATGAGACCTATGTAAAAACTAAAGGAATTTTTTCTTCTTGATTTTATGATGGACAAAAACCTCTCTCACTTTTGTCAAATTCATCTTTTCTTGCTCAGAAACATCATTTGAATAAAACCTATCCTGATGTGTGGAACATGGGATTTGTAGAAATGAAGGGAAATGAAGGGGATGGGGGGCTTCTAATTTCTTGAGAAAATTTTGGGAATTAGGGAGGGATGTTAGGAAGCAGGGGAAAGTGGAATTTCAAAGATTGAGTGAAGGGAAGGGGTCCAAAAGGGAAAAACAGAGGACTAACCTAGAAAAGTGTCAAATTGTAGCAATAGGCTAGGGTTTGTGGGAAAATGATGAATTTGAGGGATATCAGTGATGGGAAGTGTTTAAGAAGGTATTTTAAGGGTAGTGGAAGGTGTATGAGAATCAGGATACAATTTTTGTTGATGATTTGACCATCCAAGGAAAATTACCTTCAAACCCCTAGAAGAGGGAAATGAGCCTTACCTAAGTACAACTGAAGCACGAACAAGGTGTAAAATGATCCATTGGAACCTGAAATGATGATGTCATCTCTTTGAATGATGTTACACTCAGCTAAATGGTGATGTGGACCAATACTTGGAAAATTAAGGAAGGAGAGAAAACAATCCTAGACCCAATACCTAGTGACCAAATTTTACTTGAAGACTCACTCAAATGACAAAAATGAAACCCCAAGACCACTTTGTATGAGCATGTTTGATCATTGATGGAAGGCTACAAAGAGTGACACTAACAACATCCAACTATTGACACTTTAACTTCCACTTGACAAGACGTTACATTACAATGCACATGTGCTCATGTGAGGCAAAATGGCTTGAGTGAGCCATGCAAGACATCACTAACACTCGGTCCATTGTGGTGAGACCAAATCTTTGACATGATTGTGATGGTGAAGGTGGTGAGATGATGCCAATCTTGGTCATTCGTGAAGGTGTGCATGTGCTCAACGGTGACATCTTGTTGAAGTGAACTCTTGCCTCCATTGCATCTGGGTGCATTAGTATGGCTCCTCTATCCAAGTCGTTTGCTAGCATGTGCATGGTCTTCTTGGGTGCGGCCTAACCAACAACACATTGATGCGTAGTGTCCATGCTAATCTTCTATTGTGTGCTGGTGGTCGTGCACATCAACTATCAACTACATGTTCAGCTCCAGTCAGACTTTCTTCTTGTCTTTTCCTTGGTGCATGTGCCAAATGGTTTGGATTGCATGCATGCGCATAACGACATGCATGCTACTAAATTTTCTTGCATGCAATCAACAACACTACTCATCATGTCTACTTCATGCCAACTGCTAGGATGGATCTATAACTTTTACGAGCGTAATTTCATCCGTTAGTGCATGTTGCGCCCTCTATTTTTCATGTTGTTGTTGCAACTCATTCGCTTCTTTGTGCAGCTCATGTTCTTCCTTTAGTTGCTTCTTCAACACATGCAACTCCTTCTTTGTTCCATTCTCTATCTTCACGCAATCTTCATGTCACGCTGTCACCTCATAGCTGAAGTCTCCAACGTTTCTTTTATCGCCATTGGATCTACTTGAGCTTGCAACTTCATTCCGCCTCTGTGTTCTCAACAACCTTCCTCTTGGATTTGTTGCATCCGGTATGCTTCCTTCAACTGTTGTTCATGGTGTTGCTTGCTGTGATACTGTTGTCATCATATCTTGATGTGCTTGTCTGCAAACAACTTGATGTCCTCATGGGTAGGAAGGTTCATAGACACTTGATGGACTGCATCCCTAAGTGTGCTATGAACGGTGTCTTAGTCTCTACTCTCTTGGAAACCATTGTACCTATGTTGCTGAGAGGTAGATGAACACTTGCGATACCTGGATACATGGAAACACTCATGGCAAGAAATCTGTCAGTCAAAAACCAAAATGAACTTGAGAAGTGACTTGCAACATACCTGTGTGACTGATCATGAAGGTTACACAATTTCCACCAAGAGGTCAGGAGACTGACTGCCAAGACTGCGTGAAGCACAGTTTGGGCTGCTGGGAGGCTGACTGACTACTGGAACTGTGCACCGCACAACCCATTATGGCTACTGACTGCTAGAATTGTGCAATGCATAATGTAAGCTGGCAATGGTTGAATGCTTAGTGATTGCATTGCACAATTTTCTGGGCCAACAATCATTGTCCCTCAAAATTGTGAAATGCAAGACTAGAGGACATTCACTGGGAAAAAATTCACATTTCCTAAGAGGAAGATAGAGCCTTCCCAGAGTCTAGGCCAAGCCTACCTAGACTCGCCGACGGTAAACTAAAAGCGAATGTGAATGCGAATGCATGGCAATACTAAGTGAAACCATAAGTGAATGATCGTGCATGCAAACAGTGAATTTTAGACTCATAAAATAGAAGAAGATGCATGTGGGTGAATCAAGTTGCTGAATTGGCGACCATTCATGAGAAACAGTTTCATGCATGTGAGAGTAGTGAGATGCTAATGAAAATTGAAATGGTGCTAGTACAAGCTAGTATGTATAAAAAAGATAGCAGACACTCATTGAAATCAAGCAGAAAACATTCATACAAAGTGAAACACAAAAAGAGTCAGAAATGCAATACAAGACATGGAAAGAGGGCTTACGCCAGAACACCTAACCTGAGTGTGCCGATGGCTCCTATATGCGATGTGGGATGTCAGAGCGACAAGGTTGATGTTAGGAATGAGCTCTGCAGCATCCAGTTCATGAGTTTTGATAAAATCGAAGATGTAACATGCATTCCACAAATCTAGGAAGATCGACACTTGGTGGGAGGTTTCTGAGATGATCCTTGCATGCAACCTCCAGTTGCTAAAAGTAGATCCATGAATCAAAGGATCCATTTGCATGCTAATATAGAAAAGCTATACTATATTGATAGTCATACTCATTGGATTGTCACATTGTACTTCGAATACCGTTTGATAAGTAGTCAACGAGCTGTCATACAGAGGTGATGATAGGGCATCAAATGTGGCGGCCATGTGCAGAGTGCATCGTTATGTCAACTGTTAGATGATTGAAATGCCTTTCACCATCTTGTTGTTAACCAACTTCTATATTTACACCACTTAACTGATTGACTCATTATTTTTTCCTGGATTTTTGCCACTTAACTAACTCGTTATTTTTTTATGGGATTTCGCCATTGAATCCCACTACCTAAACTGTCAAATTGAAATTTGTTAGATGAATGGACCACTCTACACCGTCTAATGCAAAGGTCATGGCAAGAATTGAAAAGCCTATGAAGGCATGCACAACCACAATGGATGAACTCCCCTCAACACTTACACTGTCACTGTCAATAGATAGATGAACTACCCTCAACGATTACACTGTCACTGACAGTAGATATATGAACTAATCTTAACATTTACACTGTCACTGTCAGTCAAAGAAATTAAAATAGTCTCCCACTCAAATTTTCTAGAAAAAGGTACTATTACTCATCACTAATTTCGTAGCCAGTTCACTAAAGGCAGTAAACCACATGTATTCCTAGTACTGTCGTTGGGGCATCCTTGTCATCAGGGCATCCTTATCTTGCATCTTTATCTCAATTGTTGATTTGTCAAATATTCATTTTTATCTCTCCTTATCTCACATCTTTATCTTGATTGCTGACTCGCAGAATATTCATCCTTATCTCGATCGTTGTTTCGCCAAATATTCAACAATCAAGAAAACGTCCATTATTAGACATTATCTTGCGTCCTTACCTCAATTTCTGAATATTTATTAATCAAACAGACATCCATCTCATTGCCGAGGCAATAAACATAAGCTCAGGGCTTTCATCGTTCTAATGTTGACATGAATTCACTACAACCAATCAGACTTGCAAAGATGAGACGCTTTTAGAAAGAAGATGGAACTGCAACTTTTCTTTTCAATATAACAAACCAAATAGACAGTGATGGTTATAATCTCTCCATTCATAGATTTGTATATCAAATTATTAATTCACCTTTTGATTACCAAAGAAATTACAGCCGTGTTTCTTAAACAATACTAGAGATGCATAAGAAAGAAAAGCTCAAGGAAAGAACGAAAAGTAGATGTACCTAAAACAAAATTTCCCATTGGAATTTTGTTGACTAATTTCATATATTGGTTTCTTTACAGGTTTGGTTTACCCAACCTACTGTTTTTTGTTACCTTACTCTATGTTGTTCTCTACAAAATGTTCAAAATGTTTCCCATCAATTGTTTCCAGTGCTTCTGATTCATGGTGATCTATAATGAATCATTGAGGTCAATAATGAGGCACTAGCTCTATGATTAAAAGCAAACTCTGAAAGAAACGATGACTTCTAAAAGAAATGAGGACAAGAAGTCCTACTGTTGGATAGTAGATCCCCCACGTAATGGTTTTGGGTCTTAAAGCCAAGTTTTGGGTCAATGTAATGTAAATACCCCACAAAATGCGAGTGCGAAGTGCGAGAGTCTAGGGTAGTCTGCCCTAAAATATTGTAATTTAATATAGAATGTGTCAGCCTACCCATGGTTTGCGGACCATGGGAATGTATAAATAGAGTGAGGCTCTAAGAATAGAAGGAAGTTTTTAGATCTGATCTAAAGTGATATGGGGTTTTGAATGTGAATTTTGTCTTGAGTCTATAAGTCCAAGTCGTGGTTGGTAGTAGTAAGAATAGGCTCTGTAGCTGTGTGTGCAGAGGCCTGGTAGAGTCCGTAGCTATGTGCATGGGCCCCTACAGTGGAGTGCACAGGCTAGGAAGTGGATTGTAACTGGAACAGAAGATTAATAAAAAATAAGTTGATTCTGGAATATTATGCATCCATTTGCAGATCTATATGTTTATGATTTTGTTATATGTTTATGCGTCTTTTACAGTTTATGGTTGTGCGCACTGGTTATAAATGTTGAATGATTAATAAAGATTAATGGGCCCACAAAATTAAGTATATCTATAATAATAACACAGTAAGGTTAAAGGATCTAGATAGCACCCCTTCGCATTTGGTACAGATCTACTCGGGGGTCAGGCAACTGAGCGGAGCTGCACTAGTGCGCAGGATCAGTTCGTGACCATCCCAAATCTCATCAAAACATCCCTAGGGTGCATAAAACTAGTTACAACACCCTCCCATAGTACCTCGAGTGAGAATTCAGTCCATGCTCTACGGATTGCTGCCGAAAGGGCCAGTAGTTTTGGGATTTGTTTGGCTAAAACACTTCTGAACCTGGGTCAAGTCCCAATAAGCCAACAAATGGTTATGTTGCCAGGAACAAGATCTGACTAAGGGATGTTTGATGTCGAAACACTGGAACCCTATGAAGAAGGAAATTGAATATTGGTTGGATCAGAAGCTTCACGAGTTCAGATACGGGAAATTAGAACTCTGCAGATATTTGAAATGAGTTGGTTGGATCGCTACGTATATACGGAAATCCACGAGATCTTCTTCATGACCTTCTCTTCAGAGCTGTATGATTGGATTGTGAGGTTAGCCAACATCCAGGGAAGGTATAAGCTCGATCAATAGATAGTGTGGACTCTATATTTATTACGCATATTAGAGGCATCAAAAGGTAGGATCGTGTGGGCTATGAACCATTGGCTCGACAAGATAATAGTAGGGTTTATCACTAAGTTCAGGATAGACACAACTGTGAGTTATAGAGAAGCAGAACAATGTTTTCTCAAGGGACCGTGAGGTAGGCATATCAAATCCCTGAATACCTGGATTAAGATGTTGTTATGTGAAAAGTGAGTTTGGCGAATACATTAATGAGTGTAGCAACACGAAGCAGAAAGATCTACAAAGGGATTGAAGGGTTAGGGAACAATTATTTAATTTCACCTTCACGAGAAAGCGAGGAAGAGTTCACTCTGGTTTCTCGAAGGAGTGCAGTCAGTTTGATAAGGCAGCGCATTCTGTATCTATTACCTCCCCTTACGCCATCACTCACTTCACCTCGATATTCAACCACCCCACCTCCACCAAACCTACAGTTTAGCATGGCGAGCGCGATCAAGCTACCCGTATTCAGAGGAGTAGGGAACGTGGACCCAGATTAGTTCTTGTTCGTGGTAAGAACAGTGTGGGAAGCACATGGGGTCGCAGATGACAACATTAAGAAGGCCACACTGGTAAGTGCACTGCAGGATTGCGCGCTGACATGGTATATTAAGCACTCAAATGATCATCCAAATGCAGGGATAACAGAGATCCAAAACACACTGAATAGAGAATTTAGCCAGCTGAAATCATAAACATAGTCGATCATCAGATTTAAAGGGATCATGATGCTTCTAGGCATGACCCCTAGGATCTGGATTAGAGACTGAAAATTACGATCCGCGAGGATAATATGACATTGACGGATGCACAACACCGCACATGGTTTGTGGTGTCTTTGACACCACACCTAAGGATGACGTTGTCACATCAGAAGCTCTCAACCCACGTAGAAGCATTGGAAATGACGATGAGGTTGCATGAAACACCGATACAGGATTTGAGGTTGGGAGTCCAATAAATCAACGTGTAGCTACAAAACCTATGCTTGGAAATGCAGCATTTGAGGTAGGATAGGGCACCCCATCCATAAATGTGCGAAGAAGTGTGGTGCATAAATTGTAAAGGCTAGGGCAACAATAAGGATCATTGTCCAGTATTCATGAACTATTTGGTAGGAGGGTGACTAATGCTGTTGAGACCAAAGGCACAGACGGGCTCAAGTGTGGCACCCACGCTCTGGTGTGCTATTTTTTAGGTGGGAGGAAGACACATGATAAACAAATGTCATTTTTTGGAGAAGTATACACAAACTCCCCAGCAACTGTTTTGCAATTTTTGTAGATCAGTGGGCCACGATGAGTGTACTTGTCGCAACTACGAGTTAACGATGGAGCGGAACCTAGCATGTAGGATGCAGATGGAAACACAATGCCTTGACCCAGCCGTTGGGATGGAACACGTTGGAACTCAAGGGCGAGGGTAAGGATGAGGAGGAATGGGGCCAGGAAGAGGCCACGGAAAGCTAATTTGTTATAATTGTGGAGGACCAGGACACTACGCCCATGATTGTACTATCCAAAAAAGAATATCTTGTTCGTACCCTGAGCAGTTTGATCATGAAATGGTAGATTGCCTTATGCTAAATGCACAGATGCACGAGAAAGGGGTACTACAGTCTACTCCAACTCAGAATATCCAAATGATGAGGTCTAAACCACACGAAGAAGACCCCAACGTGAACATGATGCTCAGAAGCGCACGACCACAAGGGAGGACAAGGCAAAGCAGCCTAAGGAAGATACTTGGGTGCGCAAGGCTCCTACAAAGGAACTTGAGTTTAACTTGGAACGTGCAAGGGAGATGTTTATGGAAGCTGAGGAGAGCTTCACAAAGGCCTCTACTTTAGGTAGTAAGGCTCAACCAGAGCCGGGAATGGATCTTTCTATGCTTACTGCCTTTTTAGAGACATGCATGAAGCTGCTACGTGACAAAAAGGAAGTTAAAGGACTACACGAGCTAATCACTAGGTGCGCAGGGTCGAGTGAACTGCGCGTAGTCCAAAATTGGGAAAGCATGCATTGCGCACCAGGAGGGAAATGAGATTGACAACACAGATTAGCAAATATGAGATGGATCTAGTAATCTTGGAATTGGGTTCGAACGCGAATGTGTTACCAAAGCAGACATGGGAATGCATGGGCACACCCGCGTTACAATGGTCTCCTATTCAATTACGGATGGTGAACCCACAAAAGAGCTTGCCCATGGGGAGATTGCAACGGGTAACAATGGATATCAAAGGCGTGAGCACATAAACAAACTTTGAAGTAATAGAGATTGTGGATGATAGCAACCCTTACCTCGCGTTCCTAGGAATAGACTGGGCCACGGATATGAATGGAGTCATCAACCTAAAGAAGCGGAAGATGATATTCGAGAAAAAGTTTCTATGCGTAGTAGTTCCATTGGATCGAGCCGAAGGAGAGCGTTACAATGAACCTATGTGCGATGATGGAAGTGACAATGAGCTGGATTGTATCTACAAGATAACTACGTGAGACAAGGATTGGCTAAATCCAACTGCAGATGGAAGTTTCTCATGGGAGCGCACAGGTTCCTGGACTTCGGATTTAGACAAAGAAGATGAACGTTGGCACAATTGGTTAAACGAAGTGACAACACTAAATTGTAATATGATGACTAAATCACTACATTGTGTAATAGCCCAGGCTCGAGATCTACTGACATATGATGGGTTGAAAATGGTGGATGAATTCTTGAGCAAGTTTAAAAACGCAGTACTGGAGCACCAGTGATTCGATGCATTGAAGTGGGTGTTGTGTGCAACACCGGTGCATTAGTTGGGAATACACCAAGGAAATTTTGAGAACTAGCGCAACTACAAGAGGATGATGCGGCTATGGTTTGGGAAACCAGAACTACGAATAACAGATAAATACGATGGACGTGATGACCCGAACACACACGTCACAAAATGGACCAAGACTGATGGAGAAGAACCTCAGCCTGAATGGGTACACTTATTCTATCATACCGTGGATGTCATACCCAGGAATTGGTATACCGAGACATAACTCCGACATAGTACAAGCGAATGGGATGTCTTGCGCGAGGGATTTTTGTTAACATTCTCATTTGAAGACCCATGGTTGGATACTATTGACGAAGCATTGCAAGTTGTGAAAGCTGCCATCTTCAAAATACCATAGTAACCATGGGAATTAGTTCAACCAGTATGGTCACCTCAGTTAAGCCATTCCTTAGAATGTTATAACGTACAAGTGGAGGATGATGATGACGACCCCTAAAATATTAATATTTCAGAAACTGAAGGGAGTTGCGAAGTGCAAGGACCATCAGTTGAGGACCCCAACATCACTACACCATTGAAAAAAAAAATAGGTAAACATTGGTATAGATGTGGATCCGAAATACACGACGCTCGGGGACTATTGGGATGATATTACGGTGGATAAGGTCGTCAAGTTACTTCGCGAATATTAATAGTTGTTCCCAACCAAAATCACAGATTTAAAGAGAATCCTTGTCAACTTAGGGATGATGAATATTACTCTGAAACCAGACATGAAACCAGTTAATCAGCGCCCTTACCATTTGAATCTGAAGTATAAGGAAAATTTCCACGGAGAATTGGACAAAATTCTTGCAGGAGGAATTATTGAACCAGTGGAAGAATTCAATTGGGTGAGTCCTATGGTAGTGTAGGAGAAAAAACAAAGAGGTGAAATCCGAATCTGCGTGGACCTCAGGAAGCTTAACGATGCCTGTGTTCAAGATCCGTTCCCGGCACTATTTACAGATGAAGTACTGGAGAATGTTGGCGGATAGGAAGCTTACTCATTCATGGATGGGTTCTCAGGGTACCATAAGATCAAGACCACGCCGGAAGATAGGAGCAAGACAGCCTTCGCAACCGAATGGGGTTGTTTTCAATACACTATTATGCCTTTTGGACTGAAGAACGCACAGTGGTTTTTTTGCACATAGTGGTGGTCACGTTCAAGGAATTCATCCACAAGTTTTTGGAGGTCTATTTCTATGATTGGACTATATTTGGGTTAGTTAAAAAGCATATAGCGAGCTTATAGTTGATGCTGGATACTTATCAACGACACTAGATTGTGCTGAATCTTAAGAGGTGCACCTTCCTTGTCCCTATTGGAAATTTTCTCGTCCATGTGGTCTGTAAACAAGTCCTGATGGTGGCCCCGGCAAAGATTATTGTTATTCTCAATCTGGAAGCACAACGAAGTGTCAAACAACTATGTGCCACGTTGGGGAACACTAGCTACTATCGAAAGTCTATTAAGAGCTATGCACAAATCACAGAACCAATGGAACAGTTGTTGAAAAGGGACGCTACATATTGTTGGAATGATGATTGTAAGAAAAGTCTGGAGGTTCTCAAGGAAAACATGGCATCCGATCACACTGGGCACTATAGTCACACAGGAAGGTGTGGAAGGAATCAATCATCCGACCGCATTCGCAAGTCGGAGGCTATCCAAAGCCAGAAAGATCTATTCTACTACTGTGCCGAAAGGATTGGCAATGGTATACGCGCTCCAGAAATACTACCACTATCTACTTGGTGGGCACTTCAAGATGTATACCAATCATTCCATGTTGAAGTACCTGGTAAACAAGCCTGTGTTGGGGGGGTGCATATGCAGATGGCTCTTACTATTTCAAGAGTATGATTTCGAGGTCATCATAAAGCCAGAATGCTTAAATGCAGGACTAGATCACCTATCACGAATTGAGAATGGTGAGGAGCCAACAACTTTTGAGGAAGGACTACCTGATGCACAACTCTATGTAGTTCATGTCATGGATGGCCACTTCGAAGATATAATCCATATCTTAACCGCAGGGACTGCGCCATAGGAATATTCAGTCCAACAGAAGAAAGAATTGGTGGTGCGCGCGGTGGATTTTTCTGTCATCACGGGGAACCTCTACAAAATGGGAAATGACGAGATATTACGAAGATATGTACCTGAATTTGAACGAGGATAGATCCTTGTAGAGTCACATGGGGGGGCTGCAGGAGGACACTATGCGGGACGGGCGATGAGACAAAAGATTCTTCACACCAGACTATGGTGGCCAACCCTGCATCAAGATTCTAAAGCATACTGTCGAGCCTGCGATGTATGTCAACGGACTGGGAAACCATCGCGAAGGGATGAGATGCCACTCAATCCATAGATGACGCTGCAACCATTTGAAAAATGGGTGATAGAATTTGTGGGGCTGATCAAACCTCAGGGGAAGACGGGTGTGCGCTACATCATTACAGCGACAGAGTACCTGACTCGATGGGCGGAAGCACAATTAGTTAAGGACTATACGATTGCCACGGCTATGAAATTTTTGTTTGACAACATGTTGACACGGTTTGGATGCCAAAAATTCTAACGAGTGACTGCGGAACGCACTTCCTGCATGAAACTATCAGCGCACTCACCGAGGAGTTTTAGGTGTATCATCAACAAAGTACGTCGTACCATCCACAAGCTAATGGGATAGTAGAAGCATTCAAAAATATTCTAGAGACTACATTGACCAAAGTATGTAACACGCAGCGAACTAACTAGGACTTGCGCATACCTACCATATTATGGGCATACCAAACCACGTGCAAGAAATTGACGGGTCAGACACTTTTAAGGTTAGTCTATGGCATGGAAGCAGTCATGCCAATGAAATACATCGTACCCAGTCTACTGATCGCAGTGATGACAGGCATGTCAGACTGCAAAGCTTTGGAAGAGAGGCTTGTGCACTTGGAAGAACTTGAGGAAGAACAGTTTCTGGCAGGATTCCATCAGCAGGTACAGAAACAACGCGAGAAATCTTGGCACGATTTTCATATCAAGTTCTGCACATTCAAGGTAAACAATTTAGTGTTGTTGTATGACAGCAAGTTTGAAAAATTTCCTGAATTTAGACTCCATTGGTTGGGACCATATGTGGTAAAAGAGGTCACAAACGGAGGTGCGGTCCAACTAGTCAAACTTAATGGAGAGCCCTTCCTAGGAAGAGTAAATGGCAGTTACCTGAAGCCCTACATGGGTGGGCTGGTTGTCTGACTAACTGACCGAAGCACAGTCTCAGTGCTCCAAGTAGTTGAAAGAAGGCGTAGGACTATAAACAAGTTTGCAGGAGAGGTACACAGAAAGAGGGTTCTGTTTAGGGCTAGTATGTCCCAGGGATTGCGGTCGTGCATAAGGGGCTATGTTGCTACACTAAAAAGCTGAAAAGTGACCTTTGATGTCACTATTCATGACAAGATGGCCAATTTAAGACAACGAGGAGTGGATGGCAGGCAAATAAGACATGAAGTCAGAACTATATTTGAAACGATCTGCCGCCAATATAGCATTAATGAGCTAGAATAGGGGGAAACGATCAAATTTGAATTCAATAGGCCTATAAATCACAGCTAGTCATCCACCGAACAAACGTGGCATCTTGAGAATTAAGTTATTATGCTATCCAATAGGTATGAATCTGTCGAACTTCAACGCTTTGAGAGTAAGCCCAGGGTTTGCAACATTGCCAAAAGAGACACAAGCCCTTCTAGACAACGTAATGTCAACAGCCAATGACATCACACCGAGCCCAACGCCAATGGTGGGAGATGTACTGTAAATTCCTAGACAGGTAGCATGACGGGTCTGGATGTCGCCGCAAAACCCGTGATCTGATAAGCGATTTATGAAAGATAAGGGCAAGACAATGAATCTTGAGACAAGAGATGGAATTTCATCTCTAGGCCGCATGCCCATGACAAAACTTGAAGATTTGGACCTCGCGGACAGCAACAACTCTCTTGCAAAAATGAAACACAAGCTTCAGCAGACATTAAGTACACTGAACCAGAGATCACAAGCTTGCTGCTCTTGCACAAAAAGTTCACGCATTTGACATCTCAGCTAGAGCTAAAATCCTATGAGGGATCGCATTTTATTAACATAGCAGAGCAGAATGAGCATCATCAGTTAAGCGAATTAGTAGGGAAAATGGAGCAAGAGCTTGAATAAGTGTTTCATGAGGCAATGACCAAGCAATAGATTGTAGTATGTCACTGACAAGAATGGTGGACTGCAAAGCCTTGGCACTGTGACTCGCCACACTGATGGGGTGACTCGAGGATGAGTCACAATGATTGTGTTGGGGGCCTGTTGGGTAGTGGATCCCCCGCGTAATGGTTTTGGGGCTTAAAGCCATGTTTTCGGTCAATGTAATGTAAAGACCCCACAAAATGCGGGTGTGGAGCGCAAGAGTCTAGGGTAGTCCACCCTTAAATATTGTAATTTAATATAGAATGTGTCAACCTACCCATGGTCTGCGGACCATGGGAATGTATAAATAGAGCGAGGCTCTAAGGATAGAAGGCAATTTTTAGATATGATCTAAAGTGATACAAGGTTTTGAATGTGAATTTCGTCTTGAGTCTGTAAGTCCAAGTCATAGTTGGTAATAGTAAGAATAGGCTTTGCAATTCTGTGCACAGAGGCCTAGTAGAGTCCGTAGCTATGTGCGCGGACCCCTACAGTTGAGTGCACAGGGTAGGAAGTGGATTGTAACTAGAACAAAAGATTAATAAAAGATAAGTTGATTATGGAATATTGTGCATCCATTCGCAAATTAATATGTTTATGATTCTGTGATATGTTTATGCATTTTTTACAGTTTATGGTTGCGCGCACTGGTTATAAATTTTGAATGATTAATAAAGACTGGGCCCACAAAATTAAGTCAGATCTATAATAATAACACAGTAAGGTTAGAGGATCTACATAGCACCCCTTTGCGTTCGGTACAAAGCTACTTGGGGGTGAGATAGTTTCGCAGAGCAGCACTAGTGCACAAGACCGGTTCGTGACCTTTCCAGATCTCATCAAAACATCCCTAGGGTGAGGAAACCTAGTTCCAGTAGCCCCCCAAACTACCTCGAGTGAGACTTAGTCCGCGCTCCATGTACTATTGCCGAAAGGGCCGATAGTTTCGGGATTGGATTGGCTAAATCACTTCTAAACTTGGGTCAAGGCCCAATAAGGCAACACCTGCTAATCTTAACAAAGTATGTCAATTTATATTTGAGACATGCCAAGGGGAAAAATTGAGACTTTTTACTCTCTTTGAAACCCAGAAAACTACATAAAACTTCTCATGATGTCCTAATAAAGGAAGTGACAAAAATATTGTAACATGGAAACACGAAGGAGGATGTTACAAGAAAGGAGGTGGAAAAAATATTGTAACATGGAATCACAAGAATGAATGAGGTTACAAAAATGTTGTAACATGGAATCACAAGAACAAGTGGAAAGCATGCATGAAGATTCCTGATGGAAGTTGGAAGATGGTAGACAACTGACAAATGGAGACAACAATTGCATTCTAGTGGTGATGTTATCAAGAGTTTATTCTATTCCCATTGGAGACAACCAAAAAAAAAAAAATACATTCGTTTGGGTTGTTGAGTTTAGGTTGCTTTCACAAGTCAGATAATATCTGTATTATATTTATGTTTCTTAATGTTTTAAATTTATAAAAATAATTTGAGTTTATGTTGCTGCCACCGGTGATGATAATATCTATATTATATTTTATGCTTCTTGATGTTTTAAATTTATAAAATTACTTTGTACATTCACATATAAAATAATACTTTTATCATATTAATTTCAATGTATTAGAATATTTTAATTATCATCAAATTTATAAATTTTTCATGATCTTAATAATGCACTAAGAAAGGGGAAGCCTATTTACTATATCGTTATTTCATAATATTAGTTAGATAAATACAAATAATGATTATTTAATTCAATGAACGATATAATTATAATATTAAATAGTGATGTTTCATGCAAATATAAAATTAAACAAGGAAAATTGTATGGCAACTAGTCCTTTCCTTGAGCGTGAAGTAGTGCTTGAGCATCTTCATGGCTCTTGATTTCTATTAGGTCCCTATACCACTAGTGTAACACCTTATTGTTATTAGTACAACCCCTTTATTATATTTTTGTGCCCATGTAGTCACCATATTGTTATTATTGTGCCCCATAGAAGCCCACTATTGTTATTATTGGGCCCTTACATTATTATTGTCATATCAGCTCTAATTATATTGTGACTTGTTATAGACATTTTTGTGCCTTACAGATCTAAGCATGAAATGTCCAAAAACCAAGGGCTCCTAAGTCCCTAAAAGTGTTGTTCCAACCCCTAAAGGAACAAGGTCAACAAATTACAACTTCTCCCAGAAGTTCTCCACCAGAAACTGCTCAGAATAAGTCAAATCAAGATCATTTCAGTTGCTCCACTAGCCAAGTGCATTGCATAGCACCTAAGTCCACTAGCTAGCTGCGTTGCAACACACCTAAATGCACTGCCAGGGTGCGTTGAGCAGGAAATGACAAATGGCAGTGTCATTCCGCGAGGTGGAGAGACAATGGGCCAGAATCTTCTCCAATGACACTTGCCTCACTAAATTCGACCAAGGATGAGTAAGAGGCTTTCAGTCTCCAAGTGGAAGCAAGAACTAACAGAGAGAAGCCACTAATCAAATCATGAGCTGACTCATCCTCCTTGCATACATCTATATATGGATCCCTCATCCCAGAGATCCGGAGGCTGGAATTTTGCACATTGTAAGGAATTGTTGTTGGTTTTGAGATACATATCAGAGAATTGGGTGATCTATGCTTTGTTGGGGGTGAAGAAGGGACTTCTCTGCTGGGAGGTTGATGCTGGGTCAGGAATCATCAGTTGTAATTCCTCCCGGATCTTCTTATATATCAATAAAACTATTTGAGTTTCTTCTCCATGCTTGTGTTTCATTGATGCTTGTTACATTTGTATGGTTAACTTAAATCTGATCCTAAGTTATTTATGAATATAAACACATGTCTTTGTATAGTTTCTTTCTTATGTGATCTTACAGGTACTTGGTGAAGCTAGGCAAGTAAGGGAGTAGGTAGCTGGAAGCTGTCAAAGAGGAGAGAGATTGGATCAAAGGACTAGCGCAAGACATAGGCTGGTTCATCCTATTCCTCTTTGTTTATAGTTCATAAAGAAGATACAAAAGTAGTTTTCTTTGTTTGTTTCTAAGGTAGCTGTCACACCTTAGTGGCATAGAGCAGTTCTAAATAGACACTTTTCCCGATAACAAAATGACGACTCCACTTGGAATCGTGTATAATTAGTTTGTTTGTGTTTCTCTTGTTGTTTGTTTCATAAACTTATAAGTAGCAATCGAACTGCATTTTCCTTGACAAATGCAAAGTAGACATCTACTACTTCAATCCATTCATTGGATCTGTTTATGATTTGAATAGCTGATTCATAGAATAACTAATTGCCCTTGTGATAGCTCTTAGACCCCCCCTTAGATCCACCTCTGATTATGCATTACTGATTGCTTTTACTCGGCCAAAAACCAAAGATTAAACTGCAAACCGTGACCTAGAACCCGGATAAAATTCTCGTTTCTGCCCCAGCGCAGGCTCTGTGAAGAGGTTCTGCATTTCAACGGACTTCCCGAGAGGGCTACCTACGCTGCAATGCAGTTTCTCTGTGTAACAAGTGTGCTGATCAGCCTAGCCCTGTGCAGCTGAGGTTGTTTGCTTCATTCTTTCCAGTTTTGTCTTTGATTTTTGCAGCCTGTGATCAGTATAGGACTGTTTCAGACCCCTTTTTCCTTACTGATATTCCACCTCATTTGTATAAAATAACAGTAGACGTTTTTATGTGTTTGTTGAGTCGTTTACAGTTTTCCATTGCAAAAGTAGAATAGTCGTACTGTCGTCCTTTGATTTAGATCTGTCGCAAGTGTCGACTTTGATCATAGGAGAGAGTTTATTTGCTGTTGATAGTCAATTATGCTTTTACTTTTGCCTTTGGTTTGAATTTGTGACTTTCTAGTGTCGAAACGAGTATTTATTTCAAAATCATAAAGTGTCGTAATCATCTCTACCTTTTGATTTCGAAAAGGAGCTTGTTTGTGTTTGTCGCTTGAAAGCAAATTCAGATTTATACATCAACTTTATTTTTAGGCATCAATATTAAGAAAGTGAAAAACAAATACATGCATGCGCATTTGCATATTGACAATCTGTTTGGCTTGATTTAGGAAAGTGCATTTACAGTGTGCTCTTTGCTCTTTGTGAAAAGATTGTGTCTTTCTTTTCCCCTAGTAGCTAGGATTTTCATTGCTGAAAAGAGATAAAAGTTTTTTTATCATCTTTAGATTGCATTTTAGGAATTACATCTACATCTCGTGGTGAACCCAAAAGGAAAACTTCATAAGAAATATTAACTTAAAATAAATTCAATGAACCTAACAACGCTTTGGAACTTAACGCACAACATTTAGAGGTCTAGGCTAGAGACGTATTCCGGCATCGTAAAGCCTGGTAACTGTTGTCCTCATTCATGGTTGGGTGATTCCTCCACTTTGAGACGATAAGTGCCAGTACGAACTTGTGCTCCCGTGTACCGTCGAGTATATATTGGGAGACCCCTATAGGCTTAAATCCTTTATCCATAGGAAGCCGTGTCGGCCGCCCTACTGATCGCAATGCACCGAACACAGCATTCGAGAAGATTGACTGCCATACTGTACAAAGTATCTGCAGTTTTGCGATTGGTTTGGTACTCCCTCTACCTATACCTGAAGAGCAGTCCCTTTCGTTCCTTTTCAGACTCCTTAACGGAAAAGGTCCATCTGAGCACTTGTCACTTCAGGCTCATTAAAAATCGAAGGAGACTAGAGTCATCTTTTGTTTTTTCTCGACTCTTAAAAATTGAAAAAACAAGTTGTGTCAAAGCGTCTAAAATTTATTTTAAACGGAATAATCATCACCTTTCCCTCGTTGATCTTCGAAGTTAGTCTCCCTTCATCACAAGTCCTTGTAGAATCGCTAGGAAATCTTTTGGATAGACTAGATATGTCTGAACAACCATCAACATCCAGGACTGTTTCATCCGATGCAGCAGTGGCAGAGCCTCCTGCTGCTACTCCAACAATGTTCGATGGTATACCAACTGTCCCGGCAAGTTATCAACAACAAGCCGGAGTCCAATCGGGGACTATTTTGACGACATGGTCAATTCCTATTTCTTCATCCAGATTATCATCTGGTATTTCTTATGTTGAAACTCAACAAGTTGATCCAATGTGTCTTCAAAGGCCAATCTACGCTTTAAGTACTGGATTTCCACCATATGGAGGGAAGTATGCCTTTTCATTGTTCCCTCCCAGAGAACAACCATATGGGAGTTTACAACAAATTTCAGGTAAAACTGGAATTACATCCAGTGGTTGGGTACCAATACTGCCTCAGCAACCAAGGGTTGTATATTCAATGCAACCAGTCCACCCTGTGTCGAATATTCCCACTATACCTGCTATGGTGACTGCATCGCAAGTACAAGCGTTACCTGTTGTATGTCAACCCCAAATTTCTCAGGTTGCAATACAACAGCCTCTTCTCTCAATGACTCAATCAAAACCTCAGGTTAGTGCCTCCTTATCTGGAGCGACTCAGGCTCAAACAAGTACTATGACTCCTCATCTTGGTCAATCATCCAGTATTGGACAACAACAAATGGTCCAACAACCAGGGCTAGTTCAATCTCAACAACCACCATTCCAGCAATCATATCAAGGACCTGAGCAACAAGTCTTTGTAAGTAATGGGCAACCGCATTTCCAAAGCAGTTATCAAGAACCATATTATAATGGTTATACCCATCAACCTTGTCAAAGTTGCCAGCATCAAATACATTATGCTGGTATGCAAAGACCCATTGCTCAGGTGATTCCATCTTATCCTGGGTATGCTTCACCTAACCTGAATCAACAATTGCGCTTTGTAGCAACTCTAGAATTACCAGATCTAAACCGGCTGACGAATGATCCAATTGCTTATGCCCCTTGGTGGCCAGCGATTCCTTATAAACTTCCATCAGATATTCCTAAATTTAATGGAAATCCGGGTGAAGATCCGTCGAATCATGTGATGACATTTCATCTGTGGTGTTCATCAAACACCCTAAACGATGATTCGATTAGGCTTCGCCTTTTTCAGAGGACGTTAACTGGTTTGACAGCAAAATGGTATATCGAATTGCCTAGAGCTTCATTCGACAACTTCAGTACCCTAGCCACAACCTTTTTAACCCATTTTCAGTTACCGATAAGGTACGAAACGGGAACCGAACTTATTACCAACTTCAAACAAACGATGGCCAGTCACATATCTGATCATATTCATGAGTGGCGACGTCATCGTAGAATGGTAAAAACGTATGTTCCTGATCAACTTTTAGCTGAATGGTTTATTAAGTCTTTGTTACCTTCCATTACAGAAGATGTGGCAAAAGGGGGAGTCGTCACCGAAGAGCAAGTTATTGCTCGTGCGCAATATTTGGACTTGATTTACACTCAGCTCGACACGCTCTACGATAAAATACCTGACGCCCCTAGACCGGAATTCTCAGTTCCTCCTCCTCCTAAATCAAACAATGACTCTCATGCCGGCGATGGCATGATTGGTGCAACAGACACAAAATCAAAAAAGGCTACATCTAAAAAGGCCTGTAATATTTCTAGTCAAAATGCAAATGAGGAACTTCTTGCCTCGGAAGTAAATTCCGTGTCGACCGACAAGGGAAAACAACTGAAGCAACCAGGGGGCAAGAGGAAAAAGAAAGGGAGGAAAAAGAAGCAGGATGAGTCATCTCCTAAAAAACCTTCTACAAACCCTTTTGGGCAAGGCAAACCCCCTGCAGGGTGTCATATATGCGATGAGGATCATTGGACGAGAGATTGCCCACATAAAGCTGAAGTTAAGAAACTCTTTAAGAGTTGAAAAACCTCAGCAGTATTGACTGATCCGTTTCCAAACCCAGGAACCAAACTGGTTGCTAATCAAAATTCTTCCCGATCCCAAGTGCTTATGTTGTCTATCTCAGAGCAGCAAAACAATGCTTTGACAAGGAATAAAGATTATGGGAATCCACAGCTGTCGAATAACAAGGCTAATGAACAACCTAGTAGTTCAACAACAACTTTGACCGAAGTTATGTCACCCATCATTCCTGAACCAATGATAAAGTCGCCAAAGGGAGTAGTACACAAATCGACATTTAATCCTCGTGCCAAAGTAGCACAGAATTATAATATAGTAGAGGACCTGACCCAATCGTCGTCTGCTATGTCGACACTTGAGGTACTGCAAAGTTGCCCCTCCCAAGAGCAAGCTTTATTATCAGCAATAGGTGGGATTGACCCAATGGATTCCAATCTTGTGGCCTTTAATCATAAAGGATATGACCCTCAGTTACCAGCTCAACTAGCTTTCCTTATTCAAGTGAAAGCCCTCAACAAAACTGTTCATCGAACAATTATTGATGAGGGGGCATCTACATGTATTATGTCGATGAGTTGCTGGAAAAATTTAGGCTCACCACCCTTGTCGAGATCGTCAACGACATTAAAAGCATTTGATGGATGATCATACACTCCATACGGGATTTTAAGTAACTTGCAAGTTGAACTGGGGGCCAAAACAGTAGAAGTTGATGTTGAAGTAATCGACGGAAACCTCGATTACAACATCCTACTGGGAAGGCCCTGGATATATGCCATGGCCGCAGTTGTGTCAACCTACTTCAGGAAGATTGCATTTCCCTTCCAAGGAAAAATTACAATAGTTGACCAACAAACATTTCTCCCCAACAGTTCACAAGTTACGAGAAGAATTCCAATGGTCTATGGAAGCAATCATTTGCTTCAAAATATTGGAGTAGGCCTCCTAAAAGACCCCGCCTTAATGGGTACTTTTTCCCTGCCGCCTCCGAGTAATCTGACGAAAGTGGCCACAGTGGGAACTTGCAATATGAAATCTTCTATATCTAATGGATTCAGAAGATTCCTAAACATTTTGTCAGCATGGATCATCGCCCTAATAGAAATATTGTAGCAATCAATTTTCTTGGCCTGAGGGGCAAACCCAAATCATCGCTCATCGAGTGTTTGGATAGATAGGTCTAAGGAATATGGCACCTCTTCAAATCCTTCGTCGCATGTACATTCTACAAACGAAGGAATCATTCAATCAATGATGAAAGAAGAGGCACCATGGGAAGATTACCACCATCACTCCCATCTTTCGGATTACCACGAAGATTATTCCAACAACCTTAATCATCCTTCAATTTTTGATTTTCTATCAAGTACTGTAAATACGGTGGATGGCGAGGATGGTTCTTATCTCGTGTCGACCTCGTTAAAAAATGAAACAAGGAGTCACGAGGATAGTTCCTTTACTATGTCAACCTCATTAAAAAATGAAACAACTCCCCTTTCCAAATCCCAAAGGTAAACCTTCATTCCAACCACCGAGTTGAATGTAATGAAGCTTGGGGGTCATGCACCTCGATTTGCGTTATTATGCTGGGGGCATGCAAACTTATTACGAGCAGTGTTACTGCAGGGTTCAAGCTCGTTAAAAAATAAACCCGCATCGAGTAGTGTTACCGCGAGGTTAAAGCTCATTAAAAAATAAACCCGGACCGAGCAAATGTTTCCACTCGTGTTTAAGCTCGTTAAAAAATGAACTATCCTCTGGTAAATAACCACCGTGAATGTAGCACTTCAGCCATTAAAGCCTTGGTCGTGTTTGCACCGTCACCTCCACTTTTCCATTGGCCGATCATTCACCTCCATTTGATTGTTTACCTATTTTGAGGAACAGGAGCGAAGAGTGATTTCACTAGCCATCCTTGTGACACTGCCATGATTGGAAAATTCCAAAACTTACCTGGAATCAATTGCTACCCATTTTATCACTCGTTCCTCAAAAGACGAGTCTTCTTTAAGCTCTTTTCTGACTCGTAAAATATGAAAAGATTGCCGAGTTTTGGCCTTCCAGCTCGTTAAAGCGACAGGAAGTGCTATCCCTCCTCTAAATTTTAATCTTTTTGGACCTGAGGGATTATTGCACAAAAAGATCGAGCGCTTGTTTTGTTCAGCTCGTTAAAGCTAATCGAAAATTCATCCCTTCTGTATTGTTTTATACTTTTTCGGACTTAAGGGATTAGATGACGAAAAACGAATTTTGGAGTTACCTTTACGTACCTTTTCAGAATCTCTAAAAATGAAAAGGACCGAGTTATCTTTGTCGTTAAACTCGTTAAAAAGGTTAATAGCGACAAACTTGTCTTTAGACGAGAACAAGTTTCACTATCGCTAGGCTCGTAAAAACGTAGTGATGGGTTTGCCCGAAGGGAAAATTATAGAACAAGCATATGTTATCCTCCTCAAGCTTGAAAAAAATAAAGAGGTACTGGTTAGCAATGACTGGGGAAAAATTGGGAAGAAAACTCAAAGAATCTTTATTGGTAGCAAGTCGCTCTTGAACATGACACTTCCACTCCGTGCCCGAGTCGGGTTGGGTTGTTTCATTCACCGCTCACATCGCCATGGTCTCGCCATACCATCCACATTTGGGGTCAATGCTACCAATCCATCACATAAGTGTCGCCGACATGTTCAAGAGAAGTCATCCAGAAAGGCCACCTGTGCCCCGCCCACTACCATACATTATACTCCATTCTTTCATGACCGCCACCCTGAACCATATATCATCAGATCGTTTTCACCTCCATCAAAATCATTTGCTTCGTTCTGTGTCATTGTTGTGGGATTCATTAAGGCCCTCCTATGACGGATCACTTCTTTTCGACATCAGCTCATTATCCGAGAAGTTGATCTAGGAACACCCCATTCAGTACTTTGAAGCTTGCATGCCTCAATGGCAAGTTTCTCACTTTCGGCGACAGGTTTACATCAATGACCTTCGACCGAAAGATTTTGCGTGGTGTTCGACGCCAAGTCCTTTATTCACACCACGTGAATTGTACTGCAGTACCTTGAGGGTCATTATCATTATCGGTGATTCCTCTCGCGCTTGTTAACAGTTTACATCATTGACTGGTAATCAAGTGATGTCTTTCCATGTTCGACTTCAAAACATTTTTCACATGGATCGACTTGTACTTCGAGTGAAGATCGGATGAGATTGAAGAACCCGGATCTAGTTTCATCCATCCGGGCTGCGATATATATTCAAGAAAATAAAGACATTGAAATGTACAGCATTGCAGCACAGATAATCATCCTACTAAAAGGATGATGACTCTATCAGAATCATCAGTCTACCATCAGACGATTGTCTGTCCTATGTACATGAAAGTGAATTTATAAAGCTGAGCATGGGAATGCCCGCCTCAACTAGATCATGAAAACAGTATGAAGATAATGTATTGTATTGTATCTTATTACAGGTCTCCTCCCATCATTGAAAGAACTTCGGATCCTCCTAATAAAGCATTTCACCCGATAAACGGCCTCATACTTTAGGGGGCAACTTTTATAGACATTTTTGTGCCTTACAGCTCTAAGCATGAAATGTCCATAAACCAAGGGCTCCTAAGTCCCTAAAAGTGTTGTTCCAACCCCTAAAGGAACAAGGTCAACAAATTACAGCTTCTCCCAGACGTTCTCCACCAGAAACTGCTCAGAATAAGTCAAATCAGGATCATTTCAGTTGCTCCACTAGCCCAGTGCGTTGCATAGCACCTAAGTCCACTAGCTAGGTGCGTTGCAACGCACCTAAATGCACTACCAGGGTGCATTGAGCGGGAAATGACAAATGGCAGTGTCCTTCCACGAGGTGGAGAGATAATGGAAGCTTCCAGAATCTTCTCCAATGACACTTGCCTCACTAAATTCGACCAAGGATGAGTAAGAGGCTTTCAGTCTCCAAGTGGAAGCAAGAACTAACAGAGAGAAGCCACTAATCAAATCATGAGCTGACTCATCCTCCTTGCATACATCTATATATGGATCCCTCATCCCAGAGATCCGGAGGTTGGAATTTTGCACATTGTAAGGAATTGTTGTTGGTTTTGAGATACATATCAGAGAATTGGGTGATCTATGCTTTGTTGTGGGTGAAGAAGGGACTTCTTTGCTGGGAGGTTGATGCTGGGTCAGGAATCATCGGTTGTAACTCCTCCTAGATCTTCTTGTATATCAATAAAACTATTTGAGTTTCTTCTCCATGCTTGTGTTTCATTGATGCTTGTTACATTTGTATGGTTAACTTAAATCTGATCCTAATTTATTTATGAATATAAACCCATGTCTTTGTATAGTTTCTTTTTTCTGTGATCTTACAGGTACTTGGTGAAGCTGGGCAAGTAAGGGAGCAGGTAGTTGGAAGCTTTCAAAGAGGAGAGAGATTGGATCAAAGGACTAGCGCAAGACACAGGTTGGTTCATCCTATTCCTCTTTGTTTATAGTTCATAAAGAAGATACAAAAGTAGTTTTCTCTGTTTGTTTCTAAGGTAGCTGTCACAGCTTAGTGGGATAGAGCAGTTATAAATAGATACTTTTCCCGATAACGTGACCCCTTAGACTCCTATATATAGAAAGGAGGTCTTGTCATTTGTATCATCCAAGAATTGTTCATTTGTGTAATGTAAAGGAGGTTTCCCCCTCGAAGAGGCGTATTTCTAAGGCGTTTATCTATCTTTTCTATCTTTTTGTGAGCTGGTTTTATAACATTTGGTATCAGATCTTTGGACTCTAGGGTTTCACTGCTCCAAATAGGTCATCATGTAATTTTTGTTATAACATTTTTGCTACGAAGTTTCAGAACAAAAAATAAATCCATTTTAGAATAGATCGGTATGAACCTCGAGTCCAAATTTCAGATCTTGTCTCTCTATATTTTCGGAGATATGATCTGAGGAAGTTAGGGTTTTTGGAAGCTCCAGAATTTCATCTCAAACAGGTCATCGTGGTATTTTCGCTATAGTAATTTTTCTACAAAGTTTCAAACTTTTAAATTAAAACCCATTTGAGTTGAAAATATGGTGAAGCTCAAGTCTGAATCTCATATCTTTCCTCGCTACACTTTTGGAGATATAATCTGAGGAAGTTAGTGTTTTTGCATACTCCTGAATTACATCCTAAACATGTGACCTTGGGAAAATCGTCATAACTTTCTCTTTGTGCAACAAATTTAAATTTCGTAAGAAGTTCCAAAAAGAGGGCTGACTATAGTTTTCTATGTATATTTTTCAGATCCGAAGGTCTAAACAATGACACATGGCATGTCGTACAATTTCACTCTACTGAAACATGATATGATCAGGTCATCTTAGGATATTTCGAATAAATATTTCTTGGAGAATAAAATTCTGATCATACTTGTGGGGTTAGAAAGAGGATTGAAATGGCTACCACCAAATGAAATTTTGAAACTTGGATATCCAAAATACTGAGTTACAGTTGTTTCAAGGTCAAGCTCCTAAAATCAAGAAAAGGCTATATGAGGAAGTTTCATGGAAGGGATCCGGCAAATTGGATACTACAGATGGAGAAATATTTTGATCTACATGAGGTTCAACTATTACAAAATTTACATAGTGCATCTCTATATTTAGATCAAATCAATTTTTATGGTATAAAGGGGTTTGTTCTCGTAAAGCACTTGTCACTTGGTCAATTTTCACAGAATAAATGATAGCACATTATGAGGATACAAAGAGTAACACCTTCTTTAGCCAATTGATAAATCTCAAACAAAAGGGTTCAATGGAAGAGCACCTTGAGGAATTTTAAAAATTGAATAGAAGTTTAAATGATATTCCAGTGAAGCAAAGGATTGATGTCTTCACAAGGACTTTAAAGGATAACATTCAACATGAGGTTCATCTTTGGGAACCTAATTCATTGGAGAAGGCATTCAGGTTAGCAAGAAAAATTGAAAGCGAAATTATGGAAACAAGGAATCCCACCACTCACGAATATAATTATGGAAGTGTTTTTTCTCCTAGCCTTCCACAACCTATAAGGTTTACATGACAATAATGGGAAGAAAAAAGAGAAAAAGGTCTATGTTACAATTGTGATAGAAAATGCACTAAAGGTCATAAGTGTGCTGAGAAGAAATTATTTTACATATATTATGAAGAGGAGGAAGAAAAGGATCAAGAAACATCAAAATAAGAGGATATACATGAGGAACCAACCCCAGAGAAAGAATAAATGAATCCGACCATACCTTGTAAAGCATTAGCAAGAATTAGAACTCCTCAAACTCGCAAGATAGAAGGACATATCAAGAAGAAAAAGGTTCAAGAAGTGAAAGATCAAATCAAGAAAGAAGAAATGAATCCAACGATATCTTGTAATGAATTGGCCGGAATTACCACTCCTCAAACTATCAAGATAGAAGGACATATCAAGAAGAAAAATGTTCAAGAAGTGAAAGATCACATCGAGCATCAAGAAATGAATCCAACCATATCTTGTACTGCATAGGGAGAAACTATGACTCCTCAAACTCTCAAGATAGAAGGACATATCAAGAAGAAATAGATTCAAGAAGTGAAATATCACATTGAGCATCAATGACAAGTTCTCCAACTTTTAAAGGATAACGCCACTTTGGTGTAGAATCGAATGAAACAATAGGCATATCAACATCGCAGTGAAAGAAGTTTTGATGTAGGCAATTGGGTATTTTTACGGCTACATCTCAAGCAAGTTATTTATGAGAAGGAAATGTTGACAATACGACATGCACTTAAGAAATGGCAACCTTACCTAATGTGAAGACACTTCAAGGTAAAAGTGGATGATGATAGTCTTAAATACTTTTTAGAACAAAGATTATCTTTACAAGGATAGAAAAAATGGGTCAGAAATATGTTGGATTATGACTTTGAAATCATCTACAAAAAAGGAAAGAAAAATGTTGTTGTAGATGCACTCTCAAGAAAGGTTGAGGATGTGGAAGCATTGTTTTGTGTTATTTCTATTATCCAAACAGATTGGATATATGAAGCAAGGGATGAATGGAAGAAGGACGAAGAAGTGTGGCCACTCATTCAAAAGTTGCAGAAGATCCCAATTCAAACGGTATTGCCAGAACTTGACGAGGAAGGAAAAATCATATTGGAGCCTAGAGCAGTCACAGAAAAAAGAACCTGACAGCTATGAAATCGATCAATTTCATAGTATCTCATCAAGTGGAAGAACTTACCTACTAAAGATTCCACATGGGAGGACAATAATTTTATAGAGAAGCGTCAAGAACTACTCAAGCATTGAGGACAACATTTTTTGAAGGAGAGGGGCATGTTAGGTCCCTATATTACTAGTGTAACCCCTTATTGTTATTAGTACAACCCCCTTATTATATTGTTGTGCCCACGTAGTCCCCATATTGTTATTATTGTGCCCCATAGAAGCCCACTATAGTTATTATTGTGTCGTTACATTATTATTGTTATGTCAGCTCCGATTATATTATGACCCCTTAGACTCCTATATATAGAAAGGAGGTCTTGTAATTTGTATCATCCAAGAATTGTTCATTTGCGTAATGTAAAGGAGGTTTCCCCCTCGAAGAGGTTTATTTCTAAGGCATTTATGTATCTTTTCTATCTTTCTGTGAGTTGGTTTCATAATAATTTTATTTAGGGGAGGCTAAAATAGGTGGGCGTGCTTATCTGATCAGGGAAAAACTTAACCCAGATACACATAACTCAGAAGAAAAATTTTAGCTTTAGAACAATCTGCAATTTTTTTTGAAAGATTGCTTCAAAATGTCATTTTGAAATAAGAATGGAAGCTTAGGATCGCTGGTGAAAACAATCACTTGACAAAGAAAGGATTGTGTCAATATGCGTATGCGTGATCAATCAAAGTCTATGAGGCATGTCAAAGTCTATAGCCTGGAACAAAAGACCTTCGTAGGGAGGCACTATTAAAACAACCCCCTACCTTTGTTCCACACACTTTACCTTGTTGTCCAAACCTACTCCGCAATGCTCGTAGCTTCAACATATGCATCTTGAATCTATTCTGCAAGCCTGTGGAGAAATATATTTGATATGCCCCCTGCAACCACAATAAATGGACCAGTAGGCAGAGTTACAAGGGAAATTTTCCAACTATTTATGAATCCCACAGCAAGGCCTCCAAAAACTGTTACCATGTTATAGACGAATTTCGCACCTCTTGCATAAATAATTACTTTTGTCACTTTGAAAAGCATCTTCTCAATTTACAAAAGCAAGATACTAAAGATAAAAAGCTTGAATTTTTTATGATGTTCAAAATTACCAAAAATATGACCTCATACCTTCTCACTCAAAGCGGACAGAATAAGGAGCACATCACTTATGACTTGGCTCATAATGTCTCCATTATTTCCATACGTATCAAAAAAGCTCATGTCCTGATTCAGCGATACCTGCACATCTTTGGACCTAATGACTGCTGTTTGTCTGTCTCCAGTAAGAATCCAACACGAGACCTCTATTTCCCAAGAGAAAGAAAGAAAAACTCAAGTCAGAATCCAGATGCACAATCACAGGTACAGTCAAATGCAACCCTATAATTGCAAACTCTAATAAGGTCATGAAGCAAATAAAAATGAATGAATAGCACGATAGAGTTGAACTATTGTACAATTCAAAGCACAGTCAAAACTTGAACTAATGCACTATATGGGGATTCTGATAAGGATAGGTGCACATCAATTATACGTCACAATCAGGATGTAGCTTACCAATCTAGTGAGCAGCTAAAATAATTGTTGCTATATACATAATATGTCGAGCGTGCCGCAAAAAAAGACAATATTGCACAAGTATGGAAAGTACTTAGCATACACCTATAAAAATATCCAATCTGAAACAATTAAGAAAGGAATTAATTAAGAAAAAATTGAAGTATATAACAAACCATGTTATAATCATCCTTTACCTACTAACCATCATCACAAAAAAATAAAAGTTTCACTTGAGTTTATCTATTATGGTCGTTCAAATTAAAGAAATTATGTTCGTTCAAATTAAAGAAATTAAAAAAACATTCAAACTTGTGAAAATCTTGTTTTTACCATGATCCGTAAAAGATAAAGCACTATGTTGTGTCAACTTAAAATCATGGTATTCATTCAAGCTTGCTTGTCAGGATATTATACATCTCATGCTTTCTCAAGACCAATTCTGCAAATACAAACACAGTGAATTAATTAACACATGCAACTTATGGAACTACCTACAAATTACACTCGATCCTTGTCCAATATCATGTCAGATCCCAATCCTTGTGAAAGAAATTGCCTTGTCCATCAAATTTGTAGGCACTCCTCTTCACCACACCGGGGAAATGTATGGTGTACTTCTGTTTCTGTCTAATTAGAGACTCTGTGAGCATTTTCATATCCATTTCCTCTATGCATCAGTGTTGTTCTCTTCAATATTTTCCGACACCATGACTCGTCAAAGTTGGGATCCTTACTAAGTGTGTTTGAATTTCAATACAGAAAATAGCAAATGTTAATTGGGTGTCACAAATTTCAACCCGTAGGAAAACAATCTGAATTGGGTGTTGTTGAATTTAATCAAAAACCATCACCAGTTGGTTATTAATGGTTGAATTCAAACAAGATATAAAATCCCAAAGTGCGTGTATAGGAAAACCATAAGAGTTTTGTAATGTGGGTATTAGTTGAATTCCAACAAGATATATAACTAAAAAATTGGTTTCCCGAATTCGTCAATCCAAATAATGTGTACCTGAATTAAAATTCACGCAGACCCATCCAACACCAGAAACATGCACATTCAATGGGTATGATATTATGTTTAAACTCTTCAGCCAAGAAGTAGGTAAGGCATCATGTTCAAGAGAGAGAGATTCCTTGCTGCCAAAGTTGATTCATGAATGTCCTTGAGGAGTCTTTGAATTCCGAAAAGAAGACAATAATAATTGACAATGTGGACTATCTATAGTTTTATTTTGATCATCACTTTATCGATTGTTCAAATTTTAGCTCAAAGCCATGTATACTTCATGTAGGATGACACTTTCTCTATACTTATTGAATCATCAAAACTTGATCATCAAAACCTGTTATCAAAATAGGATCATGAAACACTATATCATCAAAAACCATTAAAACCAAAATTGGAAATATAAACAAAGATACAGATGGAGGACACATCAAAATGAGTAAACTTAGTAGGAAAACATCAGCTTCCTAAGCATGGAAGAAGGATCTAACTGGTGCAAAGACAAATAGTGAAGGTGGCAACAACCGGGATGGAATATTATTCAATCGTGGAAATGCCATGTCAGGTGTAGAGAAAATCAAACTTATATCTCACTTCAATGACAACATTGACATCCATTTATTGGTGATAAGTATTTTCATTCAGCTGAAGTTGGTACAAGAAGTGGTTTCATTTTCGATCATGGCTAAGTAGAAAAATGGGGGCATGGTAGCATACTATTACGACTTTACCAGTTTCACAGATCTCTAAAGAACTATTTGTTTTTCTATTACAAGATGACTCACCATATGCCCCATGAAAGATGTGATTGATTCTTCTCTAAAGGATCACAAAGGAAGACATATCGCAACATCCTGGGGAGCACTTTGTAAATGGAAAAAGTCAGGGTAAGTGTAAGAAGGAGGTTTCAGAGTGGCTATATGGAATACAATGGTGATGATTCTATAGCAATTAGTAGTAGCTACTTGAAAATTGTTCTAAGCCATTTGTGGGATCCAATCTATTCCCTTAAGGAAATCGAATAGTTGTTAATAAGTCCTTGTTTCTCACATAAATATTCTTGGACAACTCTACTTTTGTCTTCTATATGAACCCCATTTGTTGGTACATTGGATTCAAATTTTCAACCTTCCATGGCTTTGTAGAGAGGTATCACAAAATTTGTAAACTCCTACCCCTATTTGACGTGTTGTATGTTTACTTCCTTATCCTTAAGAGCACATGCCCTTGTTGTCCATCTTAAATTCGATGATAATATAATGGATAGATCACTCAGAAAGGGAGAAAAATATTGAACATTATCTGATTCCTTTGCATCATGAAAATATGGACTCCCATATGCAAAACCAACTATGTCTAGCATAGATGCTAAAGAGCTATGAAAAACTGTGCATAATCTCTTTAGTACTTTTCTCACTTGCTGTAAGAAAAACTTGTTGTAAATATTTTTTTTTAGTATACATATGCACCATGGTTTGGAATATTTAACCTACAGAATAGACTCCAAAAATAGTCTCTATAAATTCTTGTGTAATGACATAAATATTGACATATATATATATATATATATATATATATATATATATAATATATATATATATATATATATATATATATATATATATATATATTAAACAACAACCAAAGAACTTCTGGATGAAACAGATATAGAGAAATCTTCCAGAATGAATTGGGACACAACACAATTGTGTAAGCCTATACTAATAATTTCCTGTGTAGACCTATACTAAGAATTTCCTGGTATAACACACTACCACAAACTAGGGGACATCTTATTGAAAAAAATGAGGCAAGTGGCACTCATAAGTAAAATGTGTAGTCCATGGAGGTTCGTTTTTATATTTGTAACTACGTGTATAACTTCCAGTTACTATGAAAAAGTAATGAGAGGTTTTCATATTTGTGATTAGGTGTATCTCAATTTCTCAACCTTTAATTAAGAAATTAAGAAATTACTGTTGAGCCTCAACCTTGAACTCATTTACCTGTCCTCCCAACGGCTTTTCCCTATTTACTTCTCTCTTCTGACATCATTTCATCCATCAACTTGTTCAATTCATTGCATTATATGTCTTTTTAACATGATTTTTTGACTATGCTAATGAGTGACTGTTGGTTTAGAATTTTGGTACATGTTCAGCAATTCCACAGCTGTTCTGCAATTCCACAGCTATTCAGCAATTACACAGCTGTTCAGAGATTCCGCAGCCTTTTTGTTGTTTGCTATACTCCACGTGTCTTCTTAACGAACGGGCCACATGGGCACGTTTGTATGGATGTATACATGGTTCGTATGCTATTAGTTGGGCCAAATCGGTCACATATACCCCCGGACAACGTAGGAGCACCCACGGTCAAACAACAAAGTTCCAGACGGTGGCACGGCTCTGCGTGAGCAAATGAGACACGGAACCACAGCTGGCACTTTCTCCATGCCACGAAGACAACAAGGGACAGGATCCAACCATAGATTTACTCCCCATGATGATCGTTTCCTCCAAATGTGCACGGAGTTGCCTGCGTGTTGCTGCATAAGTTAATTAGTTAAGACTGTAGTTGTTTAGTTTACGCAGAGGACAGTTTGTCTCTGTGCCTATAAATAAAGCGTTTTCCAATGCTTAGAGATTAGCTTTTTGATATTGTAATTGCTGTAATTACTTTGGTTATCAAACTCTGTTTTAAAGACTGTTTTTACAACACTTTTTCACTGTATTTTGACATGCTGATTTACTATAAGAAGACTGTTCCTGTTCATCTCTGCGTAACTGATCTTTAGCTGGTTGAGTGGATGGAGGGCCCCCATCTACCACAACCTATGTACAGTACCATTTAACTTTATTTTCCTGCCTTTCTTTGTTTTCATTTTCACATGTACAATAATGTATAGTTTGATTTCTGCAGTTTTTCATTTCTTTGAACATGTATAATAATGTACAGTTTGATTTCATGCCTTTACATTTCCAGCACTTTTCAGAACTGATCAGTTTGTTTATGCAGGTGTGTTAGGAGCCCGGGATAGTGTGTTTTTATTTCTTTTTATCACTGATGGTATTTGAAGTTGTCTTGTCTTAGCTGCTGATTTTTACCTTGCTTACTTAGTTTCATTGCTAGTTTACTTTATCAAGTTTTTGACAAGTTGCTTACTAACCTTTTGATGGTCTTCTCATCATAATTGACTAACCTTTATTAGACCAAAATATCATTGAGTGGCAGCTTGGTTTGATTAGCTTTTGGACTCATATTACTGATTCCTTCTTAACTATTTTTCACATGAACAATTTCAGCTAGAGGAAGAGTGTTAAGAAAGAATGAAGTGTTATGATTTGTCATTTACGTTTTGCAGTTAAAGTAGTGTTTTTCACTTTCCATTGAGTTAACATAGATGCTATTTTTGTTCTTATCAGCAGCATAGATAGTGGACTAGTGCCATTAGTCACTTTGTTTAATGCTTTGCTTTCATTTGAAGTTTCAATTCCATTGCAAGTCACTTTTCAAGCTTTCTCTTTAAAAAGTTCAAGAAGCATTTAGAAACCATCATATGCACACACACACACTCATTTGTTTATAAATCCATCAATCCATCTTAAGAAGTTAAATCAACCACAACCATCATCCAAAAACGACAAAAAGAATTAGGAAAGGTTGCTTAAGTATATACTGTACACTTCACTTCATCAGCTTACGAGCCCCGGGTTGACAATTAATGATAGCAATTTAGACAACACTAAATTGACCAAACATTTTGGCGCCGTTGCCGGGGAAGTGAAATTAGGTAACCACTTCTAAAAAAAAAACAATTAAGAAAATTTCAAGAAAGGGAAATTGATAACCTCTCAAAGTATGCTCTCCTCTTGCACCTAGAGTGATCTGGAGGATCAGAAAAGAGAAAGTTATTGGTTTAATAATTTCTTAAGTATGCTCTCTTCTTGCACCTAGAGTGACCTGGAAGAACAGAAAAAGAATTATTAGCCTGACTTGAAGAAAAAATAAAAAATGACATGCATAGAGCTAGAGATTCTAGGGGAAGGTTTTTAGCTAGAGCCAAGAGTTCGATTTTTACAAGTTCATCTACTTCAAGGGATAGACAAGAGACACCTCCCTTATCTCCAACTGACACTCCTAGCCCTAGGATTCCCGGAATTCAAGAAGCAGGAGTCGACTCTCCCATACCTTCCATCGAGTCTGAATTAGAAAGCGATCCTTTCCTTGTTTCTCCAGAGAGGCAAATTATAATTGAATAAGTAGAAACACCTGAAGAAGAAGGAGGGAATCCTTATCATACACCCTTCGTAGAAGAACCAGAAGACTGTGAAGTCTCTGGGGAAACTACCGTGGCAGAGGAAGGAGCACCTGGATTTGGTAGAGGTAGAGGTAGAGGAGGAGGAGGAAACAATGGAGGAGGTAGAGGTAATATTGGAGGTAATAGGGATGGGAATAACTCATTCGGGTTCCCTATAGTTGATGAGGATTCCCGAGCCACCATGAAGAACATCTCACCATCTGTCCTCCCGAACTTTCATGGATCAAGGAATGAGGACCCTGAAACATTTTTATTTGAGTTTGAAGTCGTATGTAGAACTTATGACTATTTGGATGACACTCAAAAACTCAAATTGTTCCCTTCCACATTGAAAGGACAAGCTTTGAAATGGTTCATGGGGTTAGTCACTCAATCCATTATGTCTTGGAATGATATGAAACAGACATTTTTGGATAGGTACCTGGACTATTGTATGCCCACCAATCACAAGGATGAGGTATTTAAAATGGTACAAGGAGAAGATGAGAATTTGGAGGAATTGATTGAAATATTTCAATATAATTTGAAAAGAGCAAAAATGAGTAACTTGGATGAAGAGACCTTGAAAGCCCTATTACTAAAAGCCATTAGAGATGAATGGATAGATCTTTTGAATATGATGGGGAAGGGAGATATATCTCAGCTTCCACTTTCTGATATAGCAGAATTATGTGTCCATCTCTCAAGGGGCAAATCAAAAACTCAAAAAGGGCCTAGAGATCCTTCTCTCCTCAGGGCAAATAAATCTGCAACTGGATCAGTAAGTAGGGCTGAGATCGGCAATATGCTTGATGAATTTAAAACTGACATCTTAGGGAGTCTTAGTGAACAATTAGACACCCTTAAGATCCACAATAAACAGAAAGCAGAAGTCGAGGCCTTGGCCATCTTTTGCCCGAAATGTAGGAAGAAACATGCTTTAAGGGAATGTCCCTTGGAAGCACAAGTTGTGGAAACATGTGTAATTTGCTCAGAAAACCATGAGACCAAGGATTGTCCTTCAATCCCTGGGCTCAAAGAAGTCTTTCAAGAAGATCCAAATACACTTGAATCTCTCTGTTTTGTTGCAAGGAGACCTTGGCAGGGGCAACAAAATCAAGGGTTTAACAACTCTATGAATTTTCAACCCCAACCAAATTGGAATCCGTGGCAACAACCTTGGCCTCAACCTAAAAATCCTTTTCAATCATGGATGCAAAGCATGCAAAATCCTTATGGGAGATTTGCTCAATTCTATCAATATCCTCCATCTTTTCAGAACCAACAAGCTCCACAACTTCCAAATCAAAGTCAACAACTATCATTGCCATTCCCTCAACAACCACAACCTTCTCCACAAAATCAAAATTCTCAACTCTTGCTCCAATCCCAACAGAAGTCAAATCAACTTCCTTCTCAGCCATTGCCAAACCCCAATAATAGGAACCCTCAAAATGCTTACATGATGGAAGGTCAACCATTCCCTACCTATATGATTGTTCCTCTCAATGAAGTACAACTCAGATCAGGTAGAATCCTAGATCAACCTTCTATAAATGTTCAACAACCAAGCATTTCTGAGGAAGAATCTCTTAGAGCTAATAAGGGTTCTGAAGCATCCCTTCAAAACCCAAATAATCCAAAAGAAAAAGAAAAAGAAATGAACCCCACAACTCCCATAGTTGAGAAACCTACATCTTCATCCACACCTCCTTTTGTTGAAAGGTTACAAATCGACAAAGGAGTGGAAAAGCAAATTTGGTTTCCTGACTATAATTTTCTAGATGAATTGAAGAATGTCTGTATCAAGATTCCCTTGTTACAAGCCATTAAATAGATTCCCATTCTAGCCAAAACAATAAAGGAGTTGAGCCTTAAAAGACCAGGAAGGAAACCAAGAGATACCAGAAGGATTCACCTGGTAGGAAAAATTGCAGATATTATGATGGGAAAGATTACCATGCAGAAATATGTAGATCCCAGTAGTCCAATTGTCAAAACACATATCAATGGGGTAGAAATACCAAATACTTTGATTGATTTAGGGGCTGCTATCAACATTATGAGTAGACAGACCATAGACCAGTTAAAACTTCCTAACCTTCTCTTTACACCTACTTTACTGCAACTTGCAGATAGATCAATCATTAAACCTGATGGTGTATTGGAAGACATTCCAGTCTCCCTAGACTCTTGGGAATATCCAGTTGATTTTATGATTTTAACTCCCAAGAACAATCTAGGAGGACATCCTCTTATTTTAGGAAGACCTTGGCTGGCCACAGCTGATGCTTTCATAAGTTGTAGGTCTGGGGATATGTATATTTCTGATGGCAATTCAACAAAGAAGTTCAATCTGTATCCTCCAGCAAAAGCAATTACAGAAATAGGAGATAATGAGTGGGTTGATGATGAAGATACTATACAACCTGTCTTTACCATTTCTGAGATTAGTGAAGATAGTCAAATTCTGAACACATTAGAAAATTTTGAACCATCTTCAGAATATGACTCTACACAATTTCAGTTGGATTCTGACATAGAGTGTCTATCATCTAGACAAATGTCTCTTTTCTCTATGGAAGAATTTGGTAGTTCTGCCATTGAGATCTTTCCACGAAAAACATTAAACATTAACAAAAACTTGGAAAAATCCCAACAGGAAGAGCTAACCAAAGTCTTGCAAAGACATTCTACTGCTTTTGCATGGGAGTATACCGACATGAAAGGTATTGACCCTGAGACTTGCATTCATCACATCTACATTGAGGAAAACAGTAGACCGATTAGACAACCTCAAAGAAGGATGAATCCAAATCTTAGGGAGATAGTGAAAGAAGAGCTCAAGAAGTTACTCAATGTAAACTTCATTTACCCTATTTCAGATAGCCAATGGGTTTCTTCCTTGGTTATAGTACCTAAAAAGAATGGTAAATGGAGGGTTTGCATTGATTACAGAGAATTGAACAAAGAAACCTTGAAGGATCACTTTCCTTTGCCCTTTATTGATCAAGTATTAGATACTTTAGCAGGTAAAAGGTTTTTCTCATTTTTGGATGGTTTTAGTGGTTACAATCAAATTCAGGTAGCACCTGAAGATCAAGACAAAACCACATTTACTTGTCCTTGGGGAATTTTTGCTTACCGAGTACTTCCTTTTGGATTATGCAATGCACCCGCTACATTTCAAAGGGCTGTACTAGGAATCTTTTCATATCTAATTCATGATTGTGTAGAGGTCTACATGGATGATTTCACAGTTTATGGTAACACATTTGAAGAAGCATTAGAAAATTTGGAAAAAGTCCTAATTAGATGTAAAGAAACAAATCTTTCATTAAGTCATGAAAAATGTTTTATGATGTTTACTGAAGGGATTGTTTTAGGACATCATATTTCAGGAGATGGAATTAAAGTTGATAGATCCAAAGTGGAAGTCATCTCCAAGTTACTTGTTCCAAATTTCCAGAAAGATGTTAGAAGTTTTCTTGGGTTTACTGGATATTATAGAAGATTTATTGAAAACTTCACCAAGATAGCATCTCCTATTTTCAAATTACTTACCAAAGACTGTGAATTCAAATGGGATCCTGAATGTCAGTCTGCATTTGAGACTTTAAAGACTAGAATATCTGAAGCACCCATTTTGAGAGGGCCAAATTGGAAACTCCCTTTCCACATTTCTACTGATGCTTCAGATACAGCTCTAGGAGCTGTCTTGGGACAAAAAGATTTGGTCCCTTATGCCATTTATTACACTAGTAAAAATTTGACTCCCACTGAGTTAAATTACACTGTGACTGAAAAATAATTCTTAGCCGTTGTTCATGCAATCAACAAGTTTAGACATTATATAACCGGCTATGAAACTTTTGTCCATATTGATCACTCTGCAATTAGATATCTCATGAACAAACCTGTTACTAATGGCAGAGTTACAAGATGGCTTTTACTTTTACAAGAATTCAACATTACTGTGTTAGATAGACCAGGGAAACAAAACACAGTAGCTGATTTCTTGTCTAGAATCCAAAACACTAACGAAGATTCTCTTGTAGAGGATAAGTTTCCAGATGAATACTTGTTTGCAGTAACTACCAAAACTCCTTGGTATGCAGATATTGCTAATTATCTAGTTACAGGGAAGCTACCTCTACACTTATTTCCTAATGAGAAAAGGAAAATCATTCAGGAGAGTTCACATTATTCTTGGATTTCTAATGAATTGTTCAAAACAGGGCCAGATTGTATGATTAGAATATGTGTTCGGGAAGATGAAATGCCTGACATCCTTAAGGCATGTCATGATGAACCGTGCGGCGGACACTTTGCTGACAAGAGGACAATAGGGGTGATTTTAGGGGCGAATGTTCGCCCTTTGGCGAAATTAAGGGGTTTTAAATTTTTAGTGGGCGATTATTTTGTATCATAGTACACTTTTACAAATCACCTCAAATAGCCCACCTTCTTCTAAGGGAGAGGGTACAAAAGGTAAATTTAGCCCTTGAAATTAGGAGTTACAACCTTCCATTCGCCCATTTTCAAGAATAGGTTTTATTTAAGTGAATCCTATGGGCCAAAGGCCCAATTACCATATTTATAAAAGAGGTATGATAAATTAATAAAAATATAAATAAATGAGAAGTATGGTAAATAAATAAATAAATAAATTATATTTACTCCATAAATCACTTAAATACATGCAAGGGTGTAAACAAATAAAAATATAAGTAAAGTGGAGGTATGGTAAATAAATAAAACATTTTTTTTGTTAGGTAAACTTGACTCGGGATAGAGTCAAAGTTGATGAGGTTAAACAGTGATGGTTTTGGGGCACATGGTATTGTGCACCCATAGTATTATGCCCGTGGTATTATATGTAATGGAGCTTATAAAAGACTGGAAGGACTTCATTGTAATGTAAGACCTGGAGGTGAGCGGCGAAGGCTCACTTGGTCGGATTGGCCAGGGTTTTGGCCAATGCTAATGAGATCTTATTAGGTTTAGTTTTTCACCGGATTTGGGGTTTTCCTAGATAAACATTTGTGTTTATGTGTTTATGGTTGTTGCTGGTTATTTTTATATTTATTCCTCTTAGTAATTATTTATGTTATGCAGTAAATTTATTAACATTTTTATACTTACTCAAAAGGTATGGTAAATAAATAAAAATATAAATAAACTAGACGCATGGTAAATAAATAAAAAATCTTTTTATATTTAGTCCATAACCCTTGTTTTATTTATGAAGGCTCAAGAAAGAGGTTTTATTTAAGTGAATCCTATGGGCCAAATACCATATTTGTAAAAGAGGTATGGTAAATTAATAAAAATATAAATAAACTAGAGGTATGGTAAACAAATAAAACATTTTTTTATATTTACTCCATAAGTCACCTTATATTTACGAACACTCAAAAAATGCATTATATTTAGGTGAAACCTATGGGAAAAATACTATGGGACAAATACCATGGACTAGATTGTTATTAATACCATGCAAAAAAATTTATTAACCCTAATATTAGTATTAATAAAAATAAAAATGGCACATGGTATTGACCCATGGTATTCACCAAAATGGCACATGGTATTGACCCATGGTATTCACCTGGAATGTAGCCTATTTAAATGGGGGAATTAAACCAACATAGATCCATCTTTACTCTAGATCTACTAACCCCCGAAAGGTATCAAATATCGGTAATTTTGATTTCAAAAGATATTTTAAAGAAATGCAGTGATTTCATTTGTGTATTCAATAAACACAAGATTTTATAATTGAGTAGAATATTCACCATGCCTGGTGATAGATTCGCCAAAAAATTATATATACATATCATATTATTGATAAAATCGCCTTCCATTTTTCCTATATACCATGGAGATTTGCCCATTTATTATACATGTAAATTTAGTGGGGCTTCTTAAAATTTTCCCTAGAGGACAACCTATAAAATCCTTTCTTTAGGATATTATTGGCCTTCTCTCTTTAAAGATGCAAAGCAATATGTTAGAAGGTGTGATAATTGCCAAAAAGTTGGGAGACCAACTCCTTCAAATGAAATGCCACTACAGCCACAGGTATGCATCAAACCCTTTGAGAAATGGGCTCTAGATTTCGTTGGACCTATTAATCCACCATCTAAGCAAAAGAAGTATATATTGGTTTGCACTGATTATGTTACTAAGTGGGTAGAAGCCAAGGCATTTCCTTCTTCCACTGAAAATTCAGTTGTTCAATTTCTTTTTGAGGATATTTTTACTCGTTTTGGTGTCCCAAGAGAAATTGTGACAGATCAGGGAAGTCAATTTACATCTAAATTGATGGAGAAGCTGATGGAGGAATACAAAATCAAGCACAGAACATCTACTCCATACCATCCGCAATCAAATGGTCAAGTGGAATCTACAAATAAAGTTCTTGAAAGCATCATCACCAAGACTGTTCATCTTCATAGAAGAGATTGGGCAGAAAGGCTTCCTGAAGCCTTATGGGCCTATAGAACTACATGGAGGAACACAACAGGACATTCTCCCTATGAACTTGTTTATGGGAAAGAAGTCCTGCTCCCCATTAAGTTCCAAATCAAGACCTTGAAGATGGCAGTTCAATTGGGGATGAGCCTATCAGAAGCCCAAAAGCACAGAATGGACCAGCTAAATGAGCTAGATGAAATAAGACAAGATGCAATTCTAAGGACCGATCTAGTTCAGCACCAAAGAACTAAGTGGCATGATAGACACATCAAAGAAAGAAAGTTTCAGAAGGGAGATTGGGCACTATTGTTTGATTCCAAGTTTAAGGACTTCAAAGGAAAATTTCAAACTCATTGGCTTGGGCCATATGAGATTGATGAAGTCTTTAAAAATGGAGCAGTTCGAGTGAAGACCATTGATGAGCTTCAAACTCCTCTCATTGTGAATGGCCATCGATTGAAAGTCTACCACAAGCCACTCTCAAGGGAGGAATTTGTTAAAATGTTCCAAGAATATTCTACAATGAGGCTGGTGGAGAAGGATTCTTCTCCTCCATCAGCCTAGTTTTTGTTCCTTTCAGTTGAAAAAAAAAAAGAAAAAAAAATCTCTTGTATAAGCCTGAAAACGAATCTTGGATTGGCAGTCTTATGCAGAAAATATGAAGTGAAAATCAGGGTCACCTGACACTTTATATTTTCCAAAAAAAAAAAAAATCTCTCTCTTTCTCTGTCCATCTCATCCATCTCATCATTTTCATTCCACTTCATTTTCTTCCAGTCCATTCATTCCATCTCATTTTCACCAAATAAAGTCCCTCTCAGGACTATTCCATTCAGTCAAAGTTGTTTTAATCCTCTTTGTGCAGACAGAGAAGTGTTGCTGCAATTTCCACAGCTAGGAGCCAATTCCGCAGCTGATATCAAGATTCCGCAGCTAATACACTCTGTTCCTGCAACAAAAACAAACTCTGTTTCAAAAAAAGAAAAATTTGCAGTCAAAAGCACCAGCATCATTAAAGAGCAAGGACACATGGCATATATAAAGGCAGCAATCAATCAAAGGTTAGCATCATAATTAGCAAAGGGATCAAAATGCAAATACACGAAGGTATGTTCTAAATTTCTAACTAACAGTTATATCATTTATGTACGGTTTTCGGATTATGGTATGAGGCACTTAATGTAATGATTGACAAGATCTCCGTCCACTCCTCATCCATTATGCTGCGTAATCCACCTCACCACCTTCCTAACGGTTCCCTAATTGCTGTTGATTCAAACTTAATACGGCCTGATCTCTCTCATTAATTCTTCGTACCAGAGTGACGTGTACTGTTGTACCACGACTCTCCAATTAATCATTCCGCAGCCAGGTGCACACAACCACCCGATGTCCATGGGATTCGGCCGTTTTATCCTTTACCCATAACACCCTTCTACGCATGCATAACCCCATTTCTATTGCTGTTCACTCCCTCGATTCCATCGTTTTTCACTCTCGGTTTCATTCACTACTCTGTTTCACCGTAAACATACTCTGTTCTATTTTCCTCACCTCTCCACTCAAAACCCTGACCACCAGTCTTGTAATTGCATCACGGCCATTCTGTTGTAGCCGTAATACCCACTGTTGAGCACTGTTTTCCCGTATAGCTCTCTCCTCCAGTATTCAAACAGCGCTGTTAGAGCAGCAAGAGAGCTGGTAACCGAAATGGGCAAGTTATTAAGAGCAGAGCCGGAAGGTTCTAAGTTTCTAGACGGTTACCCACAAACGAAGAATGCCCTGCAGAAGGCCAAGTGGTTAAAATTTATTCAGAAGTTCAAAGGATATCACAAAGAAGTTACCAAGGCCTTTGCTCGGTCGTTTGATGAAAAATCAAATACTATGGAGATTGGAGACCTAAAATTTACTGTCACAGAGAGTAGCTTGGCTCAAGCAACTGCTTTGCCTCGTACTGGGGAACGTTGGTTCAAAAATCGAACTGTTGAAGGCCAAGAGTGGAAGAACATGTTGAAAAATCTAGGTATGGATACCACTATCTTCACCAAAGGAATACCTGTAAGTGTCATTAAAAAGGAATGGACTGCCTTACTTTTGCTAGTTCAGAAATTTTTAACATGTGAAGGCAGATTTGGTATAATGTATGTTTATCATACAAAGATAATGATGCATTTTATGGGTGAACATACCATCAATCTTCCTTATTTCTTGCTAGCTAGTCTAAGAAAAATGAGTGCCACTGTTCAGAAACACGTGGGAAACATTGAGCCCCAGTTATATCACCATGGACTCATTAAAATCTTGATTGAGGAGCAGTTAAAAATTAGAAAGGATACATGGGAGAAATTCCTTGTTAGAAACCATTTTCAAGAGGCAGCTGAAGCCTCTAGTAGCTCTCCTAGGGTGCCAAAGAGAAGTAGAAGAAAAGGGAAAGAAATGGTTACCCAAGAAACTACTGTAGAAGAAACTGCCCCAGAAATTGCTATAGAAAAGGCTGCTGCCCAAGGCACTGCTGTAGAAGTTGAAGAAACTGCCCAAGAAATTGTTGCAAAAACTCTTCAAGAAATTGCCCAAGAAACTGTTCAAGAAACTATTCAAAAGGAAAAGAAAAAGGGAAGCAGAACAAAAAGACAAAAGAGGGATAAAGGGAAAGTTATTTTGCAAAAGTCATACCCTTCACCTGAACCCTCAAGTGAAGAAGATACCCAAACATTAGCTCATAGGCTTGCTCAGCTTCATGAAACTGCCATCTTCAAAAAGAAACAAAAGCAAAAACAACAAAAGCCAAAGAGTACTAGCCTGCAAGTAAGAAGAAGCAGTAGACTTATAGGGAAGAAGAGTGTGACTAAACAGAAACAGTCCCATTTCTTTGATTTGGGAACACCTGAGAAGACTCCAATTCAGCTAGATATTGAGCTAAGTCCTCCAAGAGAGGAAAGTCCTTTCCAGAAAGAGAGAGAAATTAGTTTTCAAGGATTTGAATTTAAGCCAAGACAAACACCTGACATTGACCCTGTCCAGTAGGAGGCATATGATTATTTGGAAACATTAGAGCAATCTGTTGCTGGTCCTAGTACTGTCTTGCCCGTTGAACAACAGATTCAATCTATGAAGCAAGAAGTATATGAGCTAGAGGTCCTGAATCGCCACATCAAACAGGAAAACGAAGCATTGAAAGAACAGGGCAGAGTGGACAAAATGGTCCACAACAACACAATGCTTCATTTGGGTCTTTGGCAAAGAAAGAACAGGAAATTGAAGAGGAAATGCCAGAAATTAAGCAGGGCCTTGGTTAACTTGAAATTCAGGTGCTTGGTTAGGAAACCAAGAACAAATTTGACAACAGGGAGGAAAAGGAGAAGGTGTTGGGTGTGGAGCCTGATTATCTTCTATAGTACCGGCATTTTGGACCCCAGTTCAAAATGGGGCGGCAACGCCGCCTGTAAAATGATCGCTGCCGTGGGGGGTCCAGGGCAGCGCCCCCGAAGCTAAAAACAACTGTAAAATTGCCTTGTAAAAGTATAGTAATTTCTAGTCAATCTGGGCCATTCATTAGGCGGATAATCTTACGGTAGAACTTATGTTTAGTTTAGGGTTTTTTGCCCTAGAAGGCAACCCCTCTCTTTATATGAGGGCATTGTATTTGAGGCTGTGATAGATGTGTATTCGGTGAGCGAGAAACATAGAGGTGAGACTGTGAGAGAAAACAGAGGATATTACAGCGGTTTTGTTGTAGGTTTTATCTCTTCATTTTGCTGGATAATAGAAAGGAAGGACTGGTTGTTCGGGGTGGACGTAGCCCAAACTGGGTGAACCACGTATATCTGTGTCTCTCTTGTTTTGTGCGTTTTCTGTGTTTATATTTCTGCAATATTTTATGTGTTCCATTGCTCCGTAATATATAATTTTCTAACAAATGGTATCAGAGCCGAAGGTCTATTTGGCTGATAAACTCGCAGGAAAGAAGGGTTCCTGGTTCGAGTGGGAGCAATGGCAGAAGATGGTAAGTTTAGGGTCGAGAAATTTAACGGCCAAAACTTCTCGCTGTGGAAGATGCAGATGGAAGATTATCTGTATCAGAAAGATCTATACCTACCATTGGGCGGAAAAACAAAGATGCCGACGGGTATGAAAGACGAAGAATGGAACCTTCTCGATAGAAAGGCACTCGGAACAATACGGTTGTGTCTTGCTACGTCAGTTGCCTTCAACATTTCGAAGGAAACCACGACAGAGGGTTTGATGCAGACGTTGTCGAAACTATATGAAAAACCCTCGGCCTCAAACAAGGTATTTCTTATGAAACGGTTATTTAATATGAATATGTCGGAAGGTGGATCTGTTGCAAACCATTTAAATGATTTTAATACAGTTACAAGCCAGTTAAGTTCTGTAGGGGTAAACTTTGATGATGAAGTTAGAGCTCTGCTATTATTGTGCTCATTACTAGAAAGTTGGAATGGTTTGGTAATGGCCATTAGTAACTCCGTTTCTGGATCTAGTACTTTAAAGTTTGATGATGTTGTCGGTGCTATCCTTAGCGAGGAAATGCGACGGAAAAGCTCCGGTGAGACATCGGGAAATGCTTTGAGTGCAGAGTCTAGAGGAAGAAAAATGGGAAGAGGAAAGAGCTCAGGATATCGCAGTAAATCAAGGAAAGGTAGATCCAAGTCCAGATCGGGAATAATGTGCTGGAAATGTGGAAAGAAAGGACACCTAAAGAAAGACTGTAGATCTCGGAAGGGAAAAGAAGGAGATGCACAGCAAGAAAACAATCATGAAGCAAATGTGACAGGTGAGGTGTTACAAGATGCTTTGATTCTTTCTTTCGAAAATATTACTGATTCCTGGGTGGTAGATTCAGGGGCCTCATTCCATGCCACACTTGAAAAGAAATACTTTTATGACTATGTTCAAGGAGATTTTGGACAAGTTCGTCTGGGTGATGAAAAACCCTGTAAAATTGTTGGAATGGGTAAGGTTCTTGTAAAACAGCAGAATGGAAACCAATGGCTACTAAAGGAGGTAAGGCATGTTCCAGATCTAAAGAAAAATCTGATTTCAACAGGGCAGTTAGGCAGTGAAGGTTGTGTGACAACTTTCACAGATAAAGCTTGGAAGGTCACAAAAGGAGCCCTGGTAATAGAAAAAGGTGAAAAGGTTGGTACATTGTATTTATGCAATGGTATTTCTAACTCTGTTAATGCTTTGACTTCCAAAGGAGCAGATGCAACATTATGGCATCATAGGCTCGGACACATGAGTGAAAAGGGGATGAAGATTCTTCACTCAAGGAATTTGTTGCCGGGTTTGAAGAATGTTGATTTGGACTTCTGTGAGAACTGCATTTATGGAAAACAGAAGAGAGTCAGATTTCTCAGAGTTGGGAAAGAAAAGAAGAACGAAAAATTAGAGCTTGTGCATACAGACGTATGGGGACCTGCTCAGGTATCATCTCTCGGTGGCTCTCGTTATTATGTTACTTTTATTGATGATGCAACTAGAAAAACTTGGATTTATTGTATTAAGAATAAATCTGATGTATTTGATACTTTCAAGAAATGGAAAGCTTTGGTTGAGATTGAGACAGGAAAGAAATTGAAGTGTCTTAGATCAGACAATGGAGGTGAATATTGCAGCAAAGAGTTTTATAGGTACTTTTCAGAGCATGGAATTCGCAGAGAGAAGACAGTTCCAAGAAAACCACAAGAAAATGGTGTGTCAGAAAGGATGAACAGAACAATCATGGAGCGTGCAAGGTGCATGATATTGCATGCAGGATTGCCTTTACAGTTTTGGGCAGATGCTGTAGATACTGTTGTTTATTTAATAAACAGAGGACCTTCAAGTTCCTTGGATGGTGGTGTTCCAGAGGAAGCATGGACAGGGAAAAAGGTAAACTACTCTAATTTAAAACCTTTTGGTTGTGAGGCCTTTGTCCATATTCATAAAGAAAATAGAACAAAGCTTGAGGCAAAGTCAAAGAAATGTACCTTTATTGGATATGGTGTTAATGATTTTGGTTATCGCTTATATGATTATGAAAATCACAAAATCATTAGGAGCAGAGATGTAATATTCAATGAAAAGGTCTTGTATAAGAATTAGTTGCAGGAAAAGAAACAAGAAAAAGGAAACAAGGAATACGCAGTTCTTGATGAAATTACTGAAAAAGTAAAGGTGCCTGAAAATAATAATAATCAACAACCACAACAACAGCAACCATCACAACAACAACAAGCACTCCAAACACCTGAAAGTGGTGTTAGAAGATCTACCAGGACAAGTAGACCTCCTGAACGATACTCTCCTTCATTATATTATTTATTGTTGACTGATTCCGGTGAACCTGAATGTTATGAAGAAGCAATGCAGGTTGAAAGCAAGAAGAAGTGGGAGGTAGCCATGGAAGAAGAGATGGACTCCCTAATGCATAACCAGACTTGGGATTTAGTCAGGTTGCCTGCAGGAATAACTACATTGAAGAATAAATGGGTTTACAGGCTGAAGGAAGAAGATGGAGGAAAGCAAAGGTACAAAGCTAGACTTGTGGTGAAGGGGTTTGCACAGAAGAAAGGTATTGATTTTGATGAAATATTTTCTCCTGTTTTTAAAATGACTTCAATCAGAACTATTTTAAGTCTTGTAGCAGCTGAAGATTTGCATCTTGAGCAGTTAGATGTAAAGACAACCTTTCTCCATGGGGATTTGGAGGAAGAGATATATATGCAGCAGCCACAAGGATATGAGGTGAAAGGGAAGGAGAAACTTGTGTGCAGGTTGAAGAAGAGCTTGTATGGTTTAAAACAGGCTCCAAGGCAGTGGTATCTAAAATTTGACAAGTTTATGTCTGAACAAGGTTATACTAGATGTCACTCTGATCATTGTGTTTATCTGAAAAAGCAAAATGATGGCAGCTATATTATATTGTTATTGTATGTAGATGACATGCTTGTTGCAGGATCTAACATGCAGGAAATAAATGTGCTCAAAAGAAAATTGGCAAATTCATTTGCAATGAAGGATTTGGGTGCTGCAAAACAAATCCTTGGTATGAGAATAACTAGAGACAGGAAAAATAGAAAATTAACATTGTCTCAGAATGAGTACATACAAAAGGTGTTGAAAATATTTAACATGCAAAATGCAAAACCAGTTAGTACACCTTTTGCTAGCCATTTCAAACTTAGCAAAGAAATGTGCCCAAAGACCCAAGAAGACATGGATTATATGTCTAAATTTCCATATGCATCAGGAGTTGGAAGTTTAATGTATGCAATGGTCTGCACAAGGCCTGATATTGCACATGCAGTGGGAGTTGTAAGTAGGTACATGAACAATCCAGGAAAGGAACATTGGATGGCAGTGAAATGGATTCTCAGATATTTGAGAGGTACCACAAATCAGGCATTATGCTTTGGTGGTTCAAACATATCCCTACAAGGATATGTTGATGCAGATATGGCAGGTGACAGAGATAATAGGAGGAGCACTACAGGATATGTATTTACTGTCGGAGGAACAACTGTCAGTTGGGTTTCAAAAATCCAAAGTGTTGTTGCACTCTCAACAACAGAAGCAGAGTATGTTGCTGCTACAGAGGCTAGTAAAGAAATGATTTGGTTACAAAGGTTTATGGGTGAATTGGGTAAGGAGCATGATATGGGCACGTTATACAGTGATAGTCAAAGTGCCATTCATCTTGCAAAGAACTCAGCATTTCATTCCAGGACAAAACACATACAGCTCAAGTACCATTTCATACGATCAGTGTTGGAAGATGGAGAGTTGAAGCTGGAAAAGATACACACTAGCCAGAACCCTGCAGATATGCTAACAAAAGTTGTAACCAGGGAGAAGCTGAGAATATGCTCAGTTTCAGTTGGTCTTCAAGGATGACGATGAAGATGAGAAACAACCAAGTCCAAAGAGGAGTCATTGTCTAGCAAATGGAGCAGCGGTGGAGTTGCTACAATCAGTCTCCAAGTGGGAGATTGTTGGGTGTGGAGCCTGATTATCTTCTATTATACCGGCATTTTGGACCCCAGTTCAAAATGGGGCAGCAACACCGCCCGTAAAATGATCGCTGCCGTGGGGGGTCCAGGGGGGACGACAGCGACTTTATGGAGCCCCCCCTTGGCGGGGGGTTTCGGGGGCAGCGCCCCCGAAGCTAAAAACAGCTATAAATTTGCCTTGTAAAAGTATAGTAATTTCTAGTCAATCTGGGCCGTTCATTAGGCGGATGATCTGACGGTAGAACTTATGTTTAGTTTAGGGTTTTTTGCCCTAGAAGGCAACCCCTCTCTTTATATGAGGGCATTGTATTTGAGGCTGTGATAGATGTGTATTTGGTGAGCGAGAAACATAGAGGTGAGACTGTGAGAGAAAACAGAGGATATTACAGCGGTTTTGCTGTAGGTTGTATCTCTTCATTTTGCTGGATAATAGAAAGGAAGGACTGGCTGTTCGGGGTGGACGTAGCCCAAACTGGGTGAACCACGTATATCTGTGTCTCTCTTGTTTTGTGCATTTTCTGTGTTTATATTTCTGCAATATTTTATGTGTTCCATTGCTCCATAATATATAATTTTCTAGCAGAAGGTTGGATGTCTTGGCAAAGGCATCTGAACATGTGGACTGAAAGATTATGACAAAGTTTTGGTTGCATGAGGACATGCAACACCCTCGCATTGGGGGTATGTTGAGCCTCAACCTTGCACTCATTTACCTGTCCTCCCAACAGCTTTTCCCTATTTACTTCTCTCTTCTGACATCATTTCCTCCATCAACTTGTTAAATTCATTGCATTATATGTCTTTTTAACATGATTTGTTGACTATGCTAATGAGTGACTATTGGTTTAGAATTTTGGTACATGTTCAGCAATTCCGCAGCTGTTCTGCAATTCCGCAGCTATTCAGCAATTCCGCAGCTGTTTAGAGATTTCGCAGCCTTTTTGTTGTTTGTTATACTCCACGTGTCTTCTCAACGAACGGGCCACATGGGCACGTTGGTATGGATGTATACATGGTTTGTATGCTATTAGTTGGGCCAAATCGGTCACATATACCCTCGGTCAACACAGGAGCACCCACGGTCAAACAGCAAAGTTTCAGATGGTGGCACGGCTCTGCGTGAGCAAATGAGACACGGAACCACAGCTGGCACTTTCTCCACGCCACGAAGACAACAAGGGACAGGATCCAACCATAGATTTACTCCCCATGATGACCGTTTCCTTCAAACGTGCACGAAGTTGCCTGCGTGTTGCTGCATAAGTTAATTAGTTAAGACTGTAGTTGCTTAGTTTACGCAGAGGACAGTTTGTCTCTGTGCCTATAAATAAAGCGTTTGCCAACGCTTAGAGATTATCTTTTTGATATTGTAATTGATGTAATTACTTTGGTTATCAAACTCTGTTTTAAAGACTATTTTTACAACACTTTTTCACTGTATTTTGACATGCTGATTTAATATAAGAAGATTGTTCATGTTCATGTCTGCGTAACTGATCTTTAGTTGGTTGAGTGGATGGAGGGCCCCCATCTACCACAACCTATGTACAGTACCATTTAACTTTATTTTCCTGCCTTTCTTTGTTTTCATTTTCACATGTACAATAATGTATAGTTTGATTTCTGCAGTTTTTCATTTCTTTGAACATGTATAATAATGTATAGTTTGATTTCATGCCTTTACATTTCCAGCACTTTTCAGAACTAATCAGTTTGTTTATGCAAGTGTGTTAGGAGCCCGGGATAGTGTGTTTTTATTTCTTTTTATCACTGATGGTATTTGAAGTTGTCTTCTCTTAGCTGCTGATTTTTACCTTGCTTACTTAGTTTCATTGCTAGTTTACTTTATCAAGTTTTTGACAAGTTTCTTACTAACCTTTTGATGGTCTTCTCATCATAATTGACTAACCTTTATTGGACCAAAATATCATTGAGTGGCAGCTTGGTTTGATTAGCTTTTGGACTCATATTACTGATTCCTTCTTAACTATTTTTCACATGAACAATTTCAGCTAGAGGCAGAGTGTTAAGAAAGAATGAAGTGTTATGATTTGTCATTTAAGTTTTGCAGTTAAAGTAGTGTTTTTCACTTTCCATTGAGTTAACATAGATGCTATTTTTGTTCTTATCAGCAGCATAGATAGTGGACTAGTGCCATTAGTCACTTTGTTTAATGCTTTGCTTTCATTTGAAGTTTCAATTCCATTGCAAGTCACTTTTCAAGCTTTCTCTTTAAAACGTTCAAGAAGCATTTAGAAACCACCATATGCACACACACACACTCATTTGTTTATAAATCCATCACTCCATCTTAAGAAGTTAAATCAACCACAACCATCATCCAAAAACGACAAAAAGAATTAGGAAAGGTTGCTTAAGTATATACTGTACACTTCACTTCATCAGCTTACGAGCCCCGGGTTGACAATTAATGATAGCAATTTAGACAACACTAAATTGACCAAACAATTACTATTAGAACTATTTTAGTATTAGAACTATTTTCTGACCACTTGTCATTCCTACAAATTTGCCACTTGTACAGGTTGGATTTTAGATTTACGACAGGTCTCAGGCTTTAGATGCGAATTTCTACATTCCCCACCCATGTCACTAAGCATACTTACTGTTTTATGTACCAACCAACAAAAGAATATTAAATAGGAGAGGGTCAATTCCAGCTTCCAAACCAATTGTTGTTGACCCAGAACGTTTTGACCCAACACAAATTCTGGCAAAATGAAATCGAAAGAAAGTATGGATATTGTGTTACACAATTGGGGCTGATAATTTTGAAAGATCTGGGGTTGAGGCCTTTCCTTTCTATAGCTTTACTATGCTTTGCCATCCTATGAAGTGAGAGGGAGTAAAATCTCTAGCCACTACACTAGCTCAGTTGCTGACAAAGGAAAAGGGATATCTAGCAAAGGATGAAAGCTATACTCTGACCTAAGAAGATTAAGGATTTGTCTTTTATGGCTTAAACCAAAGAAAGGGGGAAAAGGGATTTCAAGCAAAGTTTGAAAGCTCTACTCTGACCTAAGAAGATCAAGGTGTTGATTTTAAAAGCTTTGTCTTTCACAACTTTAACCAAAGAAAGAGGTCATGGGAAAGATAGATTTGCTTCTTCAGAGAAGAGAATCAGCAAACAAAGTTTCCACCTCAGTTTACTGGGTCGCTCAATATTCCCAAGAGAATCATACCCGTTGCTTATCGTCTTGATCCGCTATCCCATCTAAAAGTACCGATGGCTTGTTTCATGTTTAGAATCATGGAAGGAAGCAAGAAGAAAGATGACGCTCTTGACTTGTCTAGAGGGGTGATTGGAGAGTTGATTTGCTTCAAGTATCGGTGGGCTATATGTTTTTATCTACATGGTAAGAATGAAAAGAGATATATAGTGTGATTTACTTAGGTATAGTATGATATAAGAAAATTCTAAGAAAACAAATATATAACTAGAACCTCAATAGTATAACTAAGTTAATCTATTGTTGAAGAACAAGGACCTTACATTCTCCATGGCATGGTTAACCAAGAAACAATAGGTTCGGTAAGCTTCATCCAACAACAGTTTTGCTTTTTTCTTCCTTAGCGTATAGGAACTAGCCATCTAGCTCAATAGGGATCCAAACCAACAACTGACTATCCATGTTTGTTAACTTCTACATGAATTAACAACTAACCATTGAGGTTTGTTAACTTCTACAGGAATTAGAAACTAACTATCAAGGTTTGTTAACTTCTACAGGAATTAGTAGCGGAAATAACCCAATCTATGGGAGAGACATCGACAATAGTGATTCCTACCAAGAACATATTAGGATTAGGCCTAGTATAATTTTTTCTTTTACTTATTTGATCAGAGGGAAAATAAGTAAGCTCACTGATGAATAGCGAGTGGAAAACCCAAGATTTTTCTCATACTTTTCAATACAGTATAGGAAATTGTAACACACCAGGAGTAAGGTTATAAGGAGCTTCAAGAAGGGGCAATTGCAAATCCAATTGGAGAGAAACATGGAAAAGGTACATGTTTTCTATTAATATTCTTATTCTTAATATGTGCATAACAAGAAGCATTATTTAAACAATTATTTCACCTTGCCTCAAAACCTATTTTAAATAATTATTTCAATTTTCCATCAAAAAATATTTTCTAGTAGTTCTTATTGAGGCTCCTTTACACTGGCAAGGTTTGCTTGATCTTTAGCAATAGAGTGACTATTTCTTTCCACTGACAGCTCATCTCATTTTTTCCACTTCTAGGACATCGAGGTTTGTTTGCTCTCCAGAATCAACAACTCTCAAATTCATTGAATCTGCTGGTTAAACAACTATTATGCCACTGGTTCTCGTGTTTCTTACCTTGCTTACCTTTCCTTTAGTGGTGCAGGTGCAGGTGAAATGAGTTTCTTAACTATGCCACTAGTTCTCGTGTTGCTTACCTTTCCTTTAGAAATCGAGAAAGAATCATTGTCTGCAAATCAATGTTGTCTTGTGTTATCTCGAGATGCATCATAAATGAAATCGTATCAAAGAAGAAAGGTATAAGAGTTGGGAACAGTTGTAATCCCTTCCTTTTCAATAGATAATGTTTGATGCTCCATTGCCTTAGGAACAAGAACTCAATAGGAAATATGTGTTGATATTACTATCTGCAAATCTGTGTTGAGATTGCTATCTGCAGGGGAGTACATGAATAGATTCTGATAATGTTTTATGCCTACATTAGAGCAGACATAGTGGTGCTTTTGGAGGGGAAAGAAAAGAAGAACAAGCTACATAATTGACATTTGCATGGCTTTATGCATGGCTATATAGGTGGCAAGCTCACAGGCTAATGTGACTTAATAAGTGGCAGGTTGAGGTGACTTTTGAAATAAATAACAACTTTTCTTACGAAATGAAAACATTTACCCCCAACTAGTTGTTGTTTGTCAATTAGCATTTATTGCTTTCAATTAATGCTAACATTAGTCTTAACAATTTCAAAATGCTAAGAAAATGGATAAATATAATATATAGTTTTGCCTCCTCGCTTCGGGAAGATGCCAAATAAGATGGAAAAAGATAAAACGTTGCTTATTCATGACCTTTCGTGACAACCAACAACTGAACTCATGCAAAATTTTGCCATTTCGATTACTATAGTTGTAGCCTTGCCTCGGCAGAGAGAGAGAGAGAGAGAGAGAGAGAGAGAGAGAGAGAGAGAGAGAGAGAGAGAGAGAGAGAGAGAGAGAGAGAGAGAGAGAGAGAGAGAGAGAGAGAGAGAGAGAGAGAGAGAGAGAGAGAGAGAGAGAGAGAGAGAGAGAGAGAGAGAGAGAGAGAGAGAGAGAGAGAGAGAGAGAGAGAGAGAGAGAGAGAGAGAGAGAGAGAGAGAGAGAGAGAGAGAGAGAGAGAGAGAGAGAGAGAGAGAGAGAGAGAGAGAGAGAGAGAGAGAGAGAGAGAGAGAACTTATTTTAAGTATTCTAGGTTAAAATAAAGTTATAAAAAAGAGAAAAAGAGAACTTATTTTAAGTTGTTTTAATTTTTTTTAGAGTTATAAAAAAGAGAAAAAGAGAACTTATTTTAAGTTGTTTTAATTTTTTTTAGTTTCACTAATAACTTTTTTTAATAGTAGTCAATTTCTCTTCTTAATATTTTAGGACAAATAACATCTATATACAAATTTCTTGGCTTGTAATCTTAATCTATATAAAAATGTTATTAGAGAGAGAGAGAGAGAGAGAGAGAGAGAGAGAGAGAGAGAGAGAGAGAGAACACCAAGCAATATATAGGTAATATAAGTATTTTAGGTTAAAATAAAGTTATAGAAAAGAGAACTTATTTTAAGTTGTTTTAATTTTTTTCTAGTTTCACTAATAACTTTTTTTAATAGTAGTCAATTTCTCTTCTTAATATTTTAGGACAAATAACATCTATATACAAATTTCTTGGCTTGTAATCTTAACCTATATAAAAAATTTATTAGTAAGGGAAGTTATGTTACTTTTGAACCCACAAACTTACCTATATGTACTTGATTTACATAGTCATCCCATTCCCTTATTTTCATCTTGTAAATTGAATATTGCAACAAATAAAATTTGAGAAGCCTTTTCGGTGGGACTCAATGTCTTGGCTTCAAATTTCCGCACCTCACATGCAAAACTATCTATGTGTACTATAGTTTCACTTACTGTATTATGAAATCATAGTATAAATTTAATATTAAAATCATAGTTTTAATTTATTTTGTTATGGTATTATAGTTTTAATTTACTATATTCTATGGTCATTATTAGTTTTCCACAATGCCATAGCAAGCATTAATTACAAGAATCCAAATGTTTTGACATTTTCAAAATTGATGACATTCTTTTATTATTAAAAACGATGTACCCACCTTCTATTGCTAAGTTGTTGATATTCTCTCATGGGATTTTAATCGTCTTTGGAACACATTATATTAATTTCTAATTAATCTAAAGGGGAATATACCATCAAAATTGAAATGACCTAAAAAGGGCCCCATTGTTGTTGGAATTTCATATCAATATGGAAAATCAATGTTGAGATTTGCAAGTAGAGTTAGGAAACAACCTCCATTTTCATAAAGAAGAACATTATAGAAAAATTCCCAACATCTATCTATGACCTGAACACTTTACTAGAATAATTCCCAGATGATAAACTAGTAGATCAAGCTATGTGGCTTAGTTTCTCCATTTGTGGAACAAGATCTTTCTGGCACAAAGCTAAAAATAAGCTGACAGACATGATCTTTTAACTCAGTTGTCCAACATTATTGTTCACATTGGGTGTTAAACAACCTGATGTTCATGTAGTCATGCCAAAGAATTAACCTCGTGATATTAGGAAACAACAAAAGCAGAGAAATGAGAATATTATCTCTAACTCTCACTTAACATCACTATATATACAATTTAGATTCACAATATTCCATGAAGTTGTTTTAGAAAACACTTGCAATCAAAAGACTACTAGTATAGGAATGCACTTGGATACAATACTATTATATGGATCCACAAAGATAAACCCTTGATGATTTATCCTAATATTTTTAAGATTAGTGTTGTTTTGTATATTAAAATAAGATATTTTTATGGATTAAAGTCTATAAATTAATTTAAGAATAGCAGAAGTTTACATTCCATCATTCACATATCTAAAATTCTTAATTCTTTATTTAAATTTTCACTTGATAAAGAAAAGACAACTGTCCTAGTAATAAAATTTTAGCAAACAACAATAAAATTAAGATTTCTCTTTCATTCAAACTGGATTACATTTAGATCATAAACATATCACATATGTCTTTATTTGTATTGTTCTTCCATATGTTATCCTCTTACGACGTTTCCTTTGCAACATCTGGTGCAATTGCTAGTATATACATGCATAACCATTCTAATATAGAAATGTAATACTCTACCGATAGTCATACTCACTAGGTTGTCAAATTGTATTCCAGATACCATTTGATAAGTAGTTTGCGAGATGTGGTACGAAGGTGATGATAGGGTAGAAAATGTGGTGATCATGTGCAAAGGGGTTTTCCATCATGAAAGCATGAGTGTTGGATACATCCTCTACATGTAGCAATTGAATCTGACCATATGTAATCTCTATGCACTTCAAAACCTCTATGTTTTGTTGGTGGCCTTTGATCCTTGAGCTTAAGTCGATTAAGTCGATTACGGATTCCTAGAATATTTTGGAATTTGACAGACATGGGTGAGACCAATTATTTGAACTTTTACATGTCTGTTGAATCCTAGAATATTCCAAGAATCTTCAATCGACATAAGGATTCCCGTCAATGAGGAGGGAAAGGGTAAGTCAAATACATAGTTGATGTTGGGATGATGGTTACCACATCTAGCCGTGGATCTGATTTTTCATATTTCAACACTGTTTGTTCTACAAGCATCTTGGAAACTAGATATTCATGGAAAATTAAGCATTAAAAACTATCACAAACTTCAATTTATCACGAACACACCAATACTCCTAAATCTTGTAGTGATTTAAACTTTTTGACGTGTCTGGTAGGTATTTGTGTATCCACTGATATTTTTAGTCTTAGGAATCTATAGCATGTTTATTATTAGTATTTTTGACTCTTTATAATGAATCAAGAAATTCAATGAGTATCAACTCTTGTTTGAGCGAGTTATTTTGTTGTTTTCTCCTCTTCCCATCTATCATATCAATACACTATTGTTTCTCCTTCGATTACTAACTATAAGCATAGACACAGATGATGTGACCATGATGCACTTTATGGTCTTGGCATTTGTGCAAGCCCTCTAAACATTCATCATTCCCTCAACTTCCTACTTTATCAGATCATTTTGTACAACAACAATTTCATGTTGCAAAATATTATTACCGTTTGTGAAAATTGAAGTGATAAAATTACTTACCTCAAGATATTTAGGGGTGAAATCAATACAACTAACCACATGAAAAGTGCCATCACAAACATTGATGGCTACGTTGAAAGTACCTTCTTCAATTAGATATGCTTTGAAGAGCCTGAGGTTCTCACTAGCTTCTAGAATTTCTAGGAAATGTTGCACCTTTGACTTCTTTTCTATGGCCAATCAATTGTAGAAATAAGCCACAATCATTTTCCCGCTACAGTTTTGACATATATTTGTTAGAAATTATTTTCATGAGGATTGGATTTTAGTGTAATTTTTCTAAATTTTATATCTATCCAAAAAAATAAAAATAAAAAAACATAATTGTGCATTACCAAATTCTAACAAGAACAAAAAGGGAATGAGATTGAAGTTAAGTGTAATTTTTCCCAATTTTATATCTATTTAAAATGGTGAAGAAATGAGTAGAAATTGGTGAACATATTCCAACTGAAAGAGGAGAAGATAGTCATCATTGGAGTCACCCACTGTAGCATGGACAGTGTAACCCTTTTCTAGTAGACGCTTGACCAACTTGGAGGCCAGGAAGTCTATGGATTTGGTTAGTTGATAGTCATTTCCATTGATCGCTGCAACAGACATTTTGAGGAAATTTTTCCTTCGTCCAAATAAATTACAAATACCAAGGATGAGAAATAGAGGTGATGTGTTTCTCTAAGAGTGTGAGAAATGTAATATTAGAGGAGGTCAGGTGAGCAATCATTCCTCGTGATTTCATTGGTGTCTTGAGAAAGCCTTGTTAACCTTGAAAAAACTCCATGTTTCAAAATGGGTTACTTGAAAAAAGTCGCATCCCTCACATGAATTTTATGTGTTTAGGTTAGACTTGAAAAAAGTTGCATTACTTTTCTATAACATTGAGACATTTATAGTTTCAATTTTGTTTCAATAAATTAGTCCACGTCACTAAATTTCAAATTAATTTTCATGCAAATGCATGTTGCAATGGAATCGCCAAAGAAGAAAGAGGCAATCGTAGGATACAATCGAATCCTTGGAGAGGAAAGGGTTGGCCATAGAGAAATGGTTGCAATGTTTATTATGGAAGTGGCAGAGAGAGATAAGGTCATAGTGAAATGGTCATAGCTAGAATCCCCGGAGAAGAAATGGTTGCAAATAAAAGGATTCAATGGATACAATGAAAAGGCTAGAGAAGAAAGATTCGGCCACAAAGAAGTCTTGGAGAAGAAAGAGTTGACCTTAGAGAAATCAAAGTGAAAATTTTATGAATCTTTTGTATAAATTACTTTTATTCTAAGATTATTGAAGTGCATGGAGGGAATAAAAAAATTGAAGTGGGATTCTTTAGGCATTTAAGGTCTCGAATATATCTATACAAAGTTTCATTATGTAGAAGTTTCATATACTTCAAGTTTTTGATATGTAAAGTTTGAAAGATTTAGTAGATTTATTATGTATCTATACTAAGAAAAATTTAAATATACTAATTGGAGATTAAAATGTCTTTATTCCATCTTTAAAAATATTCAATATAATTTAAATGGCATTCTAGTTTAAACAAATCATTACAACAGATCTTTTTTTCAATAATAAGTTAAATTTCAAAATTGATCTATGGGTAAGCTATAGAGCATATGAATTTACTCAAAAATTAAGGGTTATATTGTACATTTGTAAATCACATAGTTTCACTCATGAATTTTAGTGGTTATATTTGAACTAGAGCTCTAAGACTAGCAATAGGAAGAGGAAGGTCAAACGAGGTCTCATTTTAAAGTTATACAGAGTCTTTTGTTCTAACTAGGTTAAGTACATCTAGCTACTTTCAAGGACCTAACTATGCACTTAATTGTTTGCATGCTAGAACTATTTTAGATGCAAAGATAACCCTTGTAACGTTAAGAATTTTGATTTTTCCTTAGCACTTTAGAATCACGTCTAGGTCTAAAAAGTTGACCCAAACATAAAAAATGCCACAAAACAAGCACTTTGCACAACAGTGAATTAATGTAGTAAACAAGTGAAATTTTCAACTGAAAAATTGTTAAATTACAAGTATAATACAACGAAAATAGGGCTCCTATACCAGGGATCATGATCCTTATAATTATCCCTAATACAAGAACAACTAGGGCTTGAGATCAACTAGACTTAAAACTCAATCTACTCTTAAACAAGACACACTTGTCTTACTTGTTGAAGGAGATATCGACTCAACACTTTCAGTCCACATACCTTTAACACATGGAAAGTTAGTTTCCACCTCTTTTTCTTCTCAAAAGTAGTTCTACAACTTCAAAATGCTTGCATCTTTAGCTGACCAAAATACGTCTATCAACCTTCTAGATGCTTCTATAATTACTAAACATAGGCCTCGAAATTTCCCTCTAGCAACCCTCTTTCTCCTCGAAGATAGCCTCCTCTTAGGATATTCACAATTCTTCCCTCTTATCATTGATTTTCTAACTCAAATCATAGAACTAGGGCATCACTAAAACTTCCCTCTAACAATGACAAGCTTGCTCCAATATCATTACTCTTAGGGACACCAACCAATTTCCCACTAACTGTCTCCTTACTACTCCTAATATGACAAAACCTAGGTCTTGCACAATCATCCCTCTAGAAAACCTCTCAAATACAATGAGTGATTGGTTCTTAGGGCATGCAATAATCTTCTTTCTATCAAAAGTTTGGCTCATAAAACATACTGAACATAAGGGCTTTAAATATTGTCCTCTTAACAATCAGAAGTTTGCCTCTTATTCACTCTACTAGTGCACATAAATATTTTTGTTCAATACCCTTGGAACAATCCTACCATGATAATAATTCAACAACACATGACAACAATAATATCTCTTTCTAAACTCAGCGAAGTCTCTTTGAAATTCCATTGTTCTGAATAATATTGTTAGTGTGATCCTCATCCTACTTCAATTCAGACTTGCATCTACTTTAGGCTTGCAACCACCTCTGAACCTACAGTCACACAGTCACTGAAACACGTGATAACCACCTATAATATTTTTTGTTGTGCCTTGAGGAGACTCAACCCTTACTCGACCTCATTTTCAGCATCAATAGGGTTTTAGACCCTCCTTCATCGCACAAAAATTAAAGTCATTGTTACAAATATTACTATAGAAAGATATCATCCAAAATTATGCCTAGACCTTCCATGAGCAACCCTCCTTGAAAGAGATTTGCTAGAACATAAGAAAATAGAGATAGTTCATCCTTCTTCCTTCCTCCTAGCTCAAATTCCTTAGAACTAGTGAATCCTTGTGCTTGTCTTCTTATGGTGAATTTACTATGTGGTGTGTATGAATGAGATTGAATTCATTTTTACTTGTAGTGAGACTAGGTGTTTCCATCCTCCACCAAGAGTCATGTCACATGGGTTAAACTAACTTGAACAAAATAACAAAAAGCCCACTATCGTTAGAAATAAATTCGATTTCACTAATATTTTTTGACATCATTGAAGCCATAGGTTCCCCTTATCCCTTCAACGATTCTCTTCATGCATCCAATGAATAAATTATCAATTCCTCCACATGGTATTACACCCTCAACATTGGGTACAAAACCCACCGCTTTGGTACATGTTAACACCCAGGTTGTTCCCTTTGACTCTAAGGGAATACGGCCGGGGTAACCACTAACCAATCTTTGGATTACAACTTCTAGCCAAACTGTGATCAGAGAGGGCTCTCTCTTTAATATTTATCTCTGTTTTGTACTGATTTTAGGCTAGCTATAAGTTCAGGTTTGTTTAAGGTTTTGGTTGGATGATAATTTCAGTCAAGGTGCTTATGCATTCTCCAAAGTGTTCTAGTCCATTGGGCTATGGAGTCAGGGGTCCTTTAGTTATTTTGAGGTGCTGAGTGATTTGCTATAGTGATGCTGCAAAGCCAGATTAGTGTCTGAGAACAACGTTTATAATAGTGATTAAGTGGAGTGTATCCAGTTAATGCAAGGCAGTGAAGAATCTTGCAGTGAACTGCTAAAGAAACACAAGGGGAATATTGTCCTAGAAGCAATTAAGAATTTCTAGGTAGTATTCATACTTATAGAATCAATATAGACATGAGCAATTAAGAATTCATGTGCATAGTAATCTTGAAGACAAACATTTACAGTAGTAAAAATTGAGAACAAGGTGTAGCGAAAGAAGTCCTGCACTATTCTTTCTTTTTACTGCTAGCTTAGTATAAGATGAGTATGATTTTGACAAACATAAGTAAAACAAGAACAGAGTTTGGAGAAAACTTGTTATTTCATCAGACAACACAGGAATTCTACATCAGCACATGGAGCATCATCCAGACATCAAATATTTCAGGAAATCACTGAGCTCATCCAGCCCTTTGTATTAGATAATTCTAAAAGTGTACAATACATTTGTCTCATAGAGAAAATTACCAACCCCTTATGAGTTACTCAGGGGAGTATATTTACAAAATTTACATAAAAAATATCAGCGAATGAGTTAATATATCATTTATGATATGCTAATCTCTGGAATGCAGTAGCTAAAGGAGTGAATGCTGCAGTAATTCCTTAATGCCTTAGCTGTCAAAATAGTCAGAAGATATTTGGACTTTATGGCTGTTAGAGTCGGCTGGAGATGTGCTGTCTGAAACTTGGATAGCTGTCATTGTCTATGTGATGAGTCACTTTTTTAGCTGCTTTAACTACTGACATTTGTCATGTTATTTGTCTTGTAGTGACGTGGAGCTGGTAGTGGCCGAATGACTGAAGCTACAGTGGCAAAATCTGAACCATAAATTGCCACCAATCCTCCTTAGGCATTTGATGTCTGCGCATCTTTATCAATGTTTCCTCGGCCTCTGTATGTCTATAAAGATTGGGAGGGGTTTCAAACAGGTGATTTACTTCATTCTCAATGAAGAACAGGCCTCCAAGTTTGTCATATAAGCTCTGTCCTGTGGGAGGCCCTGCTTGTTCAGATGAACTGCCAGATGCAATAATCTGATTTTCAATAGTGGTTGCCATTCTGTTGGCCATTTGATCTGGAGAGATCAGTTTTCCTGCACCACTTAGTAAGCTGGGTAGGCCTTTTGCTTGCAGCACTCCCATTTTAACTTTGTATTCCTCCACATCTGCTGGCATCTCATAGTACTTCCTCTCCATTGTTTGTATATAGTTCCTGAGAGTTAGGACCTTCTTGGCAGAGAGGACAACCTCTGTTCTGTTGGGAATGCCTATAGCTGCCAATTCCTCCCTTTCTTGCCTGTTCAGGAAGTCTATCATTCTGTTTGCCTGCTCTGCTCTGTTCCCTAGCACTGTCTTGGCCTTCTGAATTTCTGCTTGAGCTTGGCCCATTAAATCCATCTGCTCATGCATTATTTTTATTGACCTCCATTGTTGTTTGATGGATTGGCCAATTTTGGCCCATAGGATTCTCTTTATGTCGGCCATAGCAGTCTCCAGATTCAGCTCTTTCTCTAAGGCCTTTATCTTTTCTTTTTGGGCCTTTATTTCTCTGCCCTGTTCTGCTACAGTCACTTTGGACTTGTCATACTTGGCATCCAGTTCTGCCAACTTCTCCTTGGCCTTCTTTATTTCATCTGCCTGGAGCTCCATTGCTTTGACGGCCTTGGTCAATTCCTCTACACTTGGGTTGGCATCTGGAGCTGCTGCTGTTCCTGCTGCTTCTGTTGTGGGGGCCACTGCTGCCCCTGAAGTTGCTGCTGTTGTTGAAGTAGTTGGAGGAGCTTGGGAAGTGGATTCTGCCTGTTTATCTTGTAATGCTCCTTCCAACTCTCTCTCCAAATCCCTGATCCTCTGGTCTTGCTGCATTAGGAGGTCTAATTGGTCATCGACCTGTTTTTGCTTTTGAAGCTCTGCGGTTTGAGGGTGCTCTGTGGGCTGCAGCTTCAACCTTTTCTTTAATGCATTCAGGTCATCATATTTCTTCTTCATAAGGGCCTTCACACCCTTTGGATCACTAGGATCATGTCCAAGATCAATGATGATGTCCTCCAAAGATTTTATTCTGTTATCTTTGGCCAGGGAGGACATTCTCTCAAAATCCAACTGAGTGTTGGTATTTTTGAGTGACTCCTTTAGTTCATGGGCCATGGTTGCCCTCTCCACCAAAGTTGCATACACCATTTCTCCAGTTTGTTTGTGGAGTTCTATTTGGTCCATGGGATGGATGTCTTTGGCCATGACCTCCACCCTTGTCTTCACAAAATCTGCAGCTGATGTAGGCTGCGGTTTTGTAGGCTTGAAATGACTAAATATCATTTTTTCTTCTTTAATGTCATATACAGACATTAATCTCTCTTGCTGGGCTGGTGTAGCATCTATAAATTGCTTGTAGACCTCAGCCCTCAGCAGCTCATTTTGAGCCTTTATTTGTTTGAAAGAAGCCTTGGTGCTCTTGGGCTTCTTGTTTTGTTGGGAAGAAGAGGACACCTCCAAACCGAGTTGTAAAGTTTTCTCCTGCTGAAAGGAGCTTGTTCCTGTATGCTGACTGCCCTCCCTGTCTTTCCTTGCACTGTCCAAGACATCTTCAGTAATGTCTTCTACCTCTGGGGAGTCTGCTCTTTGCCTTTTTTCTTCTGGCTGGTGGGAGGATCCACTGAGAGGAGTGGACTCTTCTCTATCTCTTTTTGTCCCCCTTTCCTCATGTGCTGGGGTCTGTAAAATTGGAGCAGTTACTGGCTCAGTTTGTGGGGGTGGAATTTGCAGTGCTGGAGCTGCTGGTAGCTCAGTTTGTGGACGGAGAGTTTGCCCTTGCTGCTGTTCTTGTTGTTGCTCTTGCTGTTGCTTACCTGAAGGGGCAGACTTTTCCTTCATTGTTTGTTCTTCTGCACCCATTATCCCTTTGCCTTTATCTAACACTGGTGCTATTGTGGAAGATGCCTTTATTACTCGTGCAGTCCTTGAGGCTGAGGTCCCTTCTCCCACTGAATAAGGTGGTGTGAAAGGTACCTGCTGCACATAGTCTAGGTCAATAGTTTTTTCAAGCTCCTTCACATTCTTTAGCATTGTCTCTTCCTCAGTTAGATTTTCAACTAGAGTATCCATCTGCCATTCTTGCAGGTTGGCATATTTTTCAATGTGTGGGTACTGGCAATGCTTAATGCCTATAAGCCTATACTTGTTTCTCATAGCAGTGATGAAACCTTTAGGGTCATAATGGACCCACCGAAAACTATAGGACAGCTTGTATTTATCCTTAAGGATTAGGTCTGCATCTTCCCACCCTTCTTTCTTGTTCATGATGAAGGGGCCCAACTGGTGTTTGAACTTGAGGTGGGCCTTCTCTTTGGCGCTGTGGAAATGGGTGAGGTCAGACTGAATCAACTGCCTGTAATACTCCAAGGCAAATAACCTCATAGGTACATATTTTGGGAGCCTGTATGGACAGAGCTCACAGCCATAGATCCTAATGACAGTATGGTTCTCATATAGGTACCAGTCACCTATTTTATATTTTTTGGAAAGCTGCAGAGCTTTCTTTATCTCATTTGATATTCTGGGAGGAGGGGACCTCATCAACAGGAAAGAGACTGGGTATACAAATTGATCAACAAATTCACAGTAGGTATAGGGTGAATTTGTGCCTTTGTGATAGACAGAGATCCAGAAGATGACAGATCTTATTTCCCCTATGTGATCCAGCTTTTTGATGTAGCATGGGAAGGCTTCAGAATGATATTACATGAACAGGTGGTAAATATAGGCTGAGTACTTGAAGACCCCTGTTTGTCCACTCTGCTTAACTGATCATGAATCTTGTTAGCTATGAACTTAGCAAAGTTATATTTGCGGGCAGGGGGTTGGCGTGGGCTGTAAGCAGATAGCAATACACGCATTGTTTTATCCACATGCTCACTGTTTTTGTATCCCAACACATAGGAAATCATGTCCAGTAAAAGCCTCCCTACATCATTGAAATGGACATCCAGGTAGGGAGGTGGCCCTGTAGGTTGGCACTCAGGTCTCATGAATGTCCTGGTGACCTTTTGAATCTCCTCACTGGTCATCTTGGCACCAGTGTCTAGCAAATAGCTCATGGAAAATGGGATTAGCAACTCTGTCTGATCAAAATGTAACATTTTGTTGATGGACTCAGCATTAATGTAGAAAAGGATCCTCCCAGATGGAGTGCTAATAGCTCTGTGCTGCACATCATAGTTTTCAGCACATAGGTGAATGATTTCAGGGAAGACATTTACAGCTGGGAGACAATAGTATGTTAGGTTTGACTCCCGTATCCCATGTGTACCATGACCATCCTTATAGTCCTCTCTTAATTGACAGAAGGTCTGCAATAAGTCCCTGTTACCCTCAAAGTCTTCAATAAGATAGTCCTTGTCAGCAAATGCCAAGGCCTCCAGCTCTTTATTTGGTGGATTTAATGGAGCTACACTGAGAGATGAGGATGCAGAAGCAGCCATTGTAAAACCTGATTTTGAAATAAGGTGATGGCAATGGTTTGCAAAGTTCTTTAAGAGCTTAAGTAATAGGCCAAATGTAGACCAAGCCTGAAGTGTTTTTCTCAGTGGAAAATGCAAGCTGGTTTCTGTAGTTTGTTGCAAATTCACAGGGATGTGAATTGCTAAGGGTAAGTTGCAGAGGGTATGAGGTTTCCTTTGGTAGAAATTGCAGCTGGCCTGTACTCGGCAAAAGGGAACAATGCCGAGCACCTCGAGGACAATTTTATGGTTCTGGCCCACGGAACGATTGTTTTAATGTCAATTTTTAGTTCTGGGGGCAATGCAAGTTACTTTAGCTGACTCTTAGTTAGCAGACAGAGCTAGACTGTGGATTTTGACCAGTCTTCAATGGTGAATTTACAGAGAAATGGAATGCATGGGCAAAATGGGGAAATTTGGTGAAATACCTGGAAAAACGTTTGAAAGGCCTACGGACCGAACTGTGCAGGCTCAATGTAGCTGAATTCTTGACTTGTAGCGGTCTGAATCTTGAATTTGTTGGCTGGAAACGAATTTTCGCGGTAGCTGGTTGACAACGACTACGTCGTTTGTGCGTCAAAATGACCACAAACGGCTAATTTAGTCGTTTATAACGACAAATTTGGAAAAAAAATGCTATTGGTGCTTTTCCGCCGATGACGTCAGCATGACGTCATGGTGGGGCCCGGGTACGGAGGTGACGTGGCTGCTGAGGTGTAGGCTAGGGTGGCAGGACACGGTGGCGGGTAGATGCGGTGGCAGGGCTACGTGGAGGGCCACAGGACGCGGGGGCGGGCGAAAGCGACATGACGTCAGGCTGACGTGAGGGTGACGTGCGCCGGATGGGTGGTAATGGGGAGGTGGTAAGCGGGTTCCCCGCACCACCTTTGGGCCAAAGGCGGTATTGGGGAGGGGGCTCCGAACAACCCCACCGCCTACCACGCGTCCCTGTACGTGGCGGAAAACCATTTTCCCCGGATTCTAAAGGTCGGCAGATCCGGGCCCAAGAATACCCGCCCACCGTTAGATCATGGGTGGCGGAAGATCGACGGCTGGCGGGCCCTCCGACGGATCGTGCAAGTTGGGGGGACCCGCTGGCCTATTAAAATATTCAATTTAATATTTTTAGGTGGAAAACTTTAGAGTTAAGGGTTTTTGCGAGTTTTTTCGGGGTAAGAGTCAATCTGAAAGGGGAAAAGTGGTTAAAAGGTGGTTTTGAGCAGAGAAAAGGGGTTCTTGTGAAATTTACAGGGTAGAGGTGAGGTAATGGCTTAGGGGGAGGCTGTCACTCCAACCTGAGGTCAGAGCAATCCCATGACAGGGTTGACCATAGTCCGTGATGGACTAATGTCTCCCTTGACAACTTATTTGGCTATAGTGCTAAAGGGAGGATATGTATATAATGCTGGGATTTATACACCATAGTGTTATTATAGTAGGGAAAGGGGACCATAGGGGACTTAGATAATAGAGTTAGGGGTTAATATGGATAGAAGAGGTGAATGAGGAGTGAAATGACCAGGTTTATTTGAAAATCACTTAGCTGTAGGAGTAGATCAAAATGAAAAGATTTTTACATAGGAAATGTGGCTTCTAAAGGCATAAGCACCAGTATAAAACCTCAAACTTTTTCATGAATCTTGGCTTCTCAAGGGATGTTAGTAAATGGATGTAAAAAAGGGGACAATGGGAAGTTAGACATGCTCCTTTGCCTTGCTTTTCTTATCTTGACCAGCCAGATTCAATCTGAAATGAATACCACTTCTGCAACCCCATCTACTTACCCAGCTACTTTGCCTAGCATTTTTTGTTTCTTCTTGGAGGGTGCACTTGAACTTGCAGACCCTTATGTGCCTTTTCTTTTGATCATCTATCTAAGACTGCCCTTATTTCTTCCAAGGCCCCAGATTAAGCAGTTGGGAACCTTAATTGTCTACCTAACTACCTTTGTCTGCCAAGATTAAATTGTTTGGACATACTTCTTTCTCTAATCTACAACAAAAATTGAGACATGGCATGACCCAGCTTAGGCTGTTGGATCACCCATTGAGAAGTATAACATCACTAATAAATGCACATGTGTGCCTTTCATCAGAATATGAGATCTTTGCCTTGTCAAAGTAGATCATATAGGCATTTCCCAAGCCAATCATGAAAAATGAAATCTATTTTTATAGGTAGCTAACAGTGGCTCCACTTGGGGATGGTTTTTCTTCTTGAAAGACCAAGAACAGCAGGTCAGAAAGCCTTGGTCATTGATATGTTTTTACCAAAACTTGTAAGTTCTCTTCTTGTAGTTTCAAAATTTGGAGGCCACAACCTCTGTGGAATTTCTGAGACACTAAGCCCCCTTCTGCTTATTTACAACAACATTCTCAAAATGAACTATTTACATGCTGAAAAGAAAAGATATATACAGTTGTCTTATGTACAGGAGGGAAGACCCTGTTATGTGGATGAAAAGTGATCAAAATAGTGTTTCAACATCCTTCCATTTACAGGACCTTCACCTAGGTTGGTGCCATCCAAATTCTCCAAAAAATATGTGTTATTTCCTTTTAATGCTTGAATGACAAAAGGTCCTGTCCAAAGGGAATCAAATTTGCCATGTTTTCCTTTATCTTCTCTTCTTGAATCCCACTTGAGCACCTTGTTCCCTATGAAAAAGTCTTCAGCTTTGGTTCTTCTGTCAAAGGCTTTCTTCAGCTTCTCTTGAAGGATTTGGACTCTGTTATACACTTGATCTCTAGTTTGCTGCAGACATATTATCTGATTCACCCTCCTTTTCATATCATTGGGCTCAGCTTGACTCTCTTGCAGTAGTTTCATGACAGGAACCCCTAGTG